>OZ022242.1:28057923-28335423 GCA_963978895.1 Erpobdella octoculata | reverse complement strand
AACGTGAAATAGATTTGCTAATAGCTGTCCAAATCGACTACAGTCGGACAAGGACGTTAAACTAACCAACTTTGTGGTTTATTCTTATTTTTATTATTTACTATAAGGATGTCCCCTAGATGGGAAGTAATTCCCTTGGGAGACTCCTTTTGGGTGATGTTTATTTTGTTGTATTTTTTTCTTATGATCTGTTTTTTTCTGCTTATCATCATCCCAATAAACAAATTAAACCAAAAACCAAACCAAAACAAAACAAACCAAAGCTAAAAGCTGCTTGAAGCCTTCAAACTTTGTTACGTGAACTAAACTTAAATTTTGTTACCCAACAACTTTTAGTGTTCGTACATAGGCACTTTTGGCCTGGAAAGTTTTTTGATCATAAATAAAAATCAATTAAAAAATTACTCCATGACCTTCTCCTCTCTGAGATCTACCTCCATGCCAAATTCCGTTAAAATTGGTCCATCCGTTTGGCTTTGCATACACAAATACATATTTCTCGAAAAATAATGAAACAAGTATCTTATCTTTATTAAAGAAGCTCGTAAATACTGCATTTTAATGTTTTCAAATTTTTAATTATTGAGTTTTCAAGAAAATAATACTTTTTACTATCCTAAATTTGCAGTTCCGGAAGCCGAAATATAAAACAATTGGTGAAACATGTGTAACTTTTTTTCTAAATAGTGTTCAAATACTAATTTTTAAATCTGTAATATTTTCCTTTTCTGGATTGTAGTTATTCTAAAAACATATAACTCTTTTTTCTACTCTACCAAATTTTTTAACAATGATGAAAAACGTATTTTTTTTTTACAAAATATAGATAATAAGTTTTCTCACTTTGACATATATTTTTTTTGTTAATAATAACACGGTCACGTTAATTTTCATCAACATTTATAAAGTACTAGCGGGGTACCCGGTGTTGCCCGAGGCTTTTAGTGGTTTTTCTATCGTTTTTCTGTGCAGCTCTCTATTATAAAGTTTCATTATGTAGTGTTTCTCTTGTTTCAACTTTCAATTTTTAGTGTTTTTTTAAAATAATAAATGTCCTAAGCAAGAAATGAAAACTTAAAGAATATTTTTTTTTGTAGACTGGCTGCCTTGAAAATTTGAAACAACACACGCAGTACAATTATTCTCTGTCTCCTATGTACCGCCCATTTTTGTTTATACAAATATTTGTTAACAAAACAACGAGGTTATTTAAGTTTTTTTAAATATTTTACAATTTCATTAGTTTAGAATCAAAATTTTTTATATTAGCATTAAAATACTGACTAAAATTTGATTAAAAACTACTACAAAACATATTGGAAATTTTAAAAACAAAAAAACTGACAAAGCCGAAACTGACTATAGTTAGTCAACAAACTCCTAATAAAGAATCAAACATGAATAAAATAATTGAATCACAATTAAAAAATTGTTTTGAAAAATTCTTAAATTTTACACATTCATAGATATTGTTACGATATTGACAATCGTATACGAGTTTTCTGGAATGGTTTTGTGATTTATTAAAAGTGAAGACTACTTCTGTACATTTTTTGGCCTATCTTTTCTCGGCTAATTTTCTGATGAAATTTGGTAATGGGAAAATTATATGACTACCTCATCCTTAATTATGTTAGTCCCGAACAATTTCATTGCCTCCAAAATACTTGGAAAGGCGATGGACATGAATTACTTTTATTTTAGTACGTGGGCCTTTTTGAATCCGGTAAATAACATCATTGATCTTTTTAATAATCGGGAATGGTCCTTCCTAGTCTTGTTGGAGTTTAGGTGATTTCTCAATTCTGCGTTGTAGATTGTAAAACCACACTAAATCAATTTTTAAAAATTCATTCATATTTGATTGTTGATCATAGCTAGTTTTTATTCTGTCGCAGGCGTCCTTAATCCTATTTTGGGCTACTAAACGATTTTCATTAATCGAGCCCGCAATTGTGCAGCATATTCACCTTCCGATTCTACTGTTTCTCCCGGATTTCCAAACATAAGATTGCAAGGAAGTCGTATCTCCCGCTCAAATAATTATTTACTTGGGATAACCTTTATCGTATTTTGAGCAGATTCCCGGTAAGCCATCAAGAATATTGGAATGTGTCTATCCCAATCAACTTGGTTTTAACCGACGATTTTAGACCAATAGTTTGTTAAATAGTTTGGTTGAATCGTTTAACCATTCGGTCAGAATGAGGGTGATGAATCCAGGGAACCTTCATTTTCAAACGTTGTTTTGACCGCAGTTTTTGAACAACATGGTCGATTCTTTTATATTTTGTCAATTTTTTATATTAATACTTTTATGTAGTTTGGATAAAATGACACACTGAAAAATAATGACTGATACAGGATTGTTTGAAAATAGAGATAAACAGTGCGGGGATGGATGGGGATGTGGATAGGGATGAAAGACTGCGGGGATGGTTGGGAATAAGGATGAAAGACTGCGGAGATGGCTGGGGATGGGAATGGGTGGAGATGATACTTGCGGAGATTGGCAGTAAAAATGAAAGCAATTGCTGATAAAAAATTAACAATTCCACAAAATAGACAGCCTTTAAAAGCTCTATAAAAAGCTCGTTTTAAATGTTCACATTGATTGATTAAAAAAAGGTTGAAAAAAAAACACCTTTAAAATACTTAAAAGGGTCATTGTCACGCCCGTGTGAAACACAGCGTGCATTCCTAATAATGCCTATCCATTGTATATTGTAGTCCGCGGCGTAGGTGTTAAGTGTATGCTGCGGTAGCCTATAAAGTTAATTTTTTGTTTATGGGCGTATTAATACATCTTTCAATTGTTGCAGTCAATCAAATTTGAATATTTGCGCGCTAGGCTGCAAGTAGCTTCATAAAGGAGGCTTTGAAATCGGAATGAGGGGAGAATTACGCTTGATTTAGTTAGAACTCGAACCTGTTAAATTCTGTCGTGTTATAATTAACATTATTTTGTGTCTTGTACATTTTTCAATAATTAAAATAACTGATTATCGACGAGAAAGTGTCTGTCTTCGTTTTTGAACATCCCAGTTTTGAAGTTGTTTTGATCGAAAGTTCTTCAACAGTTTTGGCTATTCCAGCGGGCGATAGTCGTGAAAGTCATCTTTGTTCATTTGTGTTTTATTTTTCCTTTGCCTTATTTCCCAAAATTTTCAAAGACTCAGAGGAATGCATGAGAGTATATTTAAATTTTATTTTGAAGCTTCTATATTATCACTTTTTGATTTTACCAAGTATTACGACTATGGTAACGAATGTTGGTATGTAGTTATGTGGCTGTTTCATTTTCTACACACTTTTACTTAACTTGACTTCTTTGTCTGTCTGTCTGTCTGCCTGTCTGTATGTCTGTCGTCAAATTTTGCAATCGATTTTAAACTAACTTCTAGATGAGCTAGAGACTTAAAAAACTAACCCATAAAAACAAAGTTTTTATTATAAATCCTTTATATACGATCCTAGATTTTTATTTTATTTGAATTTTTGTTCTCTGCCTATTTTTCATCATCACAGCATATTGATTCACATGTTACTTTTAAGGAACAACAAGATTATAAATATAAGAGAAATTGTTTGTTTCTTCAGTCTTTCTGTTTCTATTAGGAGTGAATTCAAATTTCAGCTCGATCGGATAACGGGAAGTGAGTTAATTTTGAGACTCAAAGTTTGTGACCGACAGGAAGACAGACAGACAGACGGGAAGACAATCGAAAATAATATAAAGGATTTAAAAATAACTCGATTTTATGTCGAACGAAGATTTGTTCGCAAGACGTTAATGCGCCATCTAATGAACATATTAAAAGATCTTCAGTTTTTCTAATATGTTCGCTAAGTGGCGCTTTAACCTTGATTTATTTTAAAACTTTAAATCGTTCTAGCGCCTAAACGGTTCGTCCTAGAGCAAAACGGACGTCATTTTCGGGGCTCTCAAAGGGGGGTATTGAATCGTCCCAAAATTAAGTGTCCAAAAAAAAAAATTTTTTTTTTTGAAAAACTTAATTATACAATATCCGATCAAACTGAAATTTTGATAGATTCAATTGTCTCGCAGCCTAAGTCGATGTGCCAAATTTCAGCTCGATCGGATAACGGGAAGTGAGTTAATTTTGAGACTCAAAGTTTGTGACCGACAGACGGGAAGACAATCGAAAATAATATAAAGGATTTAAAAATGTAAACATACCTCAAAACTGATTAACAATGCATTCTATCAACGTTTCGGATCGATTGGACAAAATTTAATGAAATAATTATTTGTGATAATTTCGTCGAACTATCTATTGTCTATGCTATGCTAATGTGCTCGTTGTTTATATAACAGTGTGGCCTACACAATCGATTATATAAAAGTGTGTTTTTAAAAAAAAACTTTGTTTCTTTTATTCACTTGTTTTCTTTTTAGTAATTTCTATGTTTTTAAGAGCTTTCGTGAACATTATAAAAGCATGTAAATTTTTGCCAATAAAAGTAATAGTAGTAATAATGTGAGATTTTATTATTATACGCAATTAAACATATTTTGCAAAATAAGACGTCATGAAAACATTTTCAAACATTCCCAATAACATTTATTTGTTTCTGCTTTTACTTGTTACAAGTGCTGGTGTGAAAAATCTAAGTTACGTTTTCACATTTCCAAAAATTAATCACAAAAGTACAATGACAGAAGAAAGACTGAATGTTTTTTTTAATATTTGAACACAAAGACACTGAACTCAATGAGAATTATATCATAATTATTTTTATCGCAAACTACCTGAAACGGGTGTTGTTTTTTAATCTCCTAGAAGAATAACACTTTTTAGAGAATTAGAATTTTAGCATAAAAACTATTTTCTAATTTATTGTTACAGTATTCATTAAATAACTTGAGTAGCTTGTGTTATTGGATTCAATTTTTTTGAGCAAATTTTGTACACTCTTACAGTTAAAGTTAGCAGTTACGAAAATGGAGTTGCTTTAGGATAGAGTCGCTGTCTTAGTGAATCAACAAAATTCCCTTATTATAGCTCGTGGCTTGACTAGACCGAGAGTCTTTAACATTATGTCACGTTGAAAATTATCAAAATAAAATTATAGCTGTTGCATGTATTTTTTTTCTTTAAATGTTTTGTTTAGTACCTTGGTGGTTTCCACATATTGTTGGTGTAAGCAATTACCGACTGAGTTCATTTAGTGAAGTTATTAGTTAACCCTCCTCCAATATTTTCATTTAGTGAACTTAACCTTCTCCAATATTGGTATGATTTTGATATATTTTATTTAGCGTAACATATAAACAAAAAACATGTAAATACAAATTAAAAAACAATTTTTGTTTAAGTTATGTGACATGTTAAAATGTGGAAAAATTACACAACGACAAATTAAAAAAAAAACAAATTTTATAAAATCGCACATAAAAAAATAAATATGACAACAAAGATAAACTATTTCTAAACATACATTGATAAAAAAATCAACTGCGCAGAAATTTTTTTTATTCAATTTTGAAAAAATGTCCTTAAAATGGACGCTATGCGCTGGTTGGTTGCCGATCGTGACCATGCACACAGAGGTTATGGTGGTCGTCACGTTTGGGAGGAAGCAGTGGCAGCAGAAGATGGTTGGAACTGCTGTCGACGAGACAAAAAAACTTGTCATCGGCCTTGGCGCATATTTAAAATAGACATTCTGTCTATTTTAATGCAGGGCTTGAGACAATTTTAAGTTCTAATGATACCGATTTTATAAAAAAAATTATCATGTGTAAGAATTACTCTTTAATAAAAGACATACCAAATAATTTCAGGAACCAACTTCGCGAAGAGGCTAAAAAAGTCATTTCAGAAGACGTTACTCCTGCTTGGATAAAATTTAGCAAATTTATTGAATTTGTGAGCTGATACATTTGTTTTATTGAAACAAAGTAGTTGATAAAATAAATTTATTTTTAAATTTTCTTTAACTGGATTTAATATATTTATTAAAAATAATGGGCTTAATTTTTGAAGTTAAATTTAAATTTTTTAATGATAGTAAGTCTATAAACAAAAAAAAACATTAACCACAGTCCTCTAAATACTTGATACGTGAAGTATGTGAAGATTGAAAAACTTTCGAATCAATATAGAATGAACAAGTTTCTTATTATGAATTTTTGTATTGAAAAACTAAATAGCGTTTTTTTATTTAACTAAAAACAGATGGTGAATTTCTTTACAGAAAATTTCTTATTTTTTGAAATTGTTTAGTTTTTATTAATTTTATTCTATAATTAATTCAAATTTTGTTCAATAAATCTGAGTTTTACAGTGTGTTAAGTACGCAAGGAAAAATAAACTCATTGAATTGCAGCTTAATTGATTAACGGGAAGTTGGCTTTTTAAGTGTCAAAGTGTCCCAACGTATGGCTAAAACAAGTAAACAACCACGGCGAAATGAATAGAAATAATCTACATACAAAATTTCCTATGTATGTATGTATGTATGTATGTATGTATGTATGTATGTATGTATGTATGTATGTATGTATGTATGTATGTATGTATGTATGTATGTATGTATGTGTGTGTGTGTGTGTGTGTGTGTGTGTGTGTGTGTATGTATGTATGTATGTATGTATGTATGTATGTATGTATGTATGTATGTATGTATGTATGTATGTATGTATGTATGTATGTATGTATGTATGTATGTATGTATGTATGTATGTATGTATGTATGTATGTATGTATGTATGTATGTATGTATGTATGTATGTATGTATGTATGTATGTATGTATGTATGTATGTATGTATGTATGTATGTATGTATGTATGTATGTATGTATGTATGTATGTATGTATGTATGTATGTATGTATGTATGTATGTATGTATGTATGTATGTATGTATGTATGTATGTATGTATGTATGTATGTATGTATGTATGTATGTATGTATGTATGTATGTATGTATGTATGTATGTACTAGCAGTGCCCGTAGCGGTTTCGCTGGCATGAAATTAGAGAATTTGAACCGTGCATCCATAGGTGTCGGCTCGGCCCGTCGACAACTTGGCCCAGCCCGATTCAAAACCAAAATTCCTGGCCCGGCACGGCCCGTCTAATTTGGGCCCGGCCCGTTTTTATAGACCTAGAAATTCTATATACTTAATGAAAAACTTCGGCCCGTCCCACCTTGCTTAAGGTCTGGCCCGCCCATCTGAAGACCCTAGAATCACTAAATTGTCTATATGCTTAGGGAAAAACCTCGGCCCGTACCACCTTTATTTAAGGTTTAGCCTGGCCCGTAAGAAGACCCTAAAATAACGGCTTGGCCCGACCGGTGATAAACTGGACTCAGCTACTTTTAACCGGCACAAAACCTCAAAATACTAAGTTTTACATCTGTAATGCTTGCCGTAGTTGAGTAGCAGTTATTTTAAAATCAAATAACCCTTATTTTGACCCCACATTTGAAGTCATGGAAACCATAGTTTTAAAAAATGGTGAAACACTTATATTGTTATTTCTTGAGGCGCTGGTGGCAGAGCGGTAGAGTGTTTGCCTGTCGATCGTTAGGTCGGCAGTTCAAACCTCGCCGGCGTCACCAGCGTAACTCCCTTAAGCAAGGAGTGGACTCGCATTTGCTAAAGGGGTAGGCGCCTATAAATATACCCTCCCTCTCTCGCCTTGAGCAAGACTTGTCTTGATAAGGCGTATGCTAAATCTCAATAAAAAAAAATACTAAATACTAATTTTTACATCTGTAGCATTCACAGTTTTTGAGTAGCAGTTACTTTAAAAATCAAGTAATCCTATTTTCCACCCAACATTTAAAGTCCTGGAAACCATATTTGTAAAAATTGGTCAAACACGTATATCATTATTTTTAGATTAGAAACTAAATAATGATTTTTACTTTTGTTTCATTTACAGTTTTTGAGTAGCAGTTACTTTGAAAACCAAATAACCTTATTTTCCACCCTACATTTGAGGTCATGGAAGACAAATTTAAAAAAAATGGTGAAATACGTATATCATTATTTTTAGAGTAGAAACTAAATACCAATTTTTACTTTTGTAGCATTTACAGTTTTGGAGTAGCAGTTACTTCAAAAAACAATTAACCCTATTTTCCACCACACATTTGACGTTCTGGAAATCAAATTTTCAAAAATGATAAAACACTTATTTTATTATTTTTGGAGTAGAAGCTAAATGCTAATTTTTACTCCTGTATCATTCACAGTTTTTGAGTAGCAGCTACTTTAAAACCAAATAACCCTATTTTCCAACCCACAATTGTGGTCCGGGAAACCGAATTTTCAAAAAATGGTGAAACACGTATCTTTTTATTTTTTAAGAAAAATCCATATACAAAATTACAAAATCTCTTCATTTTTGGTTTTCGAGATATACATTGTTTTAGAAAAAGTTTGTTTTCCAGTTTCTTCCCCTCAGAAGCAAAACTTTCAAAAATCCTTTCTTAGTGGATGCTTACGCAATAAAAGTGATATAAGTTCCAAATTTCACGTTCCTAGGATGAGGCGTGTGGGCTCGGCGTTGTTACAGTTGTTGAGTAGCAGTTACTTTAAAAACCAAATAACCCTATTTTCCACCCCACATTGGAAGTCCTGGAAACCAAATTTTCAAAAATGGTGAAACACGTATGCTAAATCTCAATAAAAAAAAATACTAAATACTAATTTTTACATCTGTAGCATTCACAGTTTTTGAGTAGCAGTTACTTTAAAAATCAAGTAATCCTATTTTCCACCCAACATTTAAAGTCCTGGAAACCATATTTGTAAAAATTGGTCAAACACGTATATCATTATTTTTAGATTAGAAACTAAATAATGATTTTTACTTTTGTAGCATTCACAGTTTTTGAGTAGCAGCTACTTTAAAAACCAAGTAATCCTATTGTCCACTTCATATTTAAGGTCCTGGAAACCAAATTTAAAAAAATAGTGAAACACGTATATCTTTATTTTTAGAATAGAATTTAAATACTAATTTTTACATCTGTGGTATTTACAGTTTTTGAGTAGCAGTTACTTTAAAAAACAAATAACCCTATTTTCCAAATACATTTTATATGAAATACGTATTTAAAAGTTTTTTTATTTTCATTTGTTAACTTTTTTTGTTAAAACGTACTCGTGATGCATGTTGATGATATATCAGTATCAAGTGTTGCAAAAGTATTTTAGTATGTTTGCAACAAAATACTTTAATGTATTTTGTATTTGAAATACTTACCCAACACTGTATGTATTTATGTATGTATGTATGTATGTATGTATGTATGTATGTATGTATGTATGTATGTATGTATGTATGTATGTATGTATGTATGTATGTATGTATGTATGTATGTATGTATGTATGTATGTATGTATGTATGTATGTATGTATGTATGTATGTATGTATGTATGTATGTATGTATGTATGTATGTATGTATGTATGTATGTATGTATGTATCATTATTTTTATGTATGTATGTATGTATGTATGTATGTATGTATGTATGTATGTATGTATGTATGTATGTATGTATGTATGTATGTATGTATGTATGTATGTATGTATGTATGTATGTATATATGTATGTATGTATGTGTGTGTGCACTCCTGAAGAGCTTTTCTGTGGAGGTCATCAGAAGAAAACCCCCCCTCGAGCAAACGTTTCGGCTCTTTAATTTTTTGACGTTCTAAGGGGGGCGAGCCACGTTCGACGGACGAACATCCTCCGGCAGAAAATGTCTTTGTTCTTTTCCGACATCGAATTTCTATCATTCCTTGCATCGTGGCAGATATTTATCATGCAAATAAACTCGCGACGTTAAAGAAATTCAGACTATTCAAGTGAGAAAACCTTCGACGACATAACGGCTTCGCTTTCGTAGCGGTACTTAATATCGCCACGTAAACAAAGACAAAGCAATTCTATTCTTGCGGAGCGGAGAGAGTGGCTTCTAAATTTGTAAAATCTTCTTTTTTCTCTCTTTGAGACCAAATCCAGAATGAAGCCGATTCTGCAGCTTCAGAAATCTGTTTAATTGCACGGGTCCGCTCTCTGTTAGACATTCCCAGGGCCCGCAGCAACTTTAGCAAAGATTTACCAACCAAACCGCGTGCTCCGACTTCAACAGCAAAAAGCTCAGCTCTTGAGCCATTTGCTTCCAAATCCAACACCAATTCTCTGTATTTTTCTAATTTCATGATGTTACTGGCCTCCATGTTGCTTTCCCAGGGCACTGTCAACTCGATGAGAAGAACTGTCCTGGCCAGACTCGAAAAAAAAACTATGTCTGGCCTTTTTCCACTTTCCTTTATTGAAACTGGGAAGCACTTTTCCGTTTTCAGATCGGCAGAGACCCTCCAGTCGTTCGCCGCATGGTAAACATTCTCTCCTTCCGTGAGGGTTCTTTTTGGGCGATTTAGCTGCGTATGTATGTATGTATGTATGTATGTATGTATGTATGTATGTATGTATGTATGTATGTATGTATGTATGTATGTATGTATGTATGTATGTATGTATGTATGTATGTATGTATGTATGTATGTATGTATGTATGTATGTATGTATGTATGTATGTATGTATGTATGTATGTATGTATGTATGTATGTATGTATGTATGTATGTATGTATGTATGTATGTATGTATGTATGTATGTATGTATGTATGTGAAAACTCTTCTTCGAGCAAGTTTGTCAGAGGTCTTCAGAGGAAGACCCTCCCAGCGTTTCGGCCCTTTTCCTGACGCTACCACGAGAGGGCGGGCCACGACCGTTGATCAGACGGCCGCCCCCTGACGAAATTTGTGTATCACATGCCGTTTCCGACCAGAACCAGATAACGGGCAAATCTTCAAAGTACCAGAACCAAGAAGTCATTTTAAAACCGTCAAGCAACTGTAACAAGATGAGAAACTGTCTTTCAAACGCCGGAACTTGAGCATGTAGTAACTGTAGTATCCACCAAACCGCCAGATTCCGAAACCAAAAGAAACATTCACCTCCGGAACTTTGAGCCATGCCACCACTTTCACCAAACGAGAAACACCACAAACCATAATGGCAGGAAACATTGTTTCGATTATTTTCTAAACGCCAGCAACTTTCCTTCTATTGCAAACAACCGAAACTTTCGCCGGCAGCCATAACGCGACTTCGTCCCTGAACTTGTAAACAAAGGAGGAGCTAACACTGTTGTACGGAAGCCAGAAGCGGCTGTTTAAATTTATTATCTCCTTTTTCATTCCTTTGCATCCATATCCAAAAAGAAGCTGTTTCTGTTCTTTCAGCTATTTTCTTATATGTATGTGTGTGTTTTAACTCTTTGCGAGCTTTCGTCGCCGAAGGTCTTCAGAAGAAGAACCTCTCATTTTTAGCGTTTCGGCCCTTAAACTTCTTGACGCTTTTAAGAGAGAGGTGGGCCCACGTCTGTTGATCAGGCGGACGCCCTTCGGCAAGAAAAATTTCCAAATTCCTAACTTGAAACACGAAAATTCAAAGTTCAGCAGAAAACTGTTCGAAACAAAACTTGAAATCGCCGGAACGATTATCGCCCAATGTAAACAAGGCTAAACCATTTCGTGTGCATCTTGTAGCGCTTTCTTTTTTCTATTAGCGAAAATCCAAAAAGATGCAGCTTCAGCTGTCTGGGAGATCTCCTTGATGGCTCGAGTTTTTTCTCGGTTTGAAAAACCAAGAGCTTTCAGCAGTTTTAACATTGAGCTGCTAACCAACCCTCGAACGCCAACCTCGACTGCAAAAATTTCAGTCCTGAACCCTTTGGCATTCAAATCACACGCTAAATCCCTATATCTCTCCTCTTTGAAAATATTGCTAGATTCCATGTTACTTTCCCATGGCACAGAGAGTTCAATCAGGAACATTGTCTTGGCCAAGTCAGAATATACAATTATATCCGGCTTTAAGCCGCTAGATCTCACGGCTTCTGGAAATTTTCTTTCGCCATCCAAATCAGCCGAAACCGACCAATCGTCGGCAGCACCCATCACACATTCAAAGTCTCTTGTAGATCTGAACCTGTGGAACTTCAGATTGCCTTCTCTCAAAAAGTAGATTTTCCTTTTCTGCTGTATTCCTCTTGTCTTTGCTTTTTTACACGCTTCTTTGACGAAGTCAAGCAATTTTCGGAGTACTTGGTTATGACGCCAAGTGTACCTCCCGTGTGAAAGTGAAAACGAACAACAGGAAAGAACGTGAATGAGAGTATCCGATTGCCCGCATAACATGCACGAATCATCGTCTTTCAACTTCCATCTTCGAAGATTGCTGGATGACGGCAGTTGATCATAAACAGATCTAATCAAAAAAGACAAACGTAGTGGTGTGTATTGCCAAATGTCTTTCCAAGAAAGTGAACGCTGAACAGCATTTTCCCATGTCGTCCATTCTCCTTGTTGAGATAACTGAACAAACTTAATCATTCTCTGGGACTCGATAGCTTTCTTTCTTTCCTGAATGACCAGACTTGTTCGTTCACTGGTGCTGGCTTTTGACCACCAAATTCGATGGGTTGACCCGAGACCCCGTTTGTCCTGTTGAACTGCCCCAACTCTTTCTGTCCAACGTAAAGAGGCTTCAGCTTCTGCGATCTCCTTTTTGGCTACCCATTTCTTTCCGGACTTTACAAGAGGTCCCATCTCCACAATTCTTTGATCCGAAGAGTTATCCAGCATTAGTTGCGAACGGATCTTGTTTATCTTAAACTCCTCAACCAAAGACTTCCGTGGCAACCTCAGTTTGGCAGTCTTGCTGTACAAAGCTACCGAAGAAAATCCCGGAGGCAGACCCAACCATTTCCTTGTAAATTTATTCATCCTCCTTTCTAGTTTTTCTACCAATGGTAAGCTCATCTCATACATTGATAGAGGCCAAAGCAATCTCGGTAATAGAACAAACTGAAGCAACCACAATTTGAACCTGCTCTGGAGTGGGGCCGCATCAATTTTCTTCATATCTTCAAATGCCGATCGAAGAACCTCAGAACACCGTCCAGTGTCGTTAAGCGAATCGTCATACCACCTTCCCAGGCTCTTAACCGGTTCTTCTCTCAATGTTGGGATCCTGTTGCCAGCAACTGAAAACGTCACGTTGTCGTCGATCTTGCCTCGTCGCAGAGATAAGCTTCTTGACTTGGTTGCCTTGAAACTCATGCCGCACCATGATAGCAGCCCGCTGAATGCATCAAGAGCTCGTCGCATTGAGATACATTTGTTTAGAACCAAAGTTGTATCATCCATGAAGGCCTTCACCGATGGCATCAAGATACCTTTGCCAACGTAAGCTTTTTCCACGCGAGAACCCACTGCATTCAGAAGCAGCTGCATCGCTAATACGAAGAGAATGGGTGAAATTGAGCAGCCCATTGCTATGCCAACCTCTAACTGGAACCATTCTGTTGAACAGGAGGACGTAGACAACCTCAATTTGAAATGTCCGAAATACTGTTGCAACATTTCTATCACAAAATTTGGAACATGATGCGATCTGAGAGTTCTCCACAACATTTGGTGACGAACGGCTCCATAAGCATTGGCAAAGTCTAACCAGAAAATGTGCAAGCTGAGACGATTTTCTTTAGCTCTTTTCAATGCTTCCCAGATCACTGACGAATGTTCGATGCATCCTGGTACTCCTGGCACTCCTCCCTTCTGAACAGACCTGTCGATGTAATTGTTTTGAATTACATAGCTTGTCAGTCTCCGAGCAAGGACAGCAAAAAATATCTTTCCCTCGACGTTTAACAATGAAATTGGGCGGAACTGATGTATTTCCTTCGAGTCTTTTTCTTTGGGAATAAAGATACCTTCTGCTCTTTGCCATTCGCTTTCAATTCTTCTTCTTTCCCAAGAGCCCACGAGTAGAGAATGCAATAATCTCAATACTTCTGGGCATTTTTTGTAGACGAGATATGGCACCCCATTTGGTCCAGGAGCAGATCTGTTTCTTGTTCTGTAGAGAAATTGAGTAACTTCGAGTAACGAAATCATGCCTTCTCTGAAAGAAAAGTTTGGAAGTGGGATTTCTGGAAGATCGGTTCTTTCTTCTAACTGCTGATCTCCACGCGGGTCACGGAATGCGGACCGAAAATATTCATCGAGCGTTGCTTTGTCTGCTTGAAGCGTTCCTGACTTGGGTGGGTCCAGTAAATTTCTTCCATATTTGAATGGGTCTTTGATGAACTGAAACCTGGCATTTCTCTGATCTCTTTTTTTTATCCGAAAACGCTCGGCCTTCATTAGGGCAGACAAACGACGCCCCAAACTCTGCCGCAGCTCTGCGAGACCAGCTTTTTCATTTTCCTGGGCTCTTTTCCACCGCTTTCGTAACGGTGTATGTATGTATGTATGTATGTATGTATGTATGTATGTATGTATGTATGTATGTATGTATGTATGTATGTATGTATGTATGTATGTATGTATGTATGTATGTATGTATGTATGTATGTATGTATGTATGTATGTATGTATGTATGTATGTATGTATGTATGTATGTATGTATGTATGTATGTATGTATGTATAAGTAAGTAAGTAAATCTTTATTAACCAGCCTGACAATGACGCACAGCGGTTTACATTTCAATAATAATAAAAAAAATAAGAATTAAATAAAAATGAATACAATCGACAATCTAAAGTTAAAGACTTAAAATAAAAATCTAAAAACTTGTTTTTATCAGAGATTTAATATAGAGTTTGGCATTGTTTAAGTTATTTTGAGTTATTTTGAATGCAACGATCTATGGATAAAGGTTTTTCTAAGTAAGGAATCTGCATGCGGAATTACTCTGTCGTGAGCTCGAGGACGAAGGTGATATCCTGAGTTCTTGACGTCTGGGAGAAGATGGTGAAGGACGTGAACGCGGTTAGACAGAACCTGGTTGAACAGAGTTGAATCCGCCACGGCGCATCGGTGCACAAAATCAGGGCAGTCGGGAACCAAGAAACCCTGGCGTGTCACCTTCCTAATGACTGACTTGATGCGTTGAAGATCTCCCGAACCTACGAAACCCCACCATGATTGAGAGGCGTAGGTGATCCTGGATATAAGTGTCGCCTCCGTGACCGTCCAAAGCTCCCGGCCACACAGCCCGTGAGCCCGTAAGTTTCTTAGTGCATATAAAGACTGTGCAGATTTTGTGCTGATATAGTCAACGTGCTCTCGGAATGAGAGCCTTCCGTCAATCAGGACTCCCAGCACATTCATTACATCCACCTTCTCCACTCCGACCAAAGAGATAGGGAGTGTGTTTGCCTTTGTTCTGGGGCGACGCACAACCAACTCTTTTGTTTTTGAATCGTTTAAAGTTAGGTTATTTCTTTTTGCCCAGATCTGTATGTTCGCGAGCTCATCAACGATTAAGTGAGAATTACCCGGTGGTACTATAAGGTATGTATCATCTGCATATTTCTCTAGACGGTTACCATCTATGCTGGGGAGAGGTCTGATGCCGCAACAATGTAGCAACTGGGTCCAATTCCTGAACCCTGGACGATGCTTGCATTTATTTCTTTTAAAGACGACACTTGGTTTTGGAATTTAGTGCAGTGCATTCGCCCTCTAAGGAAGACAACCAGCCAGTTGTACGCCTCGTCTTCTATTGGTAGTTTGGCAAACTTTCTCATAAGCTCTGAGTGGCGGACAGTATCGAAGGCCTTTGAAAAGTCCAGTGCTATAACGTGGACATACGAGTTGATTTGTAGTTGTTCGGAAATGTGTAGTGTCAGGCTGATTAGTGCCGCCGTTGTGGATCCCGTTGGACGGAAAGCATATTGGTCATGGAAGTAGTGGTTGTACCCCGAACTTCCCAAGATTGGATAGACGAATCGCTGTACCACCATCTTTTCCATAATCCTTGAGAGTATTGATGTAATTGAAATTGGTCTGTACTCGTGGCTTCCCTGAGGATTAATTACTTTTGAAACCGGGGTTATCTGACATCTCCTCCACCGGTCTGGTATCTGTGATTGGTTTTACGACAAGTTTAATAGAAAGGCGAGCGGTTCGGAAAGTATTGGTGCCGAGACTCGGTAGAACCAGGAGGGAATTTCATCCATTCCGGAGGCGGAGGTTTTTAGTCTGTCCAAAGCACCGAAGACTTGCCAGGCAGAGAAAAATCTTGAATTTCGGCAGACGCTATGTTTTCTGCAGGAGCCTCGTAGTTGCTTTCCGTCGAGATGGTTGCGTAATGGTCATTGAGTTTGTCTGCAGTGATTGCTTTAGTGGTAGAGTTGTTCTTTCGTCGTTTATCCTTACCAGTCACTTGCCTAACTCGCTCCCACAAGTCCTTTGGGCCTCTGATGGTTCCGGAACCCGTAAGTGTGGAACAGTTTCTGGCGATTATTCCTTTTCTGATCTTTAGAGAAATTGCATCAGCAGCCTCTATCTTCCCTTTTCGCATCAGTCCGTTCTTTTTTCGCAACAGCAGCTTGATATCTGGTGTGATATACGGAGGGTCGCGATCTGTTACTGTGATGTTCCTGATTGGGTAGAACCTATCCAACAATCTCTGCATCTACAGGTAGAAACGGTCAAATGACTCCTGCAGCGACGGTGGAGTGGCTCCGCCATCGACGTCGAGTACGAAGTCACTGTTTGTATCCTCCTCTTGTCGCGTTTTTGAGAAAGCTGCCAAGTATGCAGCATGCTGGGCTGGCCTGTGCAGGCGGCACTTCAGTTTGGCCTTGTGGTCCGTTTTAACCGTAGGAACAATTACTGAGATGTTTCGGTACATTGGCTCCGATGTATAGACCCTATCCAGATGATAGGGCTTCGGTCTCTTCTTTAAACAGTCCTAGCAGTCGCAGGTCGCTATCTTTTAGCTGGTTGAAATCACCGGTTATGACTATCTTGGTATCTCCATGGTCATGGTGAACTGCGACCATCACCTGTTCAAGTTGGAGGAGAAGATCTTGCTCGTTGTAAATCGGCTTAGGAGGATGGTAAACCACCCCAAAAATTACCCTGCGCCCACCATTTTCCAACATTATCCACAAGAGTTCTATTCGCGAATCCTCCATTTTTTGGTTGTATATGCTGGATTGGTACTTGACCGACACGTAGGTCACCAGACCTCCACCACCTCTCGGCTTTCCATTTGATTTAAGTTGTGACCGGTCTCGTCTGTAACAAAGGTATACCGGTATTCCAAACTCTTCGTCTGTGTGATTTCTATTGAGCTTGCTTTCAGTTAATACCACAACGTCGGGGCCTATTGAAAGTACATCGGCACGCAGATGTTGAATTGCATGTGGTTTGGCAAGGCTGTTGATATTCAAGACATATATAGAGGGTGTGAAACAGGAGTTCTCTTTCCGTTCGGGCTCTACTTGGTGGTGCCTTTCAATGTTCACCAGTACTCTTGGGCGTGTATTCTTGTTTTTAAACTTCTTCTTGTCTGATTCTTTACTATGGCTCTGTCTTCGACTGCCTCTATATCTGAGCAGTCCTAAAGATTTGAGTTCGTACAGCGGAGTTGGGTTGTACAACAAATTGTGGTTCGAGGCGGCCGTCCTTCTTATAGCAAACAACTGCCCCGTTGTGTAAGTGATGAGTGAACATCCGCGCGTCGCTGCCACCTCCTCCATTTGATGGTAATTAACAGATTTAAAATTTAATTAATTAATATCTTAAAAAAAAATTTTTCAAGTTCAAAAGTTCCGAAATCAATCGAGATTCTTCTGCTTTAAGGTGTCCAAATTTATATTCAAGTTTAGTGTAATACAGAACGACAAGTATCTAGAAATAGATCGGATTATCGCAATACCTTTTCGAAGGATTCAAAGTTACTATTTCATAAGTTAAGGTATCGAAATTCTCGCGACAACTGCATTACTAAGTACTAAATCAAAAGTTAAGTTTTAATTATATAAAAAATAACAGAAATACACGCGAACAAAGTTTTGAGCGCGGCCGGCAGCTTACAAAGCGCCATGTTGTTTTTCAAAAAATGTATGTATATATGTATGTATGTATGTATGTATGTATGTATGTATGTATGTATGTATGTATGTATGTATGTATGTATGTATGTATGTATGTATGTATGTATGTATGTATGTATGTATGTATGTATGTATGTATGTATGTATGTATGTATGTATGTATGTATGTATGTATGTATGTATGTATGTATGTATGTATGTATGTATGTATGTATGTATGTATGTATGTATGTATGTATGTATGTATGTATGTATGTATGTATGTATGTATGTATGTTAGCAATTTCGCCTAACGCGGCGATCAGCAGCCAGCAGTTGATAAAAATAAGTGTGCGCAGGCGTGTAATAAAAGTTATTATGCAATTGTACAACTTCAGTCCCAAAGATAACAAAATGGCGCTAGAATCACAAAATAATATATAATGAAATTCAAAAAAATCCTTCATTTTTGACGGACTAACTCTAGTTTAATAAATAATTTTATTGACCGTAATATATCTATTATATTTTTGTTATATTTGTTTTTTTTTGCTTCAACCTAATGAGTAAATCAATAGTGATTTATTTACGACTTTATAGGAATATTCGAGAAAAACTAGAAACAACATTTCAGTTTCATCTCTTGAAGGAGGAATGCAGTTTTACAAAGCTTGTTTAAAATGGCACACCAGTTTAGATATTACTCCGGAAGAAATTCACAAACTCGGACAAGAAGAAATACAAAAACTAAAAAAAAAGATAAAAAATGTAAGTAAATCAACTCATAATTTGTTTTTATATAATTAATGTAACTAAATCGACTCATAATTTATATCAATATTATAATAGCCCAGCGTCAATCACTCACTGATGTCCGCTTAATTTATAGCGCTGTGCAAAAAGTCTACCTCGGATAATTAGTATTTTGACTTAAAGTTTATGAATATATATAACTAGTAGGGAGGTCACGGGTACCCTACCCGAACCCGAAGTTCGGTACTACCCTGTCTTTTTTTAATACCCAAACCCGAACCCGAACCCGAAAGTGTGACAAATTAAAACCGAACCCGAAATTTTGAAAAATTGAAACCCGAACCCGAACTGTTAAGAATTTGAAACCCGAACCCGAACTCGAACCCGAACTTTTACAAAGTCAAACCCCGAACCCGAACCCGAATTTAAAAAAAATTAAAACCCGAACTTCAACTTGAATGTTTGAGTAAATTGCAAGGCGGACACAAAGTTTTTAAAAGTAAAACAGTTAATTAGTATTAAATGACATTAAAAACCGATTTCAGGAAATTTCATTTTGCGTAACATAGCTGTGTAAGAACAATCTATAATTCGATAGTAATTTGATAGGGTTATATCCATTTATTATAGGGAATAATTAAAACGCGAACTAAACAAATCTTGTAAAATCACTTTTGCTTAACATATTTTGTACATATTGGTACCTGTATGAGCTAGACCACTAAATCGCCAGATTAGCCGGCGGAGCCGATTTGCGAAAGTACTAATCTGTGAATTTAAATTTTTTAATTTCTTACATAATAACTTATCTAGAAACTCAAATATAACCCAACTCGACCCGAACCCGACCCGAACCCGAACCCGACCCGAACCCGAAATTTTAAAAGTCGAAAACCCGAACCCAAACCCGAACCCGATCTTTGAAAAACTGAAAACCCGAACCGAACCGGTTTTGAAAAGTCTCAAACCCGAACCCGAAAAATTCAAAAAGTCGTACCCGTGACATCCCTATAACTAGAGATTGCCCGTCATAAATGACGAATTTTTTCAAATTTCATTACATATTATAGTATGAAATAGCCCGTCAAAAATGACAGATTTTTATAAATCTCATTATATAATAATTTTCGATTGCAGCGCCACTTTTTTATCTTTAGGACTGAAAGTGTATATAGGTACAATTGCATAATAATTTTTATTACACGCTTGCGTACACATAGATATCGTCTATACGACTAATTATGTAAGTGTGACAGAATCAGTGAGTGAGTGAGTGAGTGAGTGAGTGAGTGAGTGAATGACGTGGGCTACTATAATATGGATGTATAAAATAAGTAAATATTTTAAATAAATAATGAATTTTAATGAATATATATACTTATCTTTTTTTCATAATTTAAATAATTTATAAATTCGCCGCGTTATGCGAAATTGCTAAGAAACATACATACATACATACATACATACATACATACATACATACATACATACATACATACATACATACATACATACATACATACATACATACATACATACATACATACATACATACATACATACATACATACATACATATATACATACATACATACATACATACATACATACATACATACCAGTGTTATTTTAGTTCAGTAAATAATTTTAGTTAAATTTTATTTATTATTATTATTTTATTTTAGTTCATCAAATAATTTTAGTTCTTATTATTATTTAGCTCTTCAAAATTAAATTTAGTTTTTATTTTATTACAGTTCTTGAAATAATTTTCGTTTTTATTTTTATTTTATTCAGATAAAAAAAATTTCGTTTTTATTTGATTTTAGTTCAATTTTAGTTCATGCTCTAATTATTTTTCTTACTGTAGCCAATTTCATGCAGTATGGAAAAATAATAATTTTGTAACACAGGAAGATGGTATGATCAAAATTTCAAACAAAAAATATACATATAGAGTCAACAATTTTTATTTTAAGAGCAATTAAGAAATAATATTTTTATTGAGTTTAAGAAAAACTCTCATTTCAAGGGATTTCTTCATTCGATTACGACGGCCTGCTGTCAAGATGCCACACACAGAAAAAATCCTTTCAACGTATGCCTGGGAGGCTGGGGCAGTAAGTAAATCTTCGGCAAGCATAAATAATTTAGTGTAGCACCCTTTCTTTTCTTTCCAAAAATCCAGTGCATTGTCACACACAATATTGTCAACATCCATTATATATCTATTTAGCTGACCAAGAGTATTATCTAGATTGCTTGAAGGTCCATAATTATTTCATCTTTTTCAGGCTCAATATTTTCTTCTTCCTCATTATTGAAATAATCACTTTCTTCCTCTTCATCAGAAATCTCATCGGAAGGCTGTGAATACTGTGACTGTAGTAATTTGACAGCTTTGATCATGTTGGTTCCATTGTCTGTCACAACCAACAAGACCTTCTCAGAAGAGATGCCCCATTTTCTTAAACAGTCATCCAGGCAGCCAGCCAGATTTTCACCAGTGTGTGGGTGCTTGATTTCCATCAAACTAAGGAATGCATGGACTGGCTTTTCTGACAACTTATCAAAAAAACATGCTGATATCCCTAAAAAAGAGGCTGTGAGACCTCTCTTTGTCCAGCTATCAAGACATATTGTGACATGTCTTGTAACTGCAAGGAGGTTCCTCAATTGCTCTGATTTTAATTTAAAGAGATCATTCATGTGTTTTGAAAATGAAGCAGATCCTAAAGCAAAGTAAAATGTTTAAAATTGAAAATGATTCAGAAATCATTAAAACATAATATGAATTAAATATTTAGTGTAACTTTATTGTTTAAAAAATAATTCTAAAACCTGACTACCTGGCAGATTGAATTTCGAATCCCCAACTTTCCACATGTACCGAAAGGAGGGCTTATCGACATGCGTCACCGGATTACAAGTTTCGATTAACATGTCGACGAAGCTGTTCACTCGATCTTTGTGTTCAATTGAATCAACATGCCAATGCCAATCAACTGAATTCCGTTGGAAACACTGCTTGATTGTTTGCTGGTCTCCTTCTAATTCAGCCTCGGCTTTACGTTTGAGGCTTGATTTTACATTTCTTTCTTTCTCCATAATCTCGAGCTCAACAAATTCAGATTTATAAAATCTCTTTAGATGCGAACTCAAATTGTGGGATTTTTCCCGCTAAGTTGGATTCCACATTTTTTATTTTGAGAATCCATTGCCTTACATTTAGATTTGTTGGTGCTGGAATCGTAAACAAAAAATTCCCACACGGAACTATCTTTTTTTCGCCCAGCAAGCATTTTCGCAAGAGAACTCATAATTATTTTCAATGATTACAACGTTTATGATAACACGAAAGTTAAGAAAGAAATGGTTGTGTATTTCAACAGTTGCACAACCATAGAAATCTATATCATAGATATTATATATCCACAGATATTGGTTATCTAGGCGAATATCTATGTACACAACTTTCAATAATTTTCGTTCGAAAATTAATTTTTATTTTTATTTTTATTCAGTTTGCATGATTTAAATTTTATTTTTATTTTATTATCGTTCAGAAAATAATTTTCGTTATTATTATTATTCAGTTTGTACTATTTAAATATAGTTTTTATTCTATTTACGTTCTTTAAATAATTATAGTTTTTTTTTCGTTCTTATTAACGAATACAATAAAAAATTTCGTTTTTATTCAGTTTTCGTTAACAAAAATATCACTGATACATACATACATACATACATACATACATACATACATACATACATACATACATACATACATACATACATACATACATACATACATACATACATACATACATACATACATACATACATACATACATACATACATACATACATACATACATACATACATACATACATACATACATACATACATACATACATACATACCTACATACCTACATACGTACACACCTACATACGTACATACGTACATACCTACATACCTACATACCTACATACCTACATACCTACATACCTACATACCTACATACCTACATACCTACATACCTACATACCTACATACCTACATACCGACATACCTACATACCTACATACCTACATACCTACATACCTACATACCTACATACCTACATACCTACATACCTACATACCTACATACATACATACATACATACTTACAGACATACATACATACATACATACATACATACATACATACATACATACATACATACATACATACATACATACATACATACATACATACATACATACATACATACATACATACACACATACATACATACATACATACATACATACATACATACATACATACATACATACATACATACATACATACATACATAGTTTATTTCTTGAGAGAAGGCTTGCAGCACTTGGGCCGCAGAAAGGCAAGTACGAGAGGAGAATCGTTGTTTGATGCGGCAAATGACTGGAGGATATCAGCAGACTTAAAAGATGAAGACTGCTTTCCGGAATTGGTTCGCAGCAGCGGATTGAGACCGGACATTGTCATTTTTTCCAGTTTGGCCAAGACGTTGCTGTTCATCGAACTGACAGTGCCATGGGAAAGCAACATGGAAGCCTCAAATATCTTGAAAGAAGAACGGTACAGAATCCTTGCCCAAGATTTGGAGCGTGCGGGGTATAGAGTCGAGATTTTTCCAGTTGAAGTAGGCACCAGGGGTTTAGCCGGTCGCTCACTTGTCAAATTGCTTGTGGCTCTCGGAATGTCGGGTCGGAAAAAAACTCAAGCTATCAAGAAAATAGCTGAAAGAGCAGAAACAGCTTCTTTTTGGATATGGATGCAAAGGAATGAAAAAGGAGATAATAAATTTAAACAGCCACTTCTGGCTTCCGTACAACAGTGTTAGCTCCTCCTTTGTTTACAAGTTCAGGGACGAAGTCGCGTTATGGCTGCCGGCGAAAGTTTCGGTTGTTTGCAATAGAAGGAAAGTTGCTGGCGTTTAGAAAACAATCGAAACAATGTTTCCTGCCATTATGGTTTGTGGTGTTTCTCGTTTGGTGAAAGTGGTGGCATGGCTCGAAGTTCCGGAGGTGAATGTTTCTTTCTGTCTCGGAATCTGGCGGTTTGGTGGATGCTACAGTTACTGCATGCTCAAGTTCCGGCGTTTTGAAAAACAGTTTCTCATCTTGTTACAGTTGCTTGACGGTTTCAAAATGACTTCTTGGTTCTGGTACTTTGAAGATTTGCCGGTTATCTGGTTCTGGTCGGAAACGGCATGTGATACACAAATTTCGTCAGGGGGCGGCCGTCTGATCAACGGTCGTGGCCCGCCCTCCCATGGTAGCTTCAGGAAAAGGGCCGAAACGCTGGGAGGGTCTTCCTCTGAAGACCTCTGACAAACTTGCTCGAAGAAGAGTTCTCACATACATACATACATACATACATACATACATACATACATACATACATACATACATACATACATACATACATACATACATACAAACATACATACATACATACATACAGACAGACAAAAAAATTATGTATGTTGACTTTTATTAATTTTGAACTACAGATTGAAGATTTTTATTTCAGATTATGAGTTCATTTGGTTTTAACGGAACAGCAAGGGCATTTGTTGAATTTTTAAATAACAAGACAATGTATTTTCGAGATACACAGGTCAATAGTTTTTATTATCATTATTACACGTACTTGTTCAGCTTTGCATGTCAACATTTTGACCGATTTTTTTTAAGAATTTTTTGGAATTTTCTGGAATTTTTTGGAATTTTTTGGAAATTTTTGGGTTTAAGAAACAAAAATTCAAAAAAATTTTTTTAATTTTTGCGAATTTTAGAAATTTCTGGAATTTTTACGTTTTTGGAATTTTGCGTTTTTTTGAATTTTGAATAATTTGGAATTTTTTGGAAATTTTCGAAATTTTGGGAATTTTTTGGAATTTTCTGAAAAACCTCATTTTTTAAAAATCCTTTATAATTTCGTAATTTGGTGGCTACTAATTGGCTGCAAATTATAAATTGATGATAATAAGTCTATAAATATAAAAAAAAACATTACAAATCTATATATATAAAAGAACATGTCCTGACTGACTGATAATCAACGCCGAGCTCAAACGCCTCATCCTAGGAACGTGAAATCTGGAACTTATCTTACTTTTATTGCGTGAGCATCCATTAAGAAAAGATTTTTGAAAATTTTGCTTTTGAGGGGAAGAAGTGGAAAACAAACTTTTTTCTAAAACAATGTGTTATATATATATACTAGCAGTGCCCGTAGCGGCTTCGCTCGCATGAAATTAGAGAGTTTGAACCGTGCATACATAGTAGAGTACTGCACGGATCAATTTTTTAGGTCTCGGCTCGGCCCGTCGACAACTTGGCCCAGCCATTTCAAAATCCGAAATTCCTGGCCCGGCACGGCCCGTCTAATATGGGCCCGGCCCGTTTTTACAGGCCTAGAAGTTCTATATACTTGATGAAAAACTTCGTCCCGTCCCACCTTGACTTCTGGTTTAGCCCGCCCGTCTGAACACCCTAAAATCACTAAAATGTCTATATACTTGGTTAAAAATCTCGGCCCGTCCCACCTTGATTTAAGGTTTGGGCAGGGCCGTATGAAGACCCTAAAATAACGGCTTGGCCCGTCCGTCCGGTGATAAACTGAACTCATCTACTTTTAACCGGCACAAAACCTAAAAATACTAATTTTCACATCTGTAGCACTTACAGTTTTTGAGTAGCAGTTATTTTTAAATCACATTTGAGGTCCTGGATACCAAATTTTCAAAAAATGGTGAAACACGTATATCATTATTTTTAGAGTAGAAACTAAATACTAATTTTACTTTTGTAGCATAAACAGTTTTTGAGTAGCAGCTACTTTAAAAACCAAATAACCCAAAAAATGATGAAACACGTATATCTTTTTTTTGAGTAGATACTAAGTATTAATTTTTACATCTGTGGCAATTACAGTTGTTGAGTAGCAGTTACTTTACAAACCAAATAATCCTATTTTCCACCCCACATTTGAAGTCCTGGAAACCAAATTTTCAAAAAATTGTGAAACCCGTATATCATTATTTTTAGAGTAGAAACTAAATACTAATTTTTACTTTTGTAGCATTAACAGTTTTTGAGTAGAAGCTACTTTAAAAACCAAATAACCCAATTTTCCAACCCACATTTGAGGTCCGGGAAACCAAATTTGTAAAAAATGGTGAAACACGTATATCTTTATTTTTAAAAAAGAAACTAAATAATAATTTTTACATCTGTGGTATTTACTGTTTTTGAGTAGCAGTTACTATAAAAAACAATTAGCCCTATTTTCCACCCCACATTTGAAGTCCTGGAAACCAAATTTTCAAAAAATGCTAAAACACGTATTTCATTATTTTTGGAGTAGAAACTAAATACTAAGTTTTACTCCAGTAGCATTAACAGTTTTTGAGTAGAAGCTACTTTAAAAACCAAATAACCCAATTTTCCAACCCACATTTGAGGTCCGGGAAACCGAATTTTCAAAAAATGGTGAAACACGTATCTTTTTATTTTTCAAAAAAAAATCTATATACCAAGTTTCAAAATCTCATTTTTGGTTTTCGAGATATACATTGTTTTAGAACAAAGTTTGTTTTCCAGTTTTTTCCCCTCAGGAGCAAAATTTTCAAAAATCCTTTCTTAGCGGATGTTTACGCTATAAATGTAATATAAGTTCCAAATTTCACGTTCCTAGGATGAGGCGTTTGAGCTCGGCGTTGATTATCAGTCAGTCAGTCAGGACATGTTCTTTTATATATATAGATATATGTTTGTATATATGTATATGTATATGTATATGTATATATATATATATATATATATATATATATATATATATATATATATATATATATATATATATATATATATATATATATATATATATATATATATATATATATATATATATATATATATATATATATATATATATATATATATATATATATATATTTTTTTTGCGAAGTGAAACACTGCGTTGAAATGTTTCAAGAGCCTACAAATAGGATGACTAACTGTCACCACAAGTAACGCAAATATTTATAAGACTCTACTAGGAATCGAACCCACGTGTCTACTGCAACACCGCCTCGCCTAAATGCAAGCGCTCTTACCAACTGACTATATATATATGTATATATGTATATATGTATATATGTATATATGTATATATGTATATATGTATATATGTATATATGTATATATATATAAGTTTTATTCTATTTCCTACTTAGCCATTTCATAAACAAACAAGCTAATATAAGGATCAATAATCAAGAAAAGATCTAATAAGTATTTAGCAACCACTTAGTTAGATTATAATTATTACCATTTAATTAGAATAATAAAGGTATAACATTGGCGACCAGGATGTCAAAGGACCAAGATTCAAACATAGCACCATTGCTTAAGTTTCTAATGGAAGAGAAACTTGAGAGGGAAGCTCGAGAAAAACAAGAAAAACTTGAAAAAGAGGCTCGAGAAAAAGTAGAAAAGAGAATTGAAAAAGAAGAAAAACTTGAGAAAGAAGCTCAATAAAAAGAAGAAAAGAGAATTGAAAAAGAAGAGAAACTTGAGAGGGAAGCTCGAGAAAAAGAAGAAAAGAGAATTGAAAAAGAAGAAACTGAAAACAAATTTCTGAAGTTAATCTCAATGATGCAGGACAATAGAACCGTCGAAGACCATACCTCTACAAACGAATTGAGCAATATTTTTTACGATCCAGATCAAGGCCTTACATTCACTGATTGAATTGGGCGATTTAAAGAAGCTGTTCAGTCAGTCAGAGGCGAATCAATGAGCGATTCAGAAAAAAGAGCAACTCTGACCGGGAAGCTTCAACAAAACGAATACACACTACTTAAGGGTAGTAAATTGCCGAGAACAATCAAGAATCTAAGCTATGAGGAGACAAAAGGTTGGCTAGAAAAACTGTTTGGTAATAAAAAAAGCATTCATCAAAGACGGTTTGATTTTGAAAACGTCCATATAAGGGACTCAGAGACTTTCAGGGCATTCGGCACAAGGGTGAACAGGCTTTGCAACGAAGCACAATGGGAAAATTTCACAAAAGAAGCCAGTATGTGCTTACATTTTATATGGGGATTGAAGAATCCGAAATATTTAAACATTAAGCACAAATTACTGCTCAGGGTAGAACAAAAGTGCTCACTGGGAGATCTTATTGAAGAATGTAAAAGGATAAAACTGTTACATACAGAACAAATGATGATTTCAGAAACCTTAGTTAGTAAGGTTAATCACTATTTAGAAAGATCACCTAAAAAGTCTTCCAGCCAAGAAATCCGGGGTTCACCGGATTCCAGGACTGTTCATCAAAGGACGATTCATCAAAGGACTGTTCATCAAGGACTATTCATCAAGGGACTATTCATCAAAGAACTATTCATCAATGGACTATTCATCAAGAGGACGGTTCATCATAAGGACTGTTCATCTAATGTCTTTTCATCCAGCGGACTATTCATCAAAAAATTTAATAAAACTGTTTAAGATGTTATTTTCGACCAAAATATGTTACCAAAATGTAGGGCAATCTATATCAAGTTTACAGTGCTACTCTGTTTGCATCCAAATACTTTATTCTTTATAATAGAACTAGCGAGGTACCTTGTGTTGCCCGGGGTTTTTAGAGGTTTTTCGGTCGTGTTTCTCTCTCGCTCCCGTTCACCGGTAAGGTATGCGGACTTTTCATCAAAGGACGATTCATCAAGGGACTGTTCATCAAGGACTGTTCATCAATGGACTATTCATCAAGAGACTATTCATCGAAGAACTATTCATCAAGAGGACGGTTCATCATAAGGACTGTTCATCTAAAGACTATTCATCAAGAGGATTATTCATCAAATTTTGAAGCCACTCGGCAACCTTTATCAATATATACCCAAGATATTTTCAGCGTAAAGTAATTTGATGTATTTTTAAAAGACAGTTCTTCATCTTTGATAAAATAAATTTCAAATATATCTGTAATTTAAAAAAAATAGTGATGGCAACCAGGGTTGTTAAGAGCGGTACTATTGGCTGACAAGATCGTTGATGACAGCGCCGCTACATTTTTTATCTGTTCTCAGCGCTATTCGCTACCGCAACTTTTATTAAAAAAACAAAATAGGTTTTTTATATCAATTAAATGAGTTCCAATGTATTTAGTTTTTATTTGAAGTTTGCATGAAATCTGAGTCTGGTTGATTTATCGACGATCCGGACGAGCGTAAGCGTCTCTTTGAAATAACCTTTCCTGACCTCGCTAAAGCGAGCGTGTTCGTCTCTTTGAAGTATGGCAGAAGTGGTATACCGGGTGTTAGTGATGTTTTGAGGTGTACGGTATCTGGCTGTTTGAGTGTGTATATACTTACAGTTTGTACGAACAGTTGAAAGCAGTTTTTAAAACTTATTATTCAATTGTCTTTTGCTCGTTTGATCTTAAGATCTTGACGTTATTTCTTGTCCAGTTATTTTGTTTACTGTATGTGACGAATAAAAGTGTTATATATTACAACCATGTCTTTTACAAATTTGCTGATTGCTCGAGGCAAAAGTGTATTTGAAGCGTGGCCCCTTGGTGTTAAACGACCGATGCCAGATTTGACATAGCGGGCATGTGTGATGCTTTGACATGTTTGTGGCCTTTGGTAAATGTGTACATATATGGTTTACGAGAACAGTCGAATTTAGTTTTTCTGGTGCTGTGAACGGGAGCGGAAGCGGGAAGAGAGAGCGACCGGGAGCGTGAGAGCAAGCGGGGAAGGAAACGGGAGCGAGAGAGAAAAACGGCCGAAAAACCTCTAAAAACCCCGGACAACACAAGGTACCTCGCTAGTTCTATTACAAAGAATAAAGTATTTGGATGCAAGCAGAATAGCACTGTAAACTTGATATAGATTGCCTTACATTTTGGTAACATATTTTGGTTGAAAATAACATCTTAAACAATTTTATTAAATTTTTTGATGACTAGTCCGCTGGATGAAAAGACATTAGTTGAACAGTCCTTATGATGAACCGTCCTCTTGATGAATAGTCCATTGATGAATAGTCCTTTGATGAATAGTCCCTTTATGAATAGTCCTTGATGAACAGTCCTTTGATGAATCGTCCTTTGATGAACAGTCCTAGAATCCACCGGTAAACAAAAATGTTTGTTTTCGCTGTGAAAAACCGGGAAATTTTGCTGCCAACTGCAGAACTGATGATAGAAGTCCCAAAAGACTCTTCAGTAGAAAGAGAAGTCCAAGCTTAAGGAGGAGTCCAAGTCTGTCGTTTAGACGACACGAAATACGGCAAGTCAAGACAATTCCCAGCAAGCGAACAGTTATAGCAGCCAATAGAAGATACACCACTGTGAAATTTGGTGATGTCGAAATTAGGATGCAACTGGACTCCGGAGCCGATGTCACAATGATCAGTACAAAAACTTGGGTGAAGATTGGTTCACCAAGGCTAGATAAGGCAACAACAAAAATTGGTGCTGCAAACGGTACTGAAATTCAAATACTAGGTAAATTTCAAACCAAATTTTCGTGCGCAGGATTCACAGGCAATGGACGCTGTTTTGTGGCCAAAAATACAACACAACTTCTAGGAATTGAATGGATGGATCAACTTCCACCAATGATAAAAGCGTTTGATGCAATCTGTTGTTCTGTTGCAGAAAAGCCTTCGCAGGAAGAAAACAGTTTAGCTGTTCGTTTACAAACAGAGTTTCTAAATGTTTTCAAAGAGGAATTGGGCCATCGCAGTAAAAAGAAAGCAAGATTGCTCCTTAAGTCAGTCTCAGCCAAAATTTTGCAGACCACGAAAAATACCTTTTGCTTACGAAGAAATAACCATTAGGGAACTTGAAAGACTCGTCAATGAAGGAGTTCTTAAAAGAGTTGAATACAGTCACTGGGCGGCACCGATTATGGTTGTTCCAAAGAAAAGCGGAACGGTGCGCATCTGTGCTGATTTTAAAACAGGCCTTAACGACGCGCTTGAGATGCCCCAACATCCACTTCCAACACCGGATGAAATTTTTTCAAAATTAAACCAAGGAGCTTGGTTTACTCAAGTAGATTTTGCTGATGCATATCTACAGTTGGAAATGGACGAATCGTCAAAAGAGCTCATTACGATCAACACTCCTAAAGGTCTATATCAGTACCAGAGACTTCCCTTTGGAGTAAAAAGTGCACCAGGTATTTTCAAGGAAACAATGGATAATTTAACTTCAGGGTTAAAAGGTTGTGCGGCTTACCTGGACGATGTAATTGTGACCGGCACAGCATTGGAATGTTTTTGAACTATTCAAACGGATTTCAGATCAAACTGGAATGCATTCCAAAGTAAAGCAACTGATTTGACTTTACATGATAGCATTCTATTTATGGGTGTAAGAGCAGTAATTTCAAAAAAAACTGCAACAGCGTATATTGATGATGCTACATCAGGGTCATCCAGGAATTACGAGAATGAAAATGCTGGCCAGACAGTCGGTATATTGGCTCCATGCGATAGAGATATTGAAAGTATGGTGAAAACCTGTGATGCATGTCAAAAAGCAGCTAAAATGTCTATAAAAAAACACGTTGTAACCATGGCCTGAACCATCACAGGCCTGGGAGAGAATTCACATTGATTTTGTGGGATCAATGGAGAATTCAATGTTCCTGGTTGTTGTGGACGCATATTTAAAATGGCCAGAAATAATACAAATGAGTGCGGCTACCTCAACAACGACAATTCGCGAGCTGAACAGAATGTTTGCTCGATATGGATTTCCCAAGACATTGGTATCAGATAACGGAACACAATTTACTTATATGGAATTTGAAAGATTTTGTCAGTCAAAATTTATCAGTCATATCCGAATACCTCCCTTTCATCCACAAAGTAATGGTCAAGCAGAAAGATTTGTTGATATTTTCAAAAGAACCATACAAGAGCTAAAAGGTGAAGGAATTACTGAGGAATTGTGCAAAAGTTTTTGTTGTGTTATAGATCTACACCATGCCCATCTAGTCCACATCAAAAATCTCCCGCAGGTGGGGAGACAAATTAGAGCACCACTATCAAACTTACAACTAAGTACTAAAAAAGACGAAAAGTATTCAGAAAAAAAATCTTGCATGAAGAGACAGTTTGAGAAAAGGAATGGGGCAAGACCGAGAGTTTTTAAAAAACAAGATGCGGTGTACGCTAGAGATTATACAAATCCAAACCATCCCAGATGGATACCAGGAAGATTTAAAAAAAAATTGGAAAAACGGTTTACGAAGTAGAGATTGACAGAAGGATTACAAAAAGGCATACAAATCAATTAAGACCAAGGAATTTAGATTGGGCACTTAAAGAAATGTTTGAGACATTCGACATGCCAGTACCCCTTCAAGATAAAAGTGATGGAGAGAAAGCCCCAATAAGAATTATGTTCCCAGGAGGGGAAGAGATGTCGGAAACAGACATAAACGCAACCCCTCGGGTTACGGAGAATGAGGATGGAGAGAATAGACAAGGAGATCATGTTCCGAGCCATATGGATAATGAAGGCAATCCGGAGGAGTTGACACACATTCCAACAGGAATAGAACCGGAGGCAAGACCTAAACGTTATTGCAGCCCTCCAAAACGGATAGTACTGGACCCTAGTAGAAAATCATATGATTTGCTATAAAGAGAGGGAGGTTTTATATATATACGTTTGTATATATGTGTATATATATATATGTATATATATATATATATATATATATATATATATATATATATATATATATATATATATATATATATATATATATGTATATATATATATATATGTATATATATACATATAAGTTTTATTCTATTTCCTACTTAGCCATTTCATAAACAAACGAGCTTATATAAAGATCAATAATCAAAAAAAGATTTAATAAGTATTTAGCAACCACTTAGTTAGATTATAATTATTACCATTTAATTAGAATAATAAAGATATAACACAATGTATATCTCGGAAACCAAAAATGAGGAGATTTTGAAATTTGGTATATGGATTCTTCTTGAAAAATAAAAAGATACGTGTTTCACCATTTTTTGAAACTTCGGTTTCCCGGGCCTCAAATGTGGGTTGGAAAATTGGGTTATTTGGTTTTGAAAGTAGCTGCTACTCAAAAACTGTGAATGCTACTGGAGTAAAAATTAGTATTTAGTTTCTACTCCAAAAATAATGAAATAGATGTTTTAGCATTTTTTGAAAATTTGGTTTCCAGGACTTCAAATGTGGGGTGGAAAATAGGGTTATTTGTTTTTTAAAGTAACTGTTACTGAAAAACTGTAAATACTACAGATGTAAAAATTAGTATTTAGTTTCTATTCTAAAAATAAAGATATACGTGTTTTACCATTTTTTTAAACTTTGCTTTCCATGACTTCAAATGTGGGGTCAAAATAAGGGTTATTTGATTTTAAAATAACTGCTACTCAACAACTGCAAGCATTACAGATGTAAAACTTACTATTTTGAGGTTTTTTTCCGGTTAAAAGTAGCTGAGTCCAGTTTATCACAAGTCGGGCCAAGCCGTTATTTTAGGGTCTTTTTACGGGCCAGGCTAAACCTTAAATCAAGGTGGTATAAACCGAAGTTTTTCACTAAGCATATAGACATTTTAGTGATTTTAGGGTCTTCAGACGGGCCGGGCCAAACCTGAAGTCACGGTGGGACGTGCCGTAGTTTTTCATCAAGTATAGTTTTTCATCAAGTATATATAATTTCTAGGCCTGTAAAAACGGACCGGGCCCAAATTAGACGGGCCGTGCCGGGCCAGGTATTTTGGTTTTGAAACGGGCTGGGCCAGTTGTCGACGACGAGCCTGGCAAAAATGGTGAAAATGATACAGTCGGTTTGGACGTCGACAACAAATCTAAAGAAGATGAAAAGAATGTTGAAAACGAAATGCAAAACAATGAGGATGAGGATGAAAGTGACGATGATGATTATAATAATGACAATAACAGCGATGGATTTTACCCATACAGCGACGGTTCTGAAACGGAAGCCTCCATAACAGACGACTGCACCGAATATTCAGGGTCAGATTTTAGTGACGAATCTGACTCGGATGAAGCAACCGAGGATTTAAAAACGAACGAAACTCCAATGGAGAAATACGTCGAAGCTAACTTGACAGAAAAAGATGACACTGATTTGAGGGACGATGGCGATGATTTGAAGAAAGATCCGCTGGACGATACAAACGTTGACACCAATGGATGAGCCGAGTTGGAATGTGAAAAGAAAACATTCGATTGTAGCTTGGAAGAAAATAAAGATGACGGCGATGAACTTCTCCAAAACAACAATAGCAATGCAGCCAGCAAAAACTCTGAAAAAGATGAGCCAAGAACAGAGAACGGTACCCCGGATTCTAAATCAGATGAATCCACAGAGGATTCTAGATCAGATAGACTAAGAGTCATTTTAAAATCAAATAACAGTTTGATAAAGGGATTTATTAGATTTATGGAACCTGTTTTCGAAAAACCTTTTGTCTACTGTTCTTTACATTGATTGTTATAGGGGTTCTGATGATGGAACAAACCGAAACCGGCCGGTCAGCCCCATGTGTAAATAAAGATTTGATTAAAGAAGTGTTGGTGATACGTTGTGGAAAATGGAGACGATTTGAAACGTCCGTTAAAAAACGTTGCAACAGAGTATGGGCTGTAAAGTTCAATCGAACATGCTTACAAGAAAATCCATATATACTAATGTGTCCTGCGTTGCCCGGGCTTTTTAGAGGTTTTTCTATCGTTTTCTCTCACGCTCCCGTTTCCTTTCCCGTTTGCTCTCACGCTCCCGGTCGCTTTCCCACTTTTCGAGCTATAAAACTTTCAGGAAAGCTTTATTCTGGATGACAATACATGAATTTAGTGTTTCCGAAATGAATTAGGCCTTAAATCAATTAAAATTAATCAAATCAAATTAATCAGACAGTTCAAGATACTCTTTTATATATATATATATATATATATATATATATATATATATATATATATATATATATATATATATATATATATATATATATATATATATATATATATATATATATATATATATATATATCTGTTGCATTTTCCCATGAAAAGGACATAATAGCACCTCTTTGTTTTTCCATTATAACTTTTTAAAATAATTAAAAAAAAACATTCTAAATAGCCTACAGCCTGAAACCTACCAAATGTACACAAAAAATTTTGTAAACACGATATATATATATATATCGTGTTTACAAAATTTTATATATATATATATATATATATATATCTGAGCTTTCGAGTAAATGTGTAATACTTTTCCTTTCTGTAAATTAAATCCTTTATATTATAATCTTGAGTTTAAACAAAAATGATTTTTTATATCTGAGCTTTCGAACTAAGTTGTGTTTTTTTTCAAAGACTGAATTTGAAAAAAGAAAAAAAGAATATTTTTTTTATTATTGTTAATAGTCTTTTACACCATGTGTTTTAAGACGCAAAAAAAATCAAAATGAAAAAATACTTATTTACACTAAACTATTTTCTCTCTATATTTACAGTTCTTTAGGACTATTTTGTATCCATTTATAGATGATGTTGTGGCATATTTCCGAGTTCAGTATTGTTTGGAGTATAGTTGGTTTTTGGACCCTTTAACAAAAGTTCCCAAGTTCCATTCCTAGTTGTGTCGTTTCTTTGCAGTGCAGCAACCAGTGCTCGATTGTTTCCTCTGTTCCGCAGGTTTCGCAGAAACATGTCTCATGAATATTCAATCTCTTCAAATTTTGTTTCAGCCGACTCTTTCCAAGTTGGAGTCGGGAAATGATAACTTTTTTTTTCTGTTTGTTGTCTTGAATTTAATTTTATTGGAGACTCTTTTTTCGAGAGACCAGTAGTGTTGACTTTCTTGAGCAGAGTCCCATCTGGTCTGCCATTCGTTCAAAAGCTCTCTACGTATTGTTCTTTTTATGTCAAATATCTCTGGCATAACCTCAATCTCTATTTCGGGATGTTTGGTAACTTCTTTGGCAAGATAATCTGCCATTTCATTTCCACGTATGCCCACGTGGCTAGGTACCCAAATCAGGGTAATTGTCTTCCCTTCTTTTGAGAGGTTGGATGCTGGTGTTAGGACTGATGCCACAAAAGCAGATTTTTGAGCATTTGCGGATCTTTTCAATGAAAACATAGAGCTATATGAATTCTGTGAAAGAACCATTGCCATTTAACCCCTTCTTGTCCTCTGGGAGGTACAAAGACGTCTTTTGCCGGATGGTTTGGAATGCTCTTGGTTTTAGTTATAAGGTTTGTAATTAACATCTTTCGTCGTATATCGAGTGGAGGATCTCCGCATTCAATTTGTAAAGCGGCCAAACTGGTTCCAACCACTGCCCCGCAAGCTGTTTTTAAGGCACTATATTGGATTTTCTCGAATCTTTGTTTTTGAGATTCTGATGCACTGTCAAATGCTTCGCAGCCAAACTCCATCACTGACCGTATGGCGCATTGGTAGAAAAGCATCAGTGTTTCTTTGCCGAATCCCCAGCTTTGGCCTGTCAGGCATCGCATGATATTCAATCTTTTCTTGCAACGATCAACGATCTTATCAATGTGTTTTTTCCAGGTTAATTTTGAGTCAAATATTATACCGAAAAATGTAGCTTCGCTCTTCCAACTGATTTTTTTTGTCATCCATACAAATAGGTAGGGAATTTCTTCGGAATTCATTGTATTTTGTAAAACAGACTGCTACCGATTTCTCGGTAGATAGTTTGAATCCCCAGTTGAGAAAGAATGTTTGGATTTTGTTTAATCGAGTCTGTAAGCAGTTTTGCATAGCATGTGGGTCTTTTCCTGAAATCCATATTGCTACATCGTCCGCAAATATAGATGTCCGAATTCCATGGATTTCTTGACAAAGAATGTCGCTCATCATAACAATGAACAAAAAAGGGCTCAGGACAGAACCCTGTGGGGTACCATTTTCCAACAATACCGGATCTGACAACGTGGATCCCACACGAACCATGACCTTTCGATTGTTCAAGAAGCTATGAATCCATTTTAAAATCCTTCTTCTGACACCAAGCTTTCAAGCTTTAACAAAAGCCCCTCTCGCCACATTAGATCGAAGGCCTTTTCTAAGTCCAGAAAGACCGCCAATGTCCCACCCTTATTCCACATCGAGCGTTTAATATCGTTTTGCAGTCTAAGGATGTAATCTGTGCATCCTCTTCCTTTTCTAAAGCCTGATTGTTCACGGTTTAAAACATTATTTTGCTCCAGGTAGAACCTTAACCGATTTGCAATAATTCTTTCAGTAACCTTGCACAATGAAAATGTTAGGGAAATGGGTCGATATGAGTTAGTGTCTGCAGAATTTTTTCTCGGTTTTAGTAGCGGAACAATTATGGATTGCTTCCATAGTTTTGCTACATCTCCTTTTGACCAAGAAAAGTTGATAAAATCCAAAAGCTTATTGAGGCCTATCTCGTCAATTTGTCTTAGAGTCTCATAGCAGATATTGTCTCGACCTGGAGATCAGCCGTTTGCACTCCGCATTAGAGCTTCCGTAAATTCTTTTAAGGAAATTTCTGTGTTTAACTCATGTGGGTCGTTTTTTCAAGAAATGCCAGATCTGATGGTAAAGGTAATTTCTTTTTTCAGAGCCTCTTTCCTTTGAATAAATCTTAGGTCAAGATTTTTGTCTGATGAGTTTTTTGCGATAGCAGTTGCTAACACATTCGCTTTGTCTTTGTCAGAAAAAACGGTTTTATCTTCACTCAGTATCAGCGCTGAAACGTTAAAACCTGCATGTTTGTGGACCATATTTTTCACCGCTTTCCACATGGTAGTCTGACTAGAGTGTGAGTTAAGAGAGCTACAGAATGTTCGCCAATGGTTCTCTTTTGCTGTCCTCACTATCTTCTGTGCGATTTGTTTGAGTTCTCGATACCGTTCAAAACCGGTCGTAGTATATTCTTTCCGAAGTGAGTATAAGACTTTGTTTCTTGCTTTGATTGCGCTTTCACATTCATCATTCCACCATGGTACTGGCATGAGTCCTGATCGTCTTCCATTTTTGGTTGGTATTGATGCTATGGCTGCTTTGTTCAGACCTTGCATTAACATGTTTGTTGCTTCGTCAACATTTGTGAACATTTGGAGTTCATTTAACACTCCTGTTGAAAGCCGTTGGTATTTGTACCAATCGGCTTTCTCCAGGTTCCATACCTTTCTGTTGTTTACCTCGTAATTAACGTTTTTATTTAGTGTGATCAAAACCGGGTAGTGGTCACTGCCCAGATTTTTATCTAACACCCTACACAAGGCTTTTTGAGATAAAGAAGGAGAGCACATTGCTAAATCTATAGTAGTTATTCTTCCGCTGGGAGTCAGGTGGGTACCTGGTCCGGAAAAGGGCAACATGGCCATACTGATCTAACAATTTCTCAATTAATTTTCCTCTATTATCTGAAATTTCAGCACCGAAAACAACAGAGTATGCATTGAAGTCACCTAATACAATTGAGTTGGTAAAAATGAATGACTTTTCTAGTGTAGATAGCAGTATTTTATAATTGGGATTTGGTGGAACGTATGCAGTATGCATTGATAATGATGATGTGTGATCCCTTTTCAGAAGAAATGGTCACAAGTAGTGACTCATATTCGTTTTGTTCTATGGTTTGCTAGGTGTATGAGATGCCTTCTCGGAGGAGTGTTGCGACCCCTCCACCTTGATGGAGACCTATATCCAGTCTGACAATATTATAGCCTGAAATACTAAAATTATTGCCCTCTTTCAGCCATGTTTCCTGCAGAGCAATGATGTCGGGAATTTTTTTCATTTTTCCAAGAAAAATATTTAGTTCGTTGACTCTCGTTTGAATACTCTGACAGTTCCACTGTAAAATGGTAAGGTTGTTGTCCATGTTTGGTTTTTTAAACTAGTGTATCCCGTTTTCTAGAGGATTCAAATTTTAAGATTCGGAAACCTCCATATTTCCAGGGTACGCCTGAAAGCCATTGTATTTAAGAATGTTATTGAACATTTTTATAATGGCTTTCATTACAGCTTCCAAGGGCATTTGTGGTATGTCTTTTGTTATTTCCTGAATCTCCTCGTCAAGCCCCTGTATCGTTGGCAAGCTCATTGGTTCATCACGTTTTTCTGTCTTTTTTTCATCTTTTGATGCTTTCTTCTCTTCTTTTCTGTTTTTAGTAATAGTTTGTTTTTCCTTAATATGAGTTTGTGTGACAGGCGTTTTTTTTTCAGAACCGCTCTTTTTTGGTGTGTCTTTGGACATTTGTTCTGGCTATTTCTGTGCTGTATTTCTTTGCTAAAAGGTTTTTTTGACACAACCTTTTTCAAGACAGCGGCATAAGAAATACCTTCTTTCGCAATAGTTGAATTGACTTTCATGGAGAAAACATACTTTGGACAGGCCTTACTTCCTGTGCAATGTCCATTCTTTCCACAGCTTGCGCATACACGAGGGCGTTCTTTTTTCTATTTTTCCTTTTCAGGACATGATTTTAAATCATGATCTTTGGTGCAAAGTGGACATTTAATTGCATTTCTGCAATCCTTTGCTTTGTGACCAAAACCGTTGCATTTGAAACAACGAAGTGGTTCTTGTACATAGGGGCGTGTACGAAAAACTAAGTAGGCAAATCTAACACTTTCCGGTGCTTCGCCTTTGGGGTATGTAAGGATTACAGCCGTTGTTGTGTTTACTATTCCTTTTATCTTTTTTTGTAATTCGATACGCAGTTGTACTCCCGTTCGATGTCTTGATGTCTTCGGTTGTCAGTTCCAGGGGAACCCCTGTAATGACAACCTTTGAAACAGGTTTGGGTCTTGTCTTGAATAACTTAACTGGGTAGTTTTCTACTTTGGACAAAGAGAAGACATTCTCTTTTTCTTTTGCCGAAAGGACAAGCACACCTAACCTTGACCCTCGGGGTTTTATTTTTACTTTTCGACCAAATAAAGTGTCAAAGAATTGTTGCACTTTAAATGGGTCGACAAGTTTTTTGGCCTCAATAATTTGAATCTGAATCATGACTGCTTCAGACGTTTGTAGAATTTCTGTACGTGGAGATTGTTCAGCAATTCCATGAAAGCGTTTATTTGCTGGTTCACTTTGTTGCTCCGTGATTTCTCTTCTTCGAACTCTCTTTTTCTTTTTTCCCACTGTCTCCCAAACAAACAAGTGTAACAAACAAGCCATACATTTTCAACACTTAAAACGTGGGGCGCTATTTATATTCAAAAAAGCATTCTATCTTGTTTAAAAAATTGCAGATGGCTAGTTTGAGTAAAAGGTGCCCCACGTTTTAAGTGTTGAAAATTTATGGCTTGTTTGTTATACGAATGTCCACAATTAACGCATGCCTCCATCAAAACATTTCTGACACAGACCAGAGAAAAATTATTTTCGTTTATTTAATTCACAAAAACGTGGTATTTTTAAAAGTTTTTTTTTTAAATCTTTTATTTAATCTGTTACCGCAAAATTACAATTTTATCTACCCATAAATTTTTTCTTGATGCTTAAGCATTTAAAATTAAAAGTTTGTGTTTTGTTTTGTTAATGATATAAAATTAATTTTTTAATTTTCAGGAGGATTTACTTGAAGAATATCGAAAAATGATAGAAATTGCTCGAGAGCGATTACCTCAAATTTTAATTAATCCTCCAAATATCAGTATCATGTAAATGTTAATTTTATTTTATTTAAAAATTTTTTTCCAATGTAGAGTTTAATGTTTTAGTGTAGCAAGGTCTGAAAACCCCCAAGGGCAAGAAGGACGGTACAGTGACCCTACTGTGGATCAGCCTAATATTGCTCATTTTTACGCCAATGTTTATAATCCCGAAACCAAGTAATTTTAATATTTGAAACATTTCAAAATGCTTGTTTCTCAAAAATTTAAGAAAACAAATGTTTGCAGACCTTTATATAGGATGATGGCTTTGACGTTGCATGAAGCAGAACCAGGTCATCACACGCAGGTTGCACAATTAAGTTAAATTTAATAATTCATGTACTCATAACAGAACTATGTATTTATTTTCTAGTCATCCTATGCTAAAGTGAATAATCTACCTATTTTCCGACGGGCAATAGAATTCCGAAAGTATAATGCAATTCCTTTCAACTGGCCATTTCATTCAGCTTATATTGAAGTAACGCAAAATTTTGAAAATGAAATTATGCTTATTAAAATAAAAATAAATTTTTATTAAAAATCAAAATAAATCTTATTTGAAAATCAAAATAAATCTTATTTGAAAATCAAAATAAATCTCATTTGAAAATCAAAATAAATCTTATTTGAAAATCAAAATAATAACGCAAAATTTTGAAAATGAAATTATGCTTATTAAAATAAAAATAAATTTTTATTAAAAATCAAAATAAATCTTATTTGAAAATCAAAATAAATCTTATTTGAAAATCAAAATAAATCTCATTTGAAAATCAAAATAAATCTTATTTGAAAATCAAAATAAATCTTATTTGAAAATCAAAATAAATCTTATTTGAAAATCAAAATAAATCTTATTTGAAAATCAAAATAAATCTTATTTGAAAATCAAAATAAAACTAAAATATTTCAGGGATGGGCATTGTATGCTGAATTTCTAGGAGAAGAAATGGGTGTTTACACTGATAATGCGTTTCTGTAAGTCACAATTTAACTTTAATTAGACAAATATACGACTTTTAAAAGAATTATATATTTTAAAGCTTTGGACGATTTTCATCTGAAATGCTCAGGGCATGTAGACTGGTAGTGGACACAGGAATTCATTCTCTTGGGTTATATCATGTTTATTCCTTTTTTAAATCCATTATATTAATTTCACTCCGGTCTTGCTTGTTTACTTGAATCTTTGCAAACATTGAATGTAAAAATTAACCAACATCCCCTTATTTGACCAAGCTGAAATTTGAAATATAAGCTTTCTCCTCATGACAATGCATTCTATTAAATTCGAAAAAAATTTGAAAAACAATTTCAATTAAAAATAATTATTATTTATGTTTAAAAAAACAAATTAAATAAATGTTTAAATATATCATTATATATGTCACTAGCGGGGGCACCCGCCATTGCCCGGGGTTTTTAGAGGTTTACCTAATGCGTTTCTTTTTCGATCCCGTTTCCTTCCCGCTCCCCGTCGTTATCCGTTCCCTGTGGCTTTCCCGCTCATTTTTTCGCTCTCAGTTCCCCCCCCCTAGATCCGATTCTAAAAAAATTTGCAATGAAAAGCCGGCAAATTCAGAAATTTAAGGGATTTGTTAAAAACCTGTTTTTACGGCCTATTTGCTGTAATTAGAATGATCAGCATTAGAGTGTAACTCGTTTCAAGTAACACGTTTATGTTATAGTACAACTGTGAATAACTTAGAACGTTAACATAACATTACATTTATTATGGTGCTTCAGAAAACTTTATGACAACCATTACAAATTAAAAATAAATAAAATAAAATAAAATAAAATAATGAGAGTATGGTCACAGAGACGGCTAAGGTGGTGGTGAGCATGATTTTGGACCAGTGTGTTGCTGGTAAAGAAAATATAATAGATTGCTTTGGCAAAACCCTGTTTGAACCGGAGTCCACCAGCTGGGTCTCTGAACATGTGACAGATGACGGCTGGATAGACCGCACAAATAAGATGGGGCTTGAAAAAAAAAGGAAAATTGATATGGTTTTGTGGCGGTGCGCCACCGAAGTGGGCCCTGTAGCTGAGTATTGCTGCACTCTAAAAGATTCTGGAGGAAATTTTCTGATCCGTCGGAAACGTTTTATTATTAAAATATTATTATTATTATTATTAAATGTAAATTTGTAATGCGTTTTTTTTAAAAAGTCACAAAGCGTGTCTCGTCAAATCATACATTTAGGAATAAAGTTCGGTCTTGAGCAACTTCCTGAAACCGCCGAGGTCCAAAGCTGGATTCCTCAGGTCAACAGATAGGCTGTTCCAAACAACTGGACCAGCAGTGGAGAATCCGCACCTGCCGAGAGTCGCTGTCTTTGACGATGGAATGAACAAGTCGCCAGCCACCGCCGATCGAAGGTGGGACCGACCAGCAAACGTTGAGATCGCTACACACAGTTGCTGCAGGTAGACCGGAGCCGTGTGGAGTGGCACTTGTATACCATCAGACCCAACTTGAACTGAATTCTCTGCGGGAAAGGAAGCCAGTGAAGTTGCGTCCGCATGAGATCTGATACGGGAAACCAGCCGGGCAGCTGAAAAACATGACGAGCGGCTGCTCGGAGCCTGTTGATTTGAAACTGTCCAAGTCCGGCCATGACACCATTACAGTAATCAAGCCAGCTGTGCACGAGTGCTCTGATGAGTGAATGGGCGGAGTCCGTGGTGAGGCTACGGCGGACGACGCGCAGTTGACGGAGATGATAGAAGCATGAACGAGTAAGATGAGAGATGTGTGTTTCCATAGACAAGCTACTGTCGACCATCACGCCAAGATTACGAACATAAGTGGAGGGCCTGACTGAGACACCAGCGATAACCAGATCCCCCTTCGGACAGAAGCTGAGTCAACCAGGCAAGCCCAACCAGATCACTTCGGTCTTAGAAGGATTGAGTTGCAAGCGATTGCTCGCCATCCATGTGCAAATCTCGTTGATACATGCAGACATTCTAGGGACCAGATCGGAACACGACGCTGGCGGGGAGTGATCGTAAATCTGCAGGTCGTCAGCATAAGAATGGACAGAGAACCGATGTTTCGTGGCAATATGTAGGACGTCAGTGGAATAGAGAAGAAACAACAACGGGCCCAGAACGGATCCCTGCGGGACGCCACACAGGGCAGAGGTAGGCGTAGACAAAACACCTCCGGAGCGGATGCAGTGGGACCGATCGGTCAATTAGGAACAAAACCATTCGAGGACGACGTCTCCGAAACCATACGAGAAATGGAGCCTGTTGACCAAAATTTGGTGGTCAACAGTGTCGAAAGCAACGGAGAGGTCCAAAAGTCCCAGTAGCATGATCCACATCGTTCAAGTAGTTTTGACAGATAGGACAGATTCGAGATTGGACGGTAGTTACCGGTGTTGAGCGGATCTAGATTCAGCTTCTTCAGGATCGGTGTGATGACAGCATTTTTCTGGGCAGGAGGAAACTGTCCCCGCTCTAGCGATGAATTTACCAGGAATGTCACAAACGGTGCTAGTTCACTAGAGTATTGCTTGATCATCCATGTCGGTATTGGGTCTAGGAAACAATTTTTGTTTGGTTAGGATTTGATGAGCCGGCTAATGTCGTCGACACTCACAGGTTTAAACCTCAGCAGGTTGCAGGAACAACAGCCGGGGTCGAATCGTGGACTGGAAGCATATGACGTAGACTGGCGGATATCTCTTATCTTATCATTGAACGCTCTCGAGAAATCGTTAGCTGTAAGATCTTTTGGCGAAATCGGGTTGCTCCGAACCCGACCGAGCACCCCAGATAATGTCCGCCATAATCTCCCAGGACTCCCTCGGCTGTCGTCAATCTTCATCTTCCAGTAGAGATTTTGTTTCTGTCTGTAAAGGTCGTGAGACGTTCGCACGTGGTTGATCCATGAAGTGCGATCGATGGGATATTGTGTTCGTCTATAACGTCTTTCTAACTTCCTCAATCTTTGTTTTAAGGCAGCGCATTCAGAGTCGAACCATGGGGTGAGGGGCCGGTCGCGCAGCCTGGCAACACGAGGCGGGGCATGTTTGTGTAGAAGTGATGACAAGGTTGTGTCGAAGACCTCAAGAACCTGACTGATTGACATCGTCTTATAGACCGCCGGATTACACAGAGAACTGCCTGTAAATCAGAACGGAATTACTCTGGGTCGAAACTTCTCCAAGCCCGGGTGTTGACGTTGATAAGCAGCGGGGGAGGATGACGGACCGGGATCCGGAAACGCACAAGCGAGTGATCTGACACCTGTGGTAGATCAACGATGATAGATGGAGGGGGAAGATCTGATCGGGTAATGACCAAGTCCAGAGTGTTACTATGCGTATGCGTAGGGCCGACGACAGACTGAATAAATCCAAATGAACGTATGAGGCTGAGGAAACGGATGGAGTGGGGGTCATTAGAGATGTTGACCCTGACGTTAAGATCGCCGGTAATAATGATTTGGTAGTTGTAAGTTGCCAGGGTTTCAAATATGCTCTCACACTCCGTGAAGAACAAATCACGGGATTGTCTCCAGGGCGGTATATCACCACAATGATAAAATTTGTTTTCAGAGACGAAAACATTATAGACGTGATCTCGAATGTAGCTGGCTTGGAACCCAGAGAGTGTGGCTTGGCAGACAGCGTGTCCTTGTAAATAACCGCGATTCCACCATATGTGCGACCCGTTTCATCAGACCTTCTGGCGGATTTGATGCAACGGTAGACAGGCAAAATGATCTTCTTCAGAGCAACATCTTCATAACTCTCGTGCCAGGTTTCAGTTGAACCGAGGATTGATAACTTGTTTTCATTTATGATATCCGCGACGATAGCAGTTTTGTTTTTAATAGACCTAACATTGAGACATGCAGCGGGGATGGATTGACCGGATAGACCAGAGTAAGATTCGCATTCAGTGGTTGGTCCCAGAAGCGGTCAACTCCAGAAGAACTACAATTTTTCTTAATCAAGCACTTTGATTTTTTGCCCCCTGGGGGCTTTTCTGGTCACTATTCTGCCGTCCGAGATTCTGAGATTTGTTTCCCCACTCCGCAGCCGTGACTTCATTTCTTTGACCAGGAGCTTTCTTGTTTCTGTCTCTTTTGGCGTCAGGTCTTGGTGGATGAACACCATCGACCATCCTCCTTCCTTGATCGTCCTCAAGTTGTTTGCACGCGCCAACAGCTGCTGTTTGTGCTCCTCTGTGTCCAGCACCAACGTCACGGGTCTAGGTTTGACAGACTCGTCGACATTATCAGCCTTCTTTCCAAATCGGATAACATTAGCTATTCCGACGTCGCTGCATGAAATCTCTTTTAGGATATTTTCTATTAATTCTTTATCGTCCCCTCGGCGATGTCCAGGGTCCGCAGGAGTCAGGTTGTGCCGGAGCCCGATTGCAGAGAAATTTTGGCGTGTTGGAAAAACCAGAGTTTTGCATTAAAGCCCGCGGGGCTTCTATGAGTAGGCCGTAGAGGAGTTGTGTCGATATGATGTTGGTGGGTTGTCGCGCGTCGAAAAAAGGGTTTAAATGTGGAGTTGTGGTGGAAGCATTTTGCATGTCGTGGTTGATCCCTTTGATGTCACGAGACATATCAAACAATTCGCGTTTCAATACAAACAGATTACGCATTGGAAATTCTTTGAAATAAGGCGATCCAGACCAAATTTTTCAAAAACCCTTTCTTTGTAAGCACCTAAGACCCAAGAGAAAAATATGTTCCAAATTTCATTACCATACGTTCAGTGGTTTTTTGCGATTTCGTGATGTGTGAGTCAGTGATTAATAAAAATCCTTCCTCTCTTAAAAATTCCTCCTCTCTTAAAAATCTCTCCTTTCTTAACCACTTTCATATCTTTTTTGTTAAGCATTCTTTTGTTAAACGCTTTTTTCCTACTCTGGTCCCTATCTCTGGAACTCTCTTCCTACATCTCTCAAACTTTTTCCTCGAGACTTAAGACTTATTTATTTAAAAAGTTCGTTTCGGAGCGCTCTTGACCAATAAGTAATAGCGCTATATAAATTCAACTGATTGATAGATTGATTGAGTGAGTGGTATTTGAGTTTATATATATTTGAGTATATATATATATATATATATATATATATATATATATATATATATATATATATATATATATATATATATATATATATATATATATATATATATATATATATATATATTGAAATTTGTTACATAATGAGCGGAGCGGGAGCGGGAGAGCGAGTGGAAACGGAAACGGGAAAGCAAGCGGGATCGAAAAAACAACCAAAAGCAAAAAAGCGAAAAAGCGAACGGAAAAAAGAAAGCAACCGGGAACGGGAAAGCAAGCGAGAGCGGGGGAGAAAAACAGTAGAAAAACCTCTAAAAACCCCGGGCGACGCCAGGTACCCCGCTAGTTTGTAATAAATGAAAAACCGGCGAATCTTGAAATAAATTGAATTTTTGAAAAAACTTCGTTTTATGTAACTTGTTCCTTATAACTTAACTAGCGGGGTAACCGGCATTGCCCGGGATTTTAAGAGGTTTTTATAATGTTCGTGTCTCTCGCTCCCGTTTCTTTCCCCGCTTGCTCTCCCGCTCTCGGTCGCTTTCCCGCTCTCAGTTGCTCTCTTGATCCCGGTCGCTTTCCCGTTCTCGGTTGTTTTTTCGCTCTCGTTCACTTTCCCGTTTCCGGTCGCTTTCTCGATCCCGGACGCCTTCCCGCTCTTGGTCGCTTTATCTTTCCCGCTCGCTTTTCCGCTCTCAGTTGCTCTTTCGTTCCCTTTTGCTTTCCCGTTCCCTTTTCCGCTTATTCTCTAATTCCAGTTTTTGCTCGCTCTGTTCATTTTGTGACCGATTTCAATTTTTTTCACAAAAACCTTTCCCCATTGCCTCTCAAGCTTGTGTAAAAATTGCATAACGATCGGATGAATTGTGTAGTAATGCATAAAGGACTAAGTTACTTACTTACATAATCTAATTTTTATATATACATATAGACTAGCAGGGTACCCGGCGTTACCAGGGTTTTCAGAGATTTTTTTATTGTTTTTCTCTTGTTTCCGTTTCCTTCCCAGCTTGCTCTTACGCTTTCGGTCGCTCTCCCGTACCCGCCTGCTCTCCCGCTTGCTTTCCCATTCCCGCTTTGCTCTCCCGTATATATATATATATATATATATATATATATATATATATATATATATATATATATATATATATATATATATATATATAGGTAGTTGGTTCCATGCACCGGGCCCGGAAACGGCGAATGCTCGTTTACCGAAACTTCGACGAGTTCTTGGGATGACAGCGTCACCATGGGAGGACGAACGTAGATGTTGACGACCAGAATGAGAGGAGCACAGGCTTATATATATATATATATATACTAGCGGAGTGCCCGGCGTTTCCCGGGGTTTTTAGAGGTTTTTCTAGTGTTTGTCTCTCTCGTTCAGGTTTCCTTCTCCGGTTGCTTTTCCGCTCCCGTTTGCTTTCCCGTTCTCGGTGGCTTTTCCCTTCCTGGCCGCTTTCCCGCTTCCGGTAGCTTTTCCCCTTCCGTTTGCTCTCCCGTTTCCGGTCGCTTTCCCGTTCCCGCTTGCTCTCCCGTTTTCGCTCATGCTTGCTCTCTCATTCCTGTTCTCGCACGCGCTCATTTTCTCTTTTCATTCTTTCCTAACTTTTTTTAGCCCATAAAACATAGAATAGATTTGGCTAAATCTTGCTTGAAGCTTTCAAACGTTGTTACGTAACCTAAATTTGAATTTTATTACGCAATTACCGATTTTGAATTTTATTACTCACCCACAATTATATATATATAGTTCCCGCTCGCTCACGCGCTCCGCTCCGCTCATTTTGTGACGGATTTTAATTTTTTTCTATATTTGATTCCCCTTGACTCTCAAGGTTGTGTGAAAATTTCTTTACGATCGGATAAATGGTGTAGCAATGCATAAAGGAGATACATATCTACATACATACATACAAACATTCATATATATATATATATCTTAGCAAAGCTTTTGATACTATTAATCACGACATCCTGCTTAATAAGATCTCACACTATGGTATTCGTGGGACTGCACATTTATGGTTTGTTAACTATTTGAAAGATAGAAGACAACTAGTTTCTCTTGGCAATACAAACTCAACTTTGAGAGCCATATTCATAGGAGTTCCACAAGGCTCAATCCAAGGCCCACTACTTTTCAACATCTTTGTTAATGACATATTTGAAATTTCTAAATTGCTCTCCACAATATTATATGCTGATGACACTAAATTGTTCTATTTTGGACATTCTATAGATGAAGTTACAGCTGTGATGAACACTGAATTAGAAAAATTTTCTCAGTGGTTCTCTGCCAATCGTCTCAAAATTAACATCAACAAAACAAACTACATGATATTTGGACCAAAAATTAAATCAAAGGTTCTTCCTCCATTTTGTGATAAATATGGTGGTATTTCACTGGCCAGAGTGGGGTTCACAAATGTTTTTCGGATTTACAATTACGGAAAGACTGTCCTGGACAGATCATATAAATGCTGTTGGGAGAAAAATGAGCAAATCTATTGGATTATTATCAAGGTTCAGAAATCGTTTGAATCATGATATTATATGTCAGCTTTATTACTCTTTGGTCTACCCACACATTATTCATTGTAACTTGATCTGGGGAAACAGTCCTATGTCTTCTATACGAATTATTTCAATAATTCAAAATTGTTTTGTTAGAATGCTCTACGGACTTGGAAGAACAGACAATGTTGAAAATTATATCAAAACACTGAATATCTTAACACCAAGACAAATTCATTGCTACAGCATCTTGGTTTTCATGTTTAAGCTCATTAATAATACACTTCATTGATAATTTTATGTTATCGTCAGATAATTTGATAATTTTATGTTATCGTCAGATAATTTGATAATTTTATGTTATCGTCAGATATAATGAATAGACAAACAAGACATACAAGTATTTTTACTTACTTTACTGCAGATTGAAAATACTTTCTACTAGTGTTTACCTTACTGGCCAAAACTATGAAACCTCTTACCAGATGACATCAGATGTGCATCTTCATTTTACATCTTTAAAATTCTTGTCTAGAAATTTATTTGTGAACATAACTTACAATCGGTTCTTAAAAAACGGAGTAAAATAATACTCTTTTCTGTTTATATTTGATTTTTTACGTGAACTCTATCTCCATTTGTAAAGGGTGGCTACACTACAAGCATTGCTTATTAGTAGTCTCCCTGTTGTCATTTCATCTCATTTCATATGTAGATATGTCTATAAATACAAATAAATAAATAAAAAATATATATATTATAGATTTGCGACTTTTATTTATTTATTTTGTTTTTTATGTTTAGGTGGACAAAAGAACAAGCAAAACAATTTTTGCTTGAGCATTCGAGTATGGATTCTGTGACACTGGACAACGAAGTAAACCGCTATATTTCATGGCCAGGCCAAGTAAGTACCTACACAAGTTATGTTAAGTGGTGTTATAACTTTGAATGAAAACTTCTTATCAGATGAGGGTTATTGATCAACATGCTTTAGAAATTTAATGTCAGTTCTTACAACAAATTATGAGGCAAATGCCATAGTTACATGTTGCTGGCATATTCTTAATTACGTGAGAAGATGGCGTAGCTCCTTACCTTTCTATAATACCTACATACCATGATTCGCAGTTTCTGCCCCAGTCTGTACTTTTTATTGATAATGTTCGCTAAAGTTGCAGCTGCTTTTGTATTCTTTTTTTCAGATTTTCGGTTTCTGGGTTTTTTTAACTTTGCAGAAAAACGCTAAACTTAAAGTTTTATTGTACGGCCCTTTCGAGCGTCAAGGTTGATGACGGACCGTTAAATGTGTCTCTTGCAATAGTACAATCGTTTGCATGCCTTGCAAGCTAGCTGTACACATAAACAACAGGTTTTTCGGGATGCTGTCAGAGGTCATTTTCCAGACGTGGTCAAAATAACAGAAAAGTTTTTGCTAAAAATAGCTTCAATGATAAGTTCGGCAATTTTAAATATTTTATCTCTAACTGAAATAATTTCTGGTTTAGTGATGTCATTAGCACTGTTTTCTGTTTTCAGACTTTTTTCTTGTCAATTAGTTTAGCCTTGAATTCTATTATCATAACTTCACTCTCACTTGCAGCAGCATTAAAAATTGATAGCTAGGCAGTAACAAATTTTTATTTATTTTTTATTAAAATATTTTACTTTTTATACAATATAATTTATAATAATAACAATATTTATATATTAAATACAAGCTTACTAAGCTTAATTATTCTGTTTAAAGGCGTGCTCTTATAAAATTGGAGAAATGAAAATAAGCAGTTTGAGAAAAAAAGCAGAAGTCATTTTAGGTAAATAAAAACCTAATCGATTTTTTTGTTTTTTTCCACTATTTTGAATCATTTTTGTTCTTAAACTAAATTTGGAATTCATTTTTATTCAACAATAAACTGTTACTGTTATATATATATATGTTTGTATATATATATATATATGTGTGTGTGTTTTATTCTATTTCCTACTTAGACATATCATGGACAAACAAACTTATATTAACAATTAATAATCAAGAAAAGATCTAGTAAGTATTTAGCAACCACTTAGGTTGATTATAATTATTACTATTTAATTAGAATAATAAAGATATAACATTGGCGACCAGGATGTCAAAGGACCAAGATTCAAACAAATACAATTGCTTAAGTTTCTAGTTGAAAAAGAGACTCGAGAAAAAGAAGAGAAACTTGGGATGGAAGCTCGAGAAAAAGAGAGGGAAGCTCGAGAAAAACAAGAAAAACTTGAAAAAGAGGCTCGTGAAAAAGAAGAGAAACTTGAGAAGGAAGCTCGAGAAAAACTTAAAAAAGAGGCTCGAGAAAAACAAAAAAAACTTGAAAAAGAGGCTCGAGAAAAAGAAGAAAAGAGAATTGAAAAAGAAGAAACTGAAAAAAGATATCTTCAGTTAATCTCAATGATACAGGACAATAGATCCGTCAAAGTAAGACCAGACCTCTACAAACGAATTGAGCAATTTGTTTACGATCCAGATTAAGGCCTTACATTCACAGATTGGATTGGGCGATTTGAAGAAGCTGTTCAGTCAGTCGGAGGCGAATCAATGAGCGATTCAGAAAAAAGAGCAACTCTGACCGGGAAGCTTCAACAAAACGAATACACACTACTTAAGGAGGATTTCAAACATTCTTAACTTTTTCCCCTTCACCCGTTTTAGACCATCGTACGTTTTAGGAACACACTTATTTTTGGCGTTGCATAAAATTCAGCTGTATTTTTTTTCTGTTAAAAGTTTTGTTTTATGTTGAGAAAGCTTCAATACACTGTATAAAAATTTTTAAATAATTTTTTTATTCGTATTAAGTAGTTCAATCTGGGTTAGAATATGAGCATTTTCAAGGTTTTCGACCGATATTACTTTAAAAATTTATTATGCTAATTTCATGAGAGTTATCATAACAAAAGTTTGAAATATCGAAAGAGGATGTACTCAAAAGTAAACAGCAACGTTAATTAAATTTTATTGTGTTTACACTAACCCAAAATCTGAACATGTATGAGTCATGCTCGTTCTACGATCGTTGGGCGTATAGAGTACTTTATGCGAACGAGTCGAAACTAGTTTATTCAGCTTATAGTTGTGCAGTGGTTGACTTGGTGATAGTGTTTTTTGCAAATTTCATTCTTGGAATGAAATGTTTGTAAAGTTTAAAAATGAAAGGCGTCAAACAGAACGTTTTTTCACGTTGAAAGAAGCTATGTAACTAATTCTTGATGATGATGATAGCATTGAGGTTGACATACTTGTCATTCTTCCGCCCGGCGCATCATAACATGTGACTGATGAATAAGCAAATGAAGAAGAAATGTTATTCTTTGTAATGTATCCGGGAACGTAGAAGTTGATTATACTAATGATGGGATGGGATTAGACTGTGTCGGTTCTTTGGGTGAATAAATTTAGGTCGCAAATACGGTCAGTTCAAGGCCGCGGCTACCAAAACGCTATAAACGATTGAAATGCACTTGGACCAAAAAGAGTCATTTGAATAGCCACTTTTAAAACAGTCTATATATAACGAGTTTAAAACAGCACAATGGTGCTTTGCTTGAAAACCCCCATATAGGCTGTTTAGGTTGTTTTATACCGATGAAATGAATTCATGCACGGTTGAAAAAACAAAACGATAGGAAAGATTCAGCAACTGGCCATGGTCACGAACTGGAAAAGGTGAAAACAGTAGGTCGCTACAAGCTGGAAAATTGTGGCAAAACACTGTACATGTGGGCCAAGTGTGGCAAACGACTTCATCGGAATTGTTTTGGTGCTTTCCGCACACTCCGGTTCTGAAACGACTATCACGAACTGCTTGACTGATTTATTGAATGTTAAATTTTTGGATTTTATTGAACTGTGTTACTAATAAAGTCAGAAATGTGTTTTTAGCTTTTATGTTTATAGCCTAAAATTTATATTATAATTGTTTGCGTTGAGAAAAAAAAGAAATTGACTTTTAAACATTTTGTCGTTTTCAGTAGTCTATACGACCACCGTTCGAAAAACGAGCATAGAGAATTTTCACAGTTTTCTTTCAAATAAAAAATAATTAAAAAGAAATCTGTTAAAACATAAGCAAGTAACTTAGAAATAACAAAAAAAATTAATAGAAATCTAATTAATAAAGTTTTGGACCTAAACGGGTTAACTTTCCAGGCCAAAAGTTCCTATGTACGACCATCGAAGGTAATTGCGTAAAAAAATTCAAATTTTGTTTACGTAACAACGTTTTAAGGCTTCAAGCAACTTTTAGCAAATCTATTTTACATTTTATGGGCTAAAATAATGTATGAAAGAGTGCAAAAGAAAAAATGAGCGCGAGCGAGCGGGAACGGAAACGGGAGAGCAAGCGGGAACAGAAACGGGAGAGCAAGCGGGAACAGAAACGGAAGAGCAAGCGGGAAAGGAAAAAGGAGCAAAAAGAGAAAAATGATAAAAAACCTGTGAAAACCCCGAGCAACGCCGGGTAACCCCGCTAATATATATATATATATATGAATGTTTGTATGTATATATGTATATTCTTTATGCATTGCTACACCATTCATCCGATCGTAATGAATTTTTCACACAGCCTTGAGAGTCAAGGGGAATGAAATATAGAGAAAAAAATTTGAAATTCGTCACAAAATGAGCGGAGCGGAGCGGGTGAGTGAGCGGAACTATATACATATATATATATATATATATATATATATATATATATATATATATATATATATATATATATATATATATATATATATATATATATATATATATATATATATATATATATATATATATATATAAATATATATATATATATATATATATATACTGACTGATAATCAACACAAAGCTCAAACGCCTCATCCTAGAAACCTAAAATTTGGAACTTATATTACTTTTATTGCGTAAGCATCCACTAAAAAAGGATTTTTGAAAATTTTGCTCCTGAGGGGAAGAAACTGGAAAACAACTTTTTTCTAAAACAATGTATATCTCGAAAACCAAAAATGAGGAGATTTTGAAATTTGGTATATGGATTCTTCTTGAAAAATAAAAAGATACGTGTTTCACCATTTTTTGAAAATTCGGTTTCCCGGACCTCAAATGTGGGTTGGAAAATTGGGTCAATTGGTTTTTAAAGTAGCTGCTACTCGAAAACTGTAAATGCTACAGGAATAAAACTTAATATTTAGTTTTTACTGCAAAAATAATGAATTACGTGTTTTAGCATTTTTTGAAAATTTGGTTTCCAGGACTTTAAATGTGGGGTGGAAAATAGGGTTATTTGTTTTTTAAAGTAACTGCTGCTCAAAAACTGTAAATACCACCGATGTAAAAATTAGTATTTAGTTTCTATTCTAAAAATAAAAATATACGTGTTTTACCATTTTTTTAAAATTTGGTTTCCAGGACCTCAAATGTGAGGTGGAAAATAAGGTTATTTGGTTTTTAATGTAACTGCTACTCGAAAACTGTAGATGCTACGGGATTAAAAATTAGTATTTGGTTTCTACTCCAGAAATAATGATATACGTGTTTTACCATTTTTTGAAAATTTGGTTTCCAGGACTTCGAATATGGGATGGAAAATAGGGTGACTTACTTTTTAAAATAACTGCTACTCAAAAACTGTAAATGCTACAAAAGTAAAATTAGTATTTAGTTTGTACTATAAAAATAATTATATACGTGTTTCACCATTTTTTGAAAATTTGGTTTCCAGGACCTCAAATGTGAAGTGAAAAAGGGTTATTTGATTTTAAAATAACTGCTACTCAAAAACTGTAAGTGCTACAGATGTGAAAATTAGTATTTTGAGGTTTTGTGCCGGTTAAAAGTAAATGAGTTCAGTTTATCACCGGACGGACGGGCCAAGCCATTATTTTAGGGTCTTCATACGGCCCTGCCCAAATTTTAAATCAAGGTGGGACGGGCCGAAATTTTTAACCAAGTGCATAGACATTTTAGTGATTTTAGGGTGTTCAGATAGGCTGGGCTAAACCTGAAATCAAGGTGGGACGGGACGAAGTTTTTCATCAAGTATATAGAACTTCTAGGTCTGTAAAAACGGGCCGGGCCCATATTAGACGGGCCGTGCCGGGCCAGAAATTTCGGTTTTTGAAACGGGCTGGGCCAAGTTGTCGACGGGCCGAACCGAGACCTAAAAAATTGATCAGTGCAGTACTCTACTATGTATGCACGGTTCAATATCTCTAATTTCATGCGAGCGAAGCCGCTACGGCACTGCTAGTATATATACATATGTGGCGGTGGTGGCTAAGCGGTAAAGCGTTCGCCTGTCGCCTTGTAGGTCGGCAGTTCGAATCTCACTGGCGTCACCATCGTAGCTCCCTTAAGCAAGGAGTATACACGCATTGCTCAGGTTGAGTGTCTCGCGGGGTTAACAACTCCTTTCATTAACATTAAAAAAAATATTTATATATATATATATATATATACTAGCAGTGCCCGTAGCGGCTTCGCTCGCATGAAATTAGAGAGTTTGAACCGTGCATCCATAGTAGAGATCAATTTTTTAAGTCTCGGCTCGGCCCGTCGACAACTTAGCCCAGCCCGTTTTAAAAACCTAAACTCCTGGCCCGGAACAGCCCGTTTGAATTAGGCCCGACCCATTCTTACAGGCCTAGAAGTTCTATAAACTTGATGAAAAACTTCGGCCCGTCCCACCTTGACTTCAGGTTTGGCCCGGCCCAACTGAAGACCTTAAAATCACTAAAATATCTATATACTTGGTGAAAAACCTCGGCCCGTCCCACTTTGATTTAAGGTTTGGCCTGGCCCGTGTGAAGACTCTAAAACAACGGCTTGGCCCAACCGGTGATAAACTGGACATCTGTAGCATTCACAGTTTTTGAGTAGCAGTTACTTTAAAAACTAAAGAAACCTTTTTCCACCCCACATTTGAGATCATGAAAACCAAAATTTCATATATCCTTATTTTTAATGTAGAAACTAAATACTAATTTTTACTTTTGTAGTATTTACAGTTTTTGAGTAGCAGTTACTTTAAACACCAAGTAACCCAATTTTCCACCCCACATTTGAGGTCCTGAAAACCAAATTTTCAAAAAATAGTGAAACACGTATATCATTATTTTTAGAGTAGAAACTAAATACTAATTTTTACTTTTGTAGCATTTACAGTTTTTGAGTATCAGTTACTTTAAAAACCAAGTAATCCTATTGTCCAGCCCAAATTTAAGGTCCTGGAAACCAAATTTAAAAAAAAATGGGGAAACACGTATATCTTTATTTTTAGAATAGAAACTAAATACTAATTTTTAAATCTGTGGTATTTACAGTTTTTGAGTAGCAGTTACTTTAAAAAACAAATAACCCTATTTTCCACCCCACATTTGAAGTCCTGGAAATCAAATTTTCAAAAAATTCTGAAACACGTATTTCATTATTTTTAGAGTAGAAACTAAATATTAATTTTTACTCCTGTAGCATTAACAGTTTTTGAGTAGAAGTTACTTTAAAAACCAAATAACCCAATTTTCCAACCCACATTTGAGGTCCGGGAAACCGAATTTTCAAAAAATGGTGAAACACGTATCTTTTTATTTTTCAAAAAGAATCTATATACCAAATTTCAAAATCTCCTCATTTTTGGTTTTCGAGATATACATTGTTTTAGAAAAAAGTTTGTTTTCCAGTTTTTTCCCCTCAGGAGCAAAATTTTCAAAAATCCTTTCTTAGCGGATGTTTACGCTATAAAAGTAATATAAGTTCCAAATTTCACGTTCCTAGGATGAGGCGTTTGAGCTCGGCGTTGATTATCAGTCAGTCATCTGTCAGTCAGTCAGTCAGTCAGTCAGTCAGTCAGGACATGTTCTTTTATATATATAGATATATATATATATATATATATATATATATATATATATATATATATATATATATATATATATATATATATATATATATATCTATATATATATATATACATACATACATATACATTTGAGCGAAAATGGGAACGGGAAGCCAACTGAGAGCGAAAGATAGAGCGGGAAAGGGAAAGCGACCGAGAACGGGAAAGCAGCCTGGCGCGGGAAAGCGGCCGGGAGCTGGAAAACGACCGAGAACGGGAAAGCGACCGGGAGCGGAAAAGCGACCGGGAGCGGAAAAGCGACCGCGAGCGAAAAGCGGAGAAGGAAACGGGAGCGAGAGAGACAAACATTAGAAAAACCTCTAAAAATCCCGGGCAACGCCGGATACCCCCGCTAGTTTCGTAATAAAATTCAAATTTAGTTTACGTAACAACGTTTGAAAGCTTCAAGCAAGTTTTAGCCAGTTTTAGCAAATCTATTTCACGTTTTATGGGCTAAAAGAAGTTAGGAAAGAATTAAAAAGAAAAAATGCGAGCGAGAACTGGAATGGGAGAGCAAACGTGAGCGAGAACGGGAGAGCAAACGTGAGCGAGAACGGGAGAGCAAGCGCCTGAATAATCGAGATATAAACGGCTCAACTCAAAAGCATTTCTTTAAAAAAAATATTTATTTTTACTTGTTTCTTCCTTTTTTTAATTGTATCATGTATTGTCATCCAACATAAAGCGTGCAGAGTAAGTCACACACACACACAAACAGAGATTGTAACCTAAATAAAAGTTTGTGAAAAATAAAAAAACAAGTGAAATAAAATCAAAGCTGTAACGTTTATTGATATTAAAAAAATATAGAAACATTAACAAATCTCAAAAAAGCACTATTAAATCTTTAAAATCAATAATTTATGATAAAAATTTTGTTTTTTTCCATGATAATTCGAAAGTTTTCTATATCTTTGCACACTTTTACTTAATTTGACTTTTTTGTCTGTCTGTCTGTTTATCTGTCTATCTGTCTGTCGTCAAATGTTTCAATCGATTTTAAACTAACTTCCCGATGAGCTAGAGACTTCAAAATTCAAACATACCTCCGAACTGATTAACAATGCATTCTATCAAATTTTCGGATCGATTGGACAAAATTTAATTAAGTAAATATTGGTGATATTTTCGTTGATCTATTTATTCTCTATGCTAATATGTTCGTTGTTTATGTATTAAAAATATAAAAGTGTGTTTTCAAAAAAACATTGTTTTTGCTTCACTTGTTCCTACTCACATATTTCATATATCAAATAATTAGACAACTAGTCAATGTTTTTCAATTTTATAGACTTATCATAATCAGAAATTGATTTTAAAAAAATTATAATCTGCTGAATTACAAAAAATATGTTTTTTAAAGTTAATAAATCACCTCGAATAAATTTGATTTTGTGGTCTTAAAAATTCGATAAAGTTGAACAACAAAAATTAAAGTTAAATTAAACGTAATTTAAATTCTTGTAAAGTTGAGTTGAATTTCAAAAATAAAAATTTTTCCTGTTTTTCCTCGCACAATTTCGTTCTAATTTTTACACACTTTTACTTAAATTGACTTCTTTGTCTGTCTGTCTGTCTATCTGTCTATCTGCCTGTCGTTAAATTTCGCAATCGATTTTAAACTAACGTCCCGATGAGCTAGAAACTACAAAATTAAAACAGACCTTTGAACTGATTAACAATGCATTCTATCAAATTTTCGGATCTATTGGACAAAATTTAATGAAATAATTATTTGTGATATTTTCGTCGAACTATTTATTGTCTATGCTAATATGTTTGTTGTTTATGTAGTAAAAATATAAAAGTGTGTTTTTAAAAAACTTAGTTTTTGCTTCACTTGTTAAAGTTTTGGATTATTTTTCTGTGTCAAGTTTAACTCTATTGATAGGGAGTGTTATTTAAAACTTAATTATAAAATATTCATTTTAGGTGACAAGTTTGACAAAAGAGAATTCCATGAAGAAATTCTTAACTTAGGTCCTTGTCCACTGTCGGTTCTAGAAACACACATGGAGTCCTGGCTAGATTATAAAATGAATATTAATAATTTTTCATCGAGTATTCCTAAGACAAACAGATTTTTAATATTAGTCATGTTTGTTTATCAAATCTTTTATTTGCAGATGCGGTTTTAATTGTCGTGATAATTATTTTCCTAATAGAGCTATTAAGAACTTGGTTTATAACATATCAAAAATAGTTTTATAACAAATGCTGCTGACAACTATTTTGTAACTTTTAGCTTACAAAATTTCATTTATCGATTGTTAATCACTTCATATTTTATTTTTTTTAAAAACGTGTATGTTTTAAATTTAAGAAAAATTACTAACTTTTATTCACTTACAACTACAAATGAAGTTTTATAAATTAAAAACGCATAAAAATAGCTACAAAACTTGAAAAAAAGTTTTCCCATATTAGCATATTTATTTCATCCAAAAAATCAATTTCAGTGATAAAAAAGGGTCGATTTTATTAGTTTTTTTGTATTAATAATATTCATAATCCAGTTTTGCACGTTGAAATTCATTTTATACGCTTTATTTAATTTCATCTGTTTGTTATACGTTTAATGGTTTGTGTTTTTAAATCAAGTTTAGATCGCAAGCTTTTATACAATTGAGCTGAAACTTGGAACAGAAATGTATAATCGGTGACAATTCAAGATTTACAGAATTTAAGTCACAAAATGTTTAATAAAAGTAAAATTAAGAACATTTTTCACGTAGATGATATAATCCAACGTCATTTACGTGTAAGAATCATATATAGAATAAGTAAAAGAGAAAACGAGTTTTTCAACACACACTTTTATTACAATAAACTCAATTTAGAAATACGAAAAATATTTAAATTAAGTTTTTCTGTCATAGAACGAGAATATAAATATATAGACAGATAATAGCTATTAACGTCATCAATGAGAGCCGATATTTTTTTTGGGCTGATGTTGTTCAGGGCCGTTATTTCTAGGGTCAATAAGTTCAGGACCGAAATTTTTAGCATGTCAAGTTGCTTGAATCAATAATCATTGGGACACGACAATGTCTGAAGCAATTATTTCAGCATCTCCAAGTCAGATACGCACATTATTTGCTATTATAATTTCCACCTGCTTTCCATCAAATCCACGTGAACTGTGGAACAACTACAAAAATAGCATGTCAGAAGACATTTGACATCAAATACGGGTCAGTTCAACTAATCCCGACCTTGAAGTGAATGAAGAGATGCATAACCAGGCTTTGCTCTTTATTGAAGACATGTGTTACCTGATGTGTGGTAGTTTGTTAGTCAAGTTAGGAATGCCAGCGCCAGATCGTAGAATGAATGATGCTTTTAATCGAAAATTAGAACGTGAACGTGGCTATAATCGACATGAATTAGATCAATTAGTTCAATCGAATGTACCCCTCTTAAACCCTCAACAAAAAAAAGTGTATGATACTTTAATGAAGGCAATCGATAATGAAAATGGTGGCTTATTTTTTCTTGATGCCCCAGGTGGAACTGGAAAGACGTTTCTCATGTCTTTGATATTGGCCACTGTTCGTGCGAGATCAGACATCGCGGTAGCAGTTGCTTCTTCTGGAATAGCAGCCACATCGTTAGAAGGATGCCGTACGGCTCATTCAGCATTAAAATTGCCCTTAAACCTTCAAACTACTGAACAACCAACATGCAGCATTGCAAAACACTCTGCAATGGCAAAAGTTTTAGTAGCATCTAAAATCATCATCTGGGACGAGTGCACAATGGCGCACAAACGCGCATTTGAAGCACTTGAAAGAACACTGAAAGATCTGCGCAATGACTCGCGACATTTTGGAGGTGCAATGATTTTATTGTCTGGCGATTTCCGCCAAACACTGCCAGTCATTCCAAGATCAACTGCTGCCGATGAAATTAATGCTTCCCTCAGATCATCATTTCTGTGGCGCTATGTGATGAAACTTCAGCTGTCTTCTAAAATGAGAGTTGCATTGCTGAAAGATCCATCTGCTGAAGATTTCTCCATGCAATTGCTCAACATCGGTAATGGCCGTGATCCTGTCGACAAATCGACCGGATTGATTTCTTTTCCTCCCAATTTTTGCACTTTTGTTTCATCGAAAGACGAGCTTATCAATAAAGTGTTCCCAGACATCATTGCTAATCATAAAAAGAACAAATGGTTGAGTGAGAGAGCAAATTTGGCGGCTAAGAATAAAGATGTGGATGACTTAGATATTCTAATTCAGAATCAAATTTTTGGTACTCTGCATTCATTCAAATCTATTGACTGTGTAACAAATGAAGATGAAGCCACTAACTATCCAACTGAATTTTTGAACTCCTTGGATGTGCCTGGCTTACCACCGCACAAATTACAACTGAAGGTTGGATCAGTAGTTATTATGCTTAGAAATCTAAATCAACCAAAACTATGCAATGGAACGCGTTTGGTTTTAAAGAAACTAATGGTCAATGCGCTATATATGATGTCCTAGGGTATGCGACCTTCTTGCATTCGATGCACGTGACATAGCCAGCGCAGACGTTTTTGGCATAGAAGGAGGTATAGGTTCAGTGAGTTGGATTGTTTGAGTACGGCAGTGTTGGTGATTTTGTCTTGCCATGTTATGCCGAGGATGCGTCGGAAACAGCGAGAATGAAAGCTCTCGAGGCGATCTTCCTGCCTTGCATAAATGGTCCAGGCTTCACTGCCATACAATAGGGCGCTGAAAACACGTGCCTGGTTTTTAGTGTCAGTTGGCTGTTAGACCATACACGTTTGCTTAGTCTGGCCATGACGCTGGTCGCTTTGGCGAGCCTCATGTCAATCTCGATGTCGACAGATAGGTTGCCAGTAATGGCGGAACCCAGGTCTATAAACTTGTCAGTGGCCTCCAGCACCACATTGTCGATTGTGATCGAGAGTGGAGCAAGGATGTCTTGACCCAAGATATTGGTTTTCTTGATGCTGATTGTCAAACCGAATTCCCTGCAGGCCTGAGTGAAGCGATCCATCAGCCGCTGAAGGTGTTCCTCTGTGTGTGAAACCAGTGCCGCATCATCAGCGAACAACATGTCCCTGATGAGGACAGTGCGAATTTTTGTCTTTTCTCTTAGGCGTGCCATATTCAACAGTTTTTCGTCACTTCTGGTGTGTAGGTGAGCATCTTCGGCAGAGTCTCTAAATGCAAAATTCAGCAGCATTGAGAAGAATATGCCAAATAATGTAGGCGCTACGACAGAACCCTGTTTGACACCACTTTTGATTTTGGAGGGTTCTGAGGTGTCCCCGTTGTAGCTGACCACGCCTCGCGTGTTGCGATAGAAAGTTGTGATGCTGAGCAGCCGAGGTAGACAGCCGACCTTCCTAAGTAGTCGAAACAGGCCGTTCTTACTTACAAGGTCAAATCCTTTGGTTAGGTCGATAAAGGCGATATACAACGGCATTCGCTGTTCTCTGCACTTTTCCTGGAGCTGGCGCACGGAGAAAATCATATCAACTGTGGATCTTTCTGACCTAAAGCCGCATTGCGAATCAGGATACACGCGGCTTGCAAGGATATGGAGACGGTTGAGGATAACGCGGGCAAAAGCTTTTCACACGGTGCTCGGCAGTGAGATGCCCCTGTATTTATTGCAGTCGCTGCAGTCTTCCTTAATCTTATACAGGGTGACAATCTTAGCATTACGCATGTCCTGTAGAACTCTGCATTCTCTCCAACACAGGCAGAGGAGCTTATGGAGTGGTTCTAGTAAAGCCGGTTTTCCACATTTGATAATTTCTGGTGGAATGCCATCATCTCCTGGTGCTCTTCTACCCTTCAAGGCATCGATAGCACCGCTGAGTTTGTCCATGGTCGGCTCAACATCCAGCTCCTCCATGACCGGCAAGTCTTCTATGGCAACTAGTGCTATCTCTGAGTGACAGAGTTCTTTCCGGAATACAGTTCCAAATAGTGCTCAACCACCTTCCCATTTGATTATTCTTGTCTGTAATGGTCTCCACTAATTTAGACTTTAAGGGTGCAGTCTTCTTTGCTGACTTGCCTGTTGCTTGCTTGATGCTTTCATACATGCTCCTTAGGTTGCCAGCGTCTGACGTTTGTTGAATGCTATTCGACAATTAAAGCCAATAGTCATTTGTTCAATGGCGAGCAGTCTGCTGAGTCTTTCTTTGAGCAGCTTTCAGCTATTTAAAAATGTATTGACTTGGGTCGCGTTTGTAGTCGATCAATGCCTTTTTCTTGGCGTCAATGACGGGCTCAAGATCTGCCGCATTCGCTTTGAACCAGTAGGTGTTCTTGTGCTCTTTTTTGCCATACGTCAGGATTGTAGCTCTGTAGATAATACTCCAGAGCAAGCTCTATTTGACTTCCGCTTTAGGCTCTTGGTTGCATCTCCAAGATGCCTTGTGACATGCTTTGTTCTGAAAGTAAGTGTTCGTCACACACAGGCTGTGATAGCAAGAGAGTCCAAGTAGTCTCTGGCCGTTTTTATTTATTCTCCCTATACCATGGTGACCCAGAACACCTGGCCAAGAGTCATGGTCAGAACCAACCCAGGCGTTAAAATTTCCCAGAAGGTAGAGGTGTTCAGAAGCAGGGACAGCAGCAACAACGCTGTTTATTTGCTTGTAAAACTGATCTTTAGTCTCGGCGCTGGCCTGCATGGTAGGTGCATATATGCACAAAAAATTTGCAGTACCAAATGCTGTGAAAAAGCTTAGAGTGAGGATTTTTTCTGTGCCGCGGGAAAGAGGCACAATCATGCAAAGCAGGGTGTTCCCTTAAGCAAGGAGGTTACCCGGCGTTGCCCTAGGTTTTTAAAGGGTTTTCTATCGTTTTTTTTCTTTTGCTACCGTTTCTTTCTCCGCTTGCCTTCCCGCTCCCACTCGCTCTCTTTTTCCTTTTCGCTTTCCCGCTTTCTTTTTTTTTCTCGCTGGCTCTCCTGTTCCCGTCCCGGCTCATTCTCTCATTTCCGCAACCGCTCGCTTTCCCGGTTCCGTTCATACACGCTCTCCCGCTTCTGTTTCCACTTACGCTAATTTTTTTTAATACTCTTTCCCGGGGCTGTGTTTATATGATGTTGGGCTCCTCAAACAGTGCCAATTGGTCCTCTTCATAAGAACAACAAAATAGCACTAAAAATAGCGTCTATCCTCAATCCCTGTCAATATCATATTGTAATGGTTCAAAATTGGCCCCCAAGGATTTCCGAAAAAAATATAAAAAAAAATAGGTGCAACATTTTTAAAAATGTTTTGAAAAAAAAATTTAATGTGATGTTTAATAATTGCTATCAAAGTTGGATACAAGATTTTTGGAACCAGTGGAAGCGCCATGCGTAATCAAATAGGTAGTATGCATTGTATAATCGTAGTTTATTGGTTTTAATTTAAAAACAATAAAATATTTACAAATATTTGCACGCTGTATTTTGCCACTTCGTTATCAGTGCAACAAAAAAAATTGTACCCACAGAGCAAAGATCAAAGTTGGTACCAAACTTCAAACGGGATTTCATCCTATCAAATCCACTGACACAAGCTACGCAAGTAATTCAATACATACTGTACAATAAATTAAAAAATATCTTTTATGCTAAATTTTTTATCTATATATTTATAAAAAAAATATTAAGTTTGTATCTATGTCCTTTATGCATAAGTACTTTTTCTATAAATGTTGGCGCCCTTCCAAAAGGTTTTTGGTGATCCATCCAAATGGTGTCGGACATGTGTTCCTCCTTTTCTCTAGAAAGGTATAGACCTCTAAAAACTTAAAAAAGTGAAGATTCCCTACGCATATTTCCTTTGTGCAAATGCATGGCGCCCTCTATTCTCAAAATTCTTTATCCGCTATATATAATCCAGAGCGGATAAAAAATTTTGGAAGGGCGCCAACATTTATAGAAAAAGTACCTACGAATACCCCTCAGTACTCAGCTATTGATAAAAACAAAAGTGAATGATGTTTTGGAAAATTTTTCTTAATATACCTGCCACTCCACCTTCGGTCATCAGTAGGGATGTCACGGGTACCCGAACCCGAACGCGAGTTCGGTACTACCCGGTCTTTTTCTGATACCCGAACCCGAACTCGAACCCGAAAGTGTGAAAATTTGATACCCGAACCCGAAAATGTGAAAACTTGATACCCGAACCCGAACCCGAAAATGAGAAAACTTGATACCCGAACCCGAACTCGAACCCGAAAATGTGAAAACTTGATACCCGAACCCGAAAATTTATAAGCCTAATACCCGAACTCGGAGTTATGGTCAAATAAATCTTTATAAAAGCTGTGTCTTAGAGATTAATAAATTACAAGTTTTTTTGACGTAACATATTATACTAATCGCGAGCGTAGAAGTTTTGTATTATCAGCTTTGCATAACAAATAACACAAATACGAACCCGAACCCGAACCCGAACCCGGTTTTTGGAAAACTACAAACCCGAACCCGAACCCGAAAACCTGAGTTTCACAAACCCGAACCCGAACCCGAAAACTCGAGTTTTACAAACCCGAACCCGAACCCGAACCCGAAAACTCTAGTTTCACAAACCCGAACCCGAACCCGAAAACTCTAGTTTCACAAACCCGAACCCGAACCCGAAAACTCCAAAAAGTACTACCCGTGACATCCCTAGTCATCAGCTATTTTTAGATGAAAGATTTACATATGGGAATTTCTATAAGGGCATTTGTTAGAACTTGACTCCGGGAGCCAAAAACCTTAGCTCAAGAGGTGAAAACCATTAATTGGTAAAACCTTTTATTAGTCGTTGTTAAAATGTATTTTTTTTTTAAATGCATTATACCTTCCCGCTCATACGAAAAATTTTATATGACATTAAAAAAGACGCATAAAGCCATATCAAAATATTTTCGTGTTTTTTATAAAAATAAAAAGTTTTTAATGTAGGGCTGGGGACTCACTTTTTATGACATTAATTTTTATTAGATTTAAAAAAATTTTGTAACAAATTCTTAAATTTTTAAGTAAAAAAAGTGTGGGTTGAAAAAAATAAAAATAAAACAACTAAAGGAAAAACTTTGATTTCAAATACACTAGATTTAGAAATGCAAAGGATGTTCAAATTAATTTTTTTTATTGAATCATGTATTGTCATCCAATATAAAGATATGCTAAAAGTTTCAGCTTCCTAGCATACACAAACACACACACAAACAGAGATTGTAACCTAAATAAAAGTATGTAAAAAACTGTGCTTTCTGTAATTTATTCAATTTTAATGAAACATTTGTTTGTGACATTGGCGTAGCCAGGGGTGGTGATTCTGTGACAAATCAACCCCTCCCCCATGCCTCCTAAGATAGAATTTCCCAACATAAAAGCGCAATGATGTATTATGTCACCCGATTAGCATCTGCAGGTCTGAAAAAACTCACGTTGATAGATTATGAGACGCTGAACACGGTTTGTAAGGGCACTTTTTTGTTAAAATGTTTAAATAAAAAGTTATTAGCCGCGAAAGTTTAACGCTTTGCGGATATATATAAGGCGTCGTACGTCATCCCTCAGTATAAACAAGTTGAAAATAAATAAATCTCCAAAGTACGCCGGCGGGTTTTCCCCATATTTGAGCGTACGTCATCAAACAATATTATTCCTCTTATTTTATTTATTAATAATATTATTATTAACAAAAAGTAACTAATTTGCTATTATTATTTTTATTATTGGAAAGTTCGACGCTTTGCGGATATATAAAAAACAACGTTCGTTATCGCTGAATATAAACAAGTTGAAAATAAACAATTCACCGAAGTAGTTGTCGGTGGGTTTTTTCCAATTTTGAGCATACGTCATAACTCAATATAAACAAGTTGAAAATAAATAAATAACCGAAGTAGTATGTCGGCGTGTTTTTCCAATATAAGCCATTGAAGGTAGGGTTTTTCTGTAGGTGGTTTTTTTCATTATCAGTCATTAAAGAGTGGGTTTTTCGGTTGGCTTTTTTACAATATCGCCAAATAAAAGTTGTTTTTTAGTAGGCGTTTTTTCTTCGATAATGTCCGTTAGGGTGCGTTGTTAAATTCATCGGATATGTTAATCGGATGTATCCGATGAGCGAAAATGCGTTGTTAATTACATCCGGGGTTGTAGTGTCACGCGTTGTTAATTACATCCCTTAGTCATCGGATGTGCATCCGATAAATCCTGCTCGAGGGCGGATTGGTTGATAAAATTTAAGATGGACACCTCCATACCACTGCAGACGAGACTTTCTTAGTTCGAAAGGATGGTTTTAATTTGAATTTAAAACTTAGATTTTCTAATATTGTGGAAGCGGAGAGGTTTATTGCTGAAAGTTAATATTTTGATTTTATTTTAGTAAAACGTCGCGATATGGTTTACCTAGGTTGTTAGGCCTTTGTCTGAGATAGTTTAAAATTTCGTTGCTTAGTTTTTTCACAAAGCAATCAATAAAGTGTTTTAGCTTTAAAGTCAAGTTTTATTTGGCTTTTGATGGGCTCAAAAAATTGCTCATTTCAAAGGTTCACCTTTACATTGATGCTTCTAAAATTAACATAAGATGTTTATCTTCCTTCACAATGGTTGAACCAACCTTGATAATTTTTTAATCTTATCAAAATGAACTGTGCTTACCACTCATATGTTCTAATAATTGGCTGTATAATAAATTTCAACCACCACCCATCCTTTATTTTCAATCTTGTGATTTATTTTTATTGTTTAATAGCTTATAAGCTAATCATGTCATGAATCAATACTAAACCTGTTTAATTGTGAATCCTCATATTTTAATTGAAATGATTTTTTGTTTCAAGATTCGTATGATCACGGTAAGGTCTAGAGTCTAGACTGACTCTAAACAGAATTTGTATGTGATGATGTTGTACTTGAACACTTTTTTTAATGGTCCCCTGTAATCATGGAGGCATCCTCCCACAAAATGAATTGTACAGTTTATTGAAAGTCACATATGTCTGCATTACTACTGGACAAAAATGATGTTTTGAGTTGCAGCAAATTATATTTAATGTATGTATCAATTTAATGTATCAATTAAATAGCAGATAATGTTTATTCATCTGAAGTTATGCAAGAAGGCAGTCCAATGAGTTGGTGAGGGGATTACATGGGATTGAACCCTGAATGACTATTGGCCTAATCATTATGTTCTGTATAATAAAGTAGAAAATTTTGCAACTTTAATAGACAGAGATGGCTTAGGCTGGATGACTATGGACCTTAAAATCATCACAAACTGTTTGGCTCCTAGCAGTTGGTATGATATTGCTATAAATTGTTAAAAAATTGTTATAGATTTAAAGGTAGTTTTCCTGTTTTCTTAGACTTGGTTCCTGAGACAATTCAAGAACTCGACAGCAAAAACAAGAGAAGGATGAAAAATTCTTTGGACTTATAGACGTTAACAAAGAAATTTAAAATTGATGGAACAAATTTATTTAAATCAAAATTGTTATATATATATATGTTTGTTTAATAATATATATATGGGCGTATATATATATGTATATGTATATATATATATATATGTATATATATATATATATGTATATATATAGATCAGTTTTTATTCTATTTCCTTCTTTATTATATCATAAGCAAACAAATTTATATTAAGATAGACAACCAGAAAGATCTAGTAAGTGTTAGCAGCCACTTAAGTAGATTATATTATTACCATTTAATTAAAATAATAAAGATATAACAATAATAAACAAATTTAATTAAAAAGTTGTTGTGTTATTAAATCTTTTTTTCGAGTTAGCTTTCAAATCTTTTTCGAGAGGGGTAAATGAGTGATCATCATTGGTGTTGCTCTCTTTGAAATCAACTAAATCATCAGTCCAGGCAAAGGTTGTGTAAGCAACAAGCTGTCAAGAGTCAAGACCATTGCGGAAGCAGTTCTTGGGCAGGCAACATCTAGGTACTTCAACCTTCTAAACCTCCCTTAAGAAAAAAATAGTATTAGTCTACAAGTTTTAAAAATAAGGGATTTTCAACTATTGTAAATTACCTCAAAAGTTGACTTCTTCATTTGAAAATGGGATTTAAAATCTAAATCACACATAAGAAGAAATCTTCTGTGGCCTTGTTGCTCTGTAACTTTATCACGTACAAAATAATTGCACTGAAAGTACACAAAAGCTTTAATAACAATGATAATTAAATCTAGTATTTCTTGGAGGGCTGAATTCCAATTTTTGTAATTGATCATACACACATACAAATCAAATTTTAAAGGAGACATTAATCTAGATTCTAGATGGGTCTATCACAGCTGCAAAATAAAACTTAGTGTTACAAATATATTTGTATAAGATGATTTTAAAGTCCATAGTCATCAATCTAACATTAATCTAGATTAATCTAACATTTTAATACTTCAAGATTATTCTGTACTGTATATCTCTGTACACTGCAGAGCTGTATTAACTGTATTAACTCGAATTCAGCACCAATAAACTAATAAAGCCTCAAATAAAAATTAAGCTATATCCTAGCTAACCTTTGTCATCTTCCGATTCAGAGTCATAAAAAAAGTGTTTTATACATTCAGTGGCAATTATTAAATTGGAATTCGAAAGATCGGCAAAAAATTTTTATTGGATCCATTTTGTTTACATCCGCCTGACTCATCAGCCGTTGTTAAATACATCCCACATCCAATCAATCCTTGCATCCATCCGATAAATCTCGGATGCAGCGCTGGATGTATTTAACAACGCACCCTTACAGTTTTTTTTTTCGTAGGCTGTTTTTTACGATACCATCCAATAAATATTGAGTTTTTCGTAGTCGGTTATTTCAAAAACATCTATTATAGGTTTTTTTCGAAGTCGGTTATTTCAAAAACATCCAATATAGGTTTTTTTCGTAGTCGGTTTTTTCACTATCTCCCAATAAATGTTTTTTTCGTAGGCTGTTTTATCCAATATCGCCCATTAAAAGTTTTTTTTCGTAGGCGGTTCTTCTAAATTCATCCATTCAAAGATAGGACCATTCCAAAACGTGTTCAAGTGAAAAATCATCTGCTACTGGCTAAAAAAGTCACACGCTTTGCACGCGAAGCGTTCGTAAAGTTATTACTATAATAGCGCATTGGTGTTGTTTTTGAGCTTTGAGTGCGATTTGAATGCGACTACCTTTACTATTAATATTTAAAACCTCACACGCTTCGCGCGCGAAGCGTGCGTCAAGTACTGGTTCCTTAACATAAAAGCGCAATGATGTATTATGTATGTATTATGTATGTCACCCGATTACCATCTGCAAGTCTGAAAAAACTCACGTTGATAGATTATGAGACGCTGAACACGGTTTGTTAGGGCACTTTTTTGTTAAATTGTTTAAATAAAAAGTTATTAACCGCGAAAGTTTAACGCTTTGCGGATATATATAATGCATCGTACGTCATCGATGAATATAAACAAGTTGAAAATAATCAAATCACCGAAGGCGGGTTTTCCCAAAAATTTTGAGATTACGTCATCAAACAATATAAAGAAGTTGAAAATAAACAAAACACCGAAGGCGTGTTTTTCCTATAATTTTGAGATTACGTCATCACACATTATAAACAAGTTAAAAATAAATAAAGGTGGTTTTATTCGTAGGCGGTTTTTCCGATATCAGCCAATAAAGGTTGTTTTTTTCGTAGGCTGTTTTTTAAAATTTAGCCATTCAAAGAGAAGACCATTCCAAAACGTTTCCAAGTGAAAAATCATCTGCGACTTTTTAAATTCTTAAATAATAATATTATTAATAATTAAAATTAAAACGGGAAAACGACCGGGAGCGGGAAAGCGACCGGGAGCGGGAAAGCGACCGGCAGCGGGAAAACGACCAAAAACGGGAAAGCGAGCAGGAGTGGGAAAGCAAGTGGGAAAGGAAACGGGAGGGAAAGAGACAAACATTAGAAAAACCTCTAAAAAACGCAAGGATGTATTATGTATTATGTCACCCGATTAGCATCTACAGGTCTGAAAAAACTCACGTTGATAGACTATGAGACGCTGAACACTGTTTGTTAGGGCACTTTTTTGATAAAATTTACTATTTTGCAATTATTATTCTTCTTATTTAATTATTAATAATATTATTAACGAAAATTTACTAATTTGCTAATGTTATTCCTATTATTGGAAAGTTCTACGCTTTGCGGATATATTTAGTAAAATTATTATTAACGACATTTTACTATTTTGAAATTATGATTCCTCTTTTTTTAATTATTAATAATATTATAATTTACGAAAATTAACTAATTTGCTAATATTATTCTTATTATTGGAAAGTTCAACGCTTTGCAGATACATTTAATGAAATTATTATTAACGACATTTTGCTATTTTGCAATTATTATTCCTCTTATTTTAATTATTAATAATATTATTATTTACGAATAGTAACTAATTTGCTTATAATATTCCTATTAATGGAAAGTTCGACGCTTTGCGGATATATTTTGAGCATACGTCATAACTCAATATGAACAAATTGAAAATAAATAAATCACCGAAGTAGTACATCGGCGGGTTTTCCCAATATCAGCCAATGAAGGTTAAGTTTTTTGTAGGCGGTTTTTTTCATTATCAGCCATTGAAGGTTGGGTTTTTTCTTAGGCTTTTTTTCACTATCACCCAGAATATGTTGTTTTTTTCGTAGGCTGTTTTTCCCGATCACATCCAATAAATATTGTGTTTTTCGTATTCGATATTTTTACAATCAAACAATAAATGTGGTTTTTTTCGTAGCCTGTTTTTTTCAATCACATCCAATATATATTGTGTTTTTCGTATTTGGTTTTTTCCCTATCACACAATAAATATGTTTTTTTTCGTAGGCTATTTTTTCCAATATCGCCCATTTAAGGTTTTTTGTAGGCAGTTTTTCCAACATCATCCATTCAATTAGAAGACCATTCCAAAACGTTTTAAAGTAAAAAATCATCTGCTACTGGCTGAAATAGTCACACGCTTCGCTTGCAAAGCGTGCGTAAAGTTATTACTATAATAGCGCATTGGTGTTGTTTTTGAGATTAGAGTGCAATTTGAGTGCGACTACCTGTACTATTAATATGTAAAAACTCACACGCTTCGCGCGCGAAGCGTGCGTCAAGTGCTGGTTCCCTACTATAAAAGCGCAATGATGAAATATGTATGTATTATGTCACCCGATTAGCATCTACAGGTCTGAAAAAACTCACGTTGATAGATTATGAGACGCTGAACACGGTTTGTTAGGGCACTTTTTTATTAAAATGTTTAAATAAAAAGTTATTAGCCGCGAAAGTTTAACGCTTTGCGGATATATATAATGCATCGTACGTCATAGCTGAATATAAACAACATAAAAAAATATTTGGTGGACGACCTTCGAAGCTAAAAAATGAATAATAATAATAATGTATAAAAAAATAGCCTACGTCATCACTCAATATAAACAAAATAAAATAAATAAATAAATAAATAGGAGTTGGCGCACGATCGTCGATGCTAACAATGGAATTTTTGTTTATTTTGTCAGCGGGTTTTATCAATTTTAGCCATTGAAGTCGGCGGGTTTTTCCCAATTTCATACAAGTTGTAAATTATTATTAACGACAATTTACTATTTTGCAATTATTATTCCTCTTATTTTAATTACTATTATTAACGAAGATTAACTATTGTGCTAATATTATTCCGATTATTGGAAAGTTCGACGCTTTGCGGATATATTTAATGAAATTATTATTAACGAAGATTAACTATTTTGCTAATATTATTCCGATTATTGGAAAGTTCGATGCTTTGCGGATACATTTAATGAAATTATTATTAACGACATTTTACTATTTTGCAATTATTATTCCTCTTATTTTAATTAATAATATTATTATTATTTATGAAAACTAACTAATTTGCTAATATTATTCCTATTATTGGAAAGTTCGACGCTTTGTAGATATATTTAAATTATTATTAACGACATTATTTATTTTAATACATTATATATAATATATTAATATATTAAATAAAAAGTTATTAGCTGCGAAAGTTTAACGCTTTGCGAATATAATTTGAGCATACGTCATAACTCATTATAAACAAGTTGAAAATAAATAAATCACCGAAGTAGTACATCGGCGGGTTTTTCCGATATTATTCCTCTTATTTTAATTAATAATATTATTATTATTTATGAAAACTAACTAATTTGCTAATATTATTCCTATTATTGGAAAGTTCGACGCTTTGTAGATATATTTAAATTATTATTAACGACATTATTTATTTTAATACATTATATATAATATATTAATATATTAAATAAAAAGTTATTAGCTGCGAAAGTTTAACGCTTTGCGAATATAATTTGAGCATACGTCATAACTCATTATAAACAAGTTGAAAATAAAGAAATCACCGAAGTAGTACATCGGCGGGTTTTCCCGATATCAGCCATTGAAGATTGGGTTTTTTGTAGGCGTTTTTTTTCGTTATCAGCCATTAAAAGTTGGGTTGTTTCTTAGGCTTTTTTTCACTATCACCTAAAATATGTTGTTCATTTCGTAGGCGGTTTTTCACTATAACCCAATAAATGTTGTTTCTTTCGTAGGCTGTTTTTCCGATACCTTCAAATAAATAGTGTTTTTCATAGGTGTTTTTTCACTATCACCCAATTAACATGGTTTTTTCAAAGGCTGTTTTTTTCAAATCGCCCATTAAAGGTTTTTTTACGTAGGCATTTTTTCCTAAATCATCCAATCAAATAGAAGAACCATTCCAAAACGTATCCAAGTAAAAAATCATCTGCTACTAACTATTTTAGCCACACGCTTCGCTTGCGAAGCGTGCGTAAAGTTATTATTATATTAGCGCATTGGTGTTGTTTTTGTGCTTAGAGTGCGTTTTGAGTGCTACTAATATGTAAAAACTCACACGCTTCGCGCGCGAAGCGTGCGTCAAGTGCTGGTTCCTTAACATAAAAGCGCAATGATGTATTATGTATGTATTATGTATGTCACCCGATTAGCATCTACAGGTCTGAAAAAACTCACGTTGATAGATTATGAGACGCTGAATACGGTTTGTTAGGGCACTTTTTTATTAAAATGTTTAAATAAAAAGTTATTAGCCGCGAAAGTTTAACGCTTTGCGGATATATATAATGCATCGTACGTCATCGCTGAATATAAACAAGTTGAAAATAAATTAATCAACGAAATAGTAGTCGGCGGGTTTTTCCCAATTTTAAACAAGTTGTAAATTATCATTAACGACAATTTACTATTTTGCAATTATTATTCCTTTTATTTTAATTATTATTATTAACGAAGATTAACTATTTTGCTAATATTATTCCTATTATAGGAAAGTTCGACGCTTTGCGGATATATTTAATGAAATTAAAATTATTAACGAAGATTAACTATTTTGCAGATATTATTCGTATTATTGGAAAGTTCGACGCTTTGCGGATATATTTAATGAAATTATTATTAACGACATTATTTTACTATTTTGCATTTATTATTCTTCTTATTTTAATTATTAATAATATTATTATTTACGAATATTAACTGATTTGATAATATTATTCCTATTATTGGAGAGTTCGACGCTTTGCGGATATATTTTGAGAATACGTCATAACTCAATATAAACAAATTGAAAATAAATAAATCAACGAAGGAGTATTTCGGCGGGTTTTCCCAAAATCAGTCATTGAAGGTTGGGTTTTGTTGTAGGCGATTTTTTTTATTATAAGCCATTAAAGGTTGGGTTTTTTCGTAGGTTTTTTTTCACTATCACCCAATAAATGTTGGTTTTTTCTTAGCCTGTTTTTCCCGATCACATCCAATAAATATTGTGTTTTTTGTATTCGGTTTTTTCACTATCACACAATAAATGTGGTTTTTTTCGTAGGCTATTTTTTCCAATATTGCCCATTTAAGTTTTTTTTTATTCAGTTTTTCCAACTTCATCCAATCAATTAGAAGACCATTCCAAAACATTTTGAAGTGAAAAATCATCTGCTACTGGCTGAAATAGTCACACGCTTCGCTTGCGAAGCGTGCGTAAAGTTATTACTATAATAGCGCATTGTAAAAATGTAATATGTAATATGTAAAAACTCACACGCTTCGGGCACGAAGCGTGCGTCAAGTGCTGGTTCCTTAACATAAAAGCGCAATGATGTATTATGTATGTATTATGTATGTCACCAGATTACCATCTGCAGGTCTGAAAAAACTCACGTTGATAGATTATGAGACGCTGAACACGGTTTGTTAAGGCACTTTTTTGTTAAAATGTTTAAATAAAAAGTTATTAGCCGCAAAACTTTAACGCTTTGCGGATATATATAATGCATCGTACGTCATCACACAATAAACAACATAACAAAAATATTTTGTGGACGACCTTCGAAGCGAAAAAATGAATAATACTAATGTATAGAAAATAGCCTACGTCATCACTCAATATAAACAAAATAAAATAAATAAATAAATATATAGGAGTTGGTGCACAATGGACTTTTGTGTTTATTTTGTCAGCGGGTATTATCAATTTTAGCCATTGAAGTCGGCGGGTTTTTCCCAATTTTAAACAAGTTGTAAATTATTATTAAAGACAATTTACTATTTTGCAATTATTATTCCTCTTATTTTAATTATTATTATCAACGAAGATTAACTATTTTGCTAATATTATTCCTATTATTGGAAAGTTCTACGATTTGCGGATACATTTAATGAAATTATTATTGAGGACATTTTACAATTTTGCAATTATTATTCCTCTTATTTTAATTATTAATAATATTATTATTTACGAAAATTAACTAATTTGCTAATATTATTCCTATTATTGGAAAGTTCGACGCTTTGAGGATACATTTAATAAAATTATTATTAACAACATTTTACTATTTTGCAATTATTATTCCTCTTATTGTAATAATTGCTAATATTATTCCTATTAATGGAAAGTTCGACGCTTTGCGGATATATTTTGAGCATACGTCATAACTCAATATAAACAAGTTGAAAATAAAATCACCGGCGGGTTTTCCCAATATCAGCCATTGAAGGTTGGGTTTTTTCGTAAGCTGTTTTTCCAATAATCCAAAAGTTTTTTTTTCGTAGGAGGTTTTTTTTATTAGCCGTTACAGTTTGTGTTTTTTCGGAGTCTGTTTTTCCGTTACCATTCAATAACTATTGTGTTTTTTTGTAGGCTGTTATTTCCGAAAACATCCAATATAGGTATTTTCGTAGGCGCTTTTTCACTATCACCCAATAATTATGGGTTTTTTCGTAGGCTGTATTTTCCAATATCACCCATTAAAGGTTTTTTTGTAGGCATATTTTCTAAAATCATCCAATCAAAGAGAAAACCATTCCAAAACGTGTTCAAGTGAAAAATCATCATCTACTGGCTATAATAGTCACACGCTTCGCTTGCGAAGCGTGCGTAAATTTATGACTATAATAACGCATTGGTGTTGTTTTTGAGCTTAAAGTGCGATTTGAGTGCGACTAACTTTACTATTAATATATAAAAACTCACACGCTTCGCGCGCGAAGCGTGCGTCAAGTGCTGGTTCCCTACTATAAAAGCGCAATGATGTAATATGTATGTATTATGTATGTCACCCGATTAGCATCTGCAGGTCTGAAAAAACTCACGTTGATAGATTATGAGACGCTGAACACGGTTTGTTAGGGCACTTTTTGTTAAAATGTTTAAATAAAAAGTTATTAGCCGCGAAAGTTTAACGCTTTGCGGATATATATAAGGCATCGTACGTCATCGCTGAATATAAAAAAGTTGAAAATAAATAAATCACCGAAGTAGTAGTCGGCGGGTTTTCCCCACATTGAGCGTACGTAATCAAACAATATAATTAATATTAACAACAATTCACTAATTTACAATTAATATTCCTTTTAATTAAATTATTAATAATATTATTAGTAACGAAAATTAACTATTTGCTAATATTATTCCTATTATTGGAAAGTTCTACGCTTTGCGGATACATTTAATGAAATTATTATTAACGACATTTTACTATTTAGCAATTATTATTTCTTTTATTGTAATAATTGCTAATATTATTCCTATTATTGGAAAGTTCGACGCTTTGCGGATATATTTTGAGCATACGTCATAACTCAATATATACAAGTTGAAAATAAATAAATCACTGGCGGGTATTCCCAAAATCAGCCATTTAAGGTTGGGTTTTTTAGGCGGTTTTTCTCATTATCAGACATTAAAGGTTGGGTTTTTTCGTAGGATGTTTTTCCAATATTGCCCAATAAAAGTTTTTTTTCCGTAGGAGTTTTTTTTTATATTAGCCATTACAGTTTTTTTTCGTAAAATGTTTTCCCGATACCATTCAATAAATATTGTGTTTTTCGTTGGCTGTTATTTCCAAAAACATCCAATATAGGTTTTTTTCGTATGCGGCTTTCTCACTATCACCCAATAAATATGGGTTTTTTCGTAGGCTGTATTTTCCAATATCACCCATTAAAGGTTTTTTTGTAGGCATATTTTCTAAAATTATCCAATCAAAGAGAAGACCATTCCAAAACGTGTTCAAGTGAAAAATCATCATCTACTGGCTATAATAGTCACACGCTTCGCTTGCTAAGCGTGCGTAAATTTATGACTATAATAACGCATTGGTGTTGTTTTTGAGCTTAAAGTGCGATTTGCGTGCGACTATCTTTACTATTAATATGTTAAAACACACGCTTCGCGCACGAAGCGTGCGTCAAGTGCTGGTCCCTACTATAAAAGCGCAATGATGTATGTCACCCGATTAGCATCTGCAGGCCTGAAAAAACTCACGTTGATAGATTATGAGACGCTGAACACAATTTGTTGAACCACTTTTTTGTTAAAATGTTTAAATAAAAAGTTATTAGCCGCGAAAGTTTAACGCTATGCGGATATATATAATGCATCGTACGTCATCGCTGAATATAAACGAGTTGAAAATAATCAAATCACCGAAGGCGGGTTTTCCCAAAAATTTTGAGATTACGTCATCAAACAATATAAAGAAGATGAAAATAAATAAATCACCGAAGGCGTGTTTTTCCTATAATTTTGAGATTACGTCATCACACATTATAAACAAGTTAAAAATAAATAAAGGTGGTTTTATTCGTAGGCGGTTTTTCCAATATCAGCCAATAAAGGTTGTTTTTTTCGTAGGCGGTTTTTTCAAATTTAGCCATTCAAAGAGAAGACCATTCCGCAACGTTTCCAAGTAAAAAAGCATCTGCGACTAGCTAGAAAAACTCACACGCTTCGCGCGCAAAGCGTGCGTCAAGTGCTGGTTCCCTAACATAAAAGCGCAATGATGTATAATGTATTATGTATGTATTATGTCACCCGATTAGCATCTGCAGGTCTGAAAAAACTCACGTTGATAGATTATGAGACGCTGAACACGGTTTGCTAGGGCACTTTTTTGTTAAAATGTTTAAATAAAAAGTTATTAGCCGCGAAAGTTTAACGCTTTGCGGATATATATAATGCATCGTACGTCAATTTTCAATATAAACAAGTTGAAAAAAATGACCAAAGGCGGGTTTTCCCAATAATTTTGAGATTACGTCATCACACAATATAAACAAGTTGAAAATAAACAAATCACAGAAGGCGTGTTTTTTTAATTATTTTGAGATTACGTTATCACACATTATAAACAAGTTGAAATTAAATAGAGGTGGTTTTATTCGTAGGCGTTTTTTTCAATATCAGCTATTAAAGGTTGTTTTTTCGTAGGCGGTTTTTTCAAATTAAGCTATTCAAAGAAAAGAACCATTCCAAAACGTTTCCGAGTGAAAAATCATCTAGCGCGCAAAGCGTACGTCAAGTGCTGGTTCCCAACACAAAAGCGCAATGAAGTAATATGTATGTATTATGTATTATGTATTATGTATTATGTATTATGTCACCCGATTAGCATCTACAGGTCTGAAAAAACTCACGTTGATAGATTATGAGACGCTGAACACGGTTTGCTAGGGCACGTTTTTGTTAAAATGTTTAAATAAAGAGTTATTAGCCGCGAAAGTTTAACGCTATGCGGATATATATAATGCATCGTACGTCATCTTTCAATATAAACAAGTTGAAAAAAAAACAAATCATCGAAAGCGGGTTTTCCCAATAATTTTGAGATTACGTCATCACACAATATAAACAAGTTGAAAATAAACAAATCACCAAAGGCGTGTTTCTCCAATAATTTTGAGATTACGTCATCACACATTATAAACAAGTTAAAAATAAATAAAGGTGGTTTTATTCGTAGGCGTTTTTTTCAATATCAGCTATTAAAGGTTGTTTTTTCGTAGGCGGTTTTTTCAAATTTAGCCATTCAAAGAGAATACCATTCCAAAACGTTTCCAAGTAAAAAATCATCTGCGACAAGCTGAATAAACTCACACGCTTCGCGCGCGAAGCGTGCGTCAATTGCTGGTTTCCCAACATAAAAGCGCAATGATGTATTATGTCACCCGATTAGCATCTGCAAGTCTGAAAAAACTCACGTTGATAGATTATGAGACGCTGAACACGGTTTGTAAGGGCACTTTTTTGTTAAAATGTTTAAATAAAAAGTTATTAGCCGCGAAAGTTTAACGCTTTGCGGATATATATAAGGCGTCGTACGTCATCACTCAGTATAAACAAGTTGAAAATAAATAAATCTCCAAAGTACGCCGGCGGGTTTTCCCCATATTTGAGCGTACGTCATCAAACAATATTATTCCTCTTATTTTATTTATTAATAATATTATTATTAACAAAAAGTAACTAATTTGCTATTATTATTTTTATTATTGGAAAGTTCGACGCTTTGCGGATATATAAAAAACAACGTTCGTCATCGCTGAATATAAACAAGTTGAAAATAAACAATTCACCGAAGTAGTAGTCGGTGGGTTTTTTCCAATTTTGAGCATACGTCATAACTCAATATAAACAAGTTGAAAATAAATAAATAACCGAAGTAGTATGTCGGCGTGTTTTTCCAATATAAGCCATTGAAGGTAGGGTTTTTCTGTAGGTGGTTTTTTTCATTATCAGTCATTAAAGAGTGGGTTTTTCGGTTGGCTTTTTTACAATATCGCCAAATAAAAGTTGTTTTTTAGTAGGCGTTTTTTCTTCGATAATGTCCGTTAGGGTGCGTTGTTAAATTCATCGGATATGTTAATCGGATGTATCCGATGAGCGAAAATGCGTTGTTAATTACATCCGGGGTTGTAGTGTCGCGCGTTGTTAATTACATCCCTTAGTCATCGGATGTGCATCCGATAAATCCTGCTCGAGGGCGGATTGGTTGATAAAATTTAAGATGGACACCTCCATACCACTGCAGACGAGACTTTCTTAGTTCGAAAGGATGGTTTTAATTTGAATTTAAAACTTAGATTTTCTAATATTGTGGAAGCGGAGAGGTTTATTGCTGAAAGTTAATATTTTGATTTTATTTTAGTAAAACGTCGCGATATGGTTTACCTAGGTTGTTAGGCCTTTGTCTGAGATAGTTTAAAATTTCGTTGCTTAGTTTTTTCACAAAGCAATCAATAAAGTGTTTTAGCTTTAAAGTCAAGTTTTATTTGGCTTTTGATGGGCTCAAAAAATTGCTCATTTCAAAGGTTCACCTTTACATTGATGCTTCTAAAATTAACATAAGATGTTTATCTTCCTTCACAATGGTTGAACCAACCTTGATAATTTTTTAATCTTATCAAAATGAACTGTGCTTACCACTCATATGTTCTAATAATTGGCTGTATAATAAATTTCAACCACCACCCATCCTTTATTTTCAATCTTGTGATTTATTTTTATTGTTTAATAGCTTATAAGCTAATCATGTCATGAATCAATACTAAACCTGTTTAATTGTGAATCCTCATATTTTAATTGAAATGATTTTTTGTTTCAAGATTCGTATGATCATGGTAAGGTCTAGAGTCTAGACTGACTCTAAACAGAATTTGTATGTGATGATGTTGTACTTGAACACTTTTTTTAATGGTCCCCTGTAATCATGGAGGCATCCTCCCACAAAATGAATTGTACAGTTTATTGAAAGTCACATATGTCTGCATTACTACTGGACAAAAATGATGTTTTGAGTTGCAGCAAATTATATTTAATGTATGTATCAATTTAATGTATCAATTAAATAGCAGATAATGTTTATTCATCTGAAGTTATGCAAGAAGGCAGTCCAATGAGTTGGTGAGGGGATTACATGGGATTGATCCCTGAATGACTATTGGCTTAATCATTATGTTCTGTATAATAAAGTAGAAAATTTTGCAACTTCTATTATAGGTTTCTAAAAAACATCTATTATAGGTTTTTTTCGTAGTCGGTTATTTCAAAAACATCCAATATAGGTTTTTTTCGTAGTCGGTTTTTTCACTATCTCCCAATAAATGTTTTTTTCGTAGGCTGTTTTATCCAATATCGCCCATTAAAAGTTTTTTTTCGTAGGCGGTTCTTCTAAATTCATCCATTCAAAGATAGGACCATTCCAAAACGTGTTCAAGTGAAAAATCATCTGCTACTGGCTAAAAAAGTCACACGCTTTGCACGCGAAGCGTTCGTAAAGTTATTACTATAATAGCGCATTGGTGTTGTTTTTGAGCTTTGAGTGCGATTTGAATGCGACTACCTTTACTCTTAATATTTAAAACCTCACACGCTTCGCGCGCGAAGCGTGCGTCAAGTACTGGTTAATACATAATTCTCGGCTATAATTAACTATGAACACGATGAAAAGTAACCACTAGTTTAAACATAATGATAATTAGTATAAATAATTTATTTAAAATGGGAAAATGTTATATAAAATTATTTTAATTGATTAAATAATGTAATTATAATTTAAAAACTTTTACATAGAAAAAATTTGAGTTTTAAGGAAAAGTGTAAACGAAGGAATCGCGTAGCGTGTTATATAAAGTTATAACTATTACCATGGCGGTAGGCGCCGGTATGCGATCTTTGATTCGCTATATCTTTATTAATTTTATTTTTTACCCTAAATAGTATATTTAAACTCAGAATTTGTACCTTTATTTAAAATATTAGTAAAATTAAAAAAAAATTATTTTGAAATTTTTTATGCGACTACCTAGGATAGGGTTAGGGGTAGGGGTAGGGGTAGGGGTAGGAGTAGGGGTAGGGGTAGGAGTAGGGGTAGGGTAAGGGTAGGGGTAGGGGTAGCTTTAGGGGTAGGGGTAGGGTTAGGGTTAGGGGTAAAGTTAGGGGTAGGGTTAGGGATAATGTTAGGGTTTCATTTTAATACGGGATTGCAATTTTACAGATTGCAATCACGGCGAACCGCAGCGACCTTATATAAAGTGACTAGCGGGGTTTACTCTCGCCTTTTGTTCTATATCGTTTTACATAGAAAAAGTTTTAAAATTTAAAATTAATTTTTTTTATAACTGATAGTTTGTTTTTTAAATAAAATCTTATTATAAACTAATTTGATTTTTTTTATTTATTTCATTCATACGATCATCGTACCTCACCACTCACAACTACGATGTAATTAGTGCTTGGAAGGGTACTACTTACCGTTTTCAAAGTCTCTCAAATTACGATAAATGTTTTTTTTTTAAATTCAATTTGGTATAAAATTTGTTTTTTTATGTTATTGTAACAAAATAATAAAAATACGACTATTTTTACGGCACGGGCCGTCCGTAGGAAAGATTACCCACTTTTTTACTATGGTCAATATGATCACCGCAACAAAATCGCCCCGCTTTGGTTTAGCAAATGCAGAATAGGTTGTACAAGAAACTGTATTACTCTAAAGGTTTTGAGTATATTTAGTAATTTTTAACATCAAAATGTTTGTGAAATGTAGTAGGAAGTTATGTTGTGTATATAAATAAATTCAATAAGCACATTTTCTTTGAGCATTTGTTCAAAGTAAACGGTATGTTGTGTGTTCCCTAGGTCTATAACAATTGGTCAGCGAATAATATATTTAGTTTAGGCTGAATAAGTTATATGTAACCTATAACATATTGAAATTTCATTTAATTTTTATCATTCGTAAAGGTGTTTAATTTGATTCAGGCTTTGAGGTAATTTAACGTGCAACGCAGCACATCCGCGCAGCAGCAAAACACGTAAGCTAATTGCCATTACGTTGTTGTTTTATTTTATTTGTATTCTTTATTTTTTTATGATAGTTTATAGTTTTTTACACCAAGTGTTTTAAGACTAAATTGGCTGTATGTAGGAAGCACATAAGTACTTCCTGTCGTGGATCAAAGTTTGATCCGTTTAACTGTCTCTCCTCCTTTATCCAGACTTGTGACTGGCTCGCAGTTAGCGAGGCGGAGTTTTGTATTCTTTAAATATTATTTGATTTATATACAAACCAATGACTTGAGGTTTTTGTAGCAATGGGCTGCATGTGATATGATGTGAAGTTTCTTGCTATGTCCGGCTCTATTCTATAACTAAGGCGTATTCTATTCCTACAAACCCAATTTTTTTATACTTTAACGCGGTTACACAGGCAAAGATTCGCTGGCGCCAAATGTCATTCGGGGCATCTTTGCGACAGTGAGGGTTTACCACTCACTGTCACAAAGATGCCCCGAATGACATGTAGCAAAAAACTGTTTCGATCTTATGAAGCTTTCGTCAGTATTTCAGAATTCCTTTTCATAAACTTAATACGGTAAGTGATTGATTTCAACTTCTAAGAAACTTAAATAATTATATTTTTTATAACGATAGAGATGAAAAAAACCAGAAAAGTACGATTAAAGACTTTTTTCGTAAAAAGCAGAAAGTTGACGATGTCGAAAATGAATATCTCAGCGATAATTTTGTCGTTAATGCAGATTCAAGTTCAGCGAATCCTTCTGGAAATTGCAAAGGACCCGCCGATGAGGTTTCAATCGTCCTCAATAACGATTTGCAATTTTATCAAGGTTCAAAGTTGGATGAATTCGAGAAACAAGATGCCATTTTGAGGTTGCAACCTCAAGTAACCTTCAATTCTCAAGAGTGACAAAAAGCTGCGGTTCAACAATCATTGGCTAGAGGACTTTCACTGGTTGCATTATTCTAAATCTGCGAACGGAGTTTTCTGCATATATTGTTTCTTTTTCACTTACGGCGATCAAATTGCCTCTATCCTCGTCAAGACACCGTTTAACAACTGGAGAATCTCTCGAGAAGCTTTTGAAAATCATGCGAGGACTTTCTACCATAAGTGGAAAGAGCTTCAACTTTTGAAAAAATCGTGCAAAACCCAGATTCATCAATTGATAGGCAGTTGAGTAAACAAAAGGACTTTGAACTGAAAACCAACTTGAATTTATTGAAAGGAATCTTCGAAGCAATCCTCTACTTGTCACGGCATTCACTTGCTTTACGTGGTCATCGTGATTCTGGCAACATCTTCGAACCAGATTTGAGTTTTAATGATGGTAACTTCAGAAATCTCGTTAGACTGATGGTATCACAAGATCCAGATTTTATGTACGCTTTAAAGCATTCGGCCAAAAATGCAAGTTACTTGAGTAGTTTCATGCAAAACGACATCATCGACATAATGCATCGAATTGCACTTGAGAAGCTTTTGCTAAGAATTCGAGAAAGTGAAATATTCACGCTTCTTGCTGATGAATCGGCCGATGTCACCCGAGTTGAGCAGATGTCAATCGGAGCAAGGCTCTACGATGAAGAAACTGCAGAGATGGTTGAAGCTTTTTTGATGCTGACAAATGTCGATGATGTGACTGCAACAGGAATTTCTGTAGTGCTGCTAATCAAAGCCGTTGCTTTAACTTAAGACATGAGAAATTGTAGAGGACTTGGTTTTGACGGCGCAAAAGTTATGAGTGGACATAAATCAGGAGTTGCAGTTCGAATTCGTCAGCTTTATCCAATGACTGTCTATTTGCATTGTTTCAGTCACCGTTTAAATTTAGCAGTTGCGGGAGTTGAGATTAGACAAATCAAACAATGTCTAAGCATGATCAGGGAAGTTTACAATTTTTTAAACTGCTCCAAGAAACAAGCGGAACTTCTTAAATCTATTCAAAAGATGCCAGTTGAAACAAAGAAATCTAAATTGAAGAATACGTGTGAAACGAGATGGGTTGAGCAACACACTGCAATTGAATCTTTCTACGAACTACTGAAACCTACAATTGATGTGCTGTTTGAGATTTCGAAGTGGCCAATTGCCTCAAATTCATTTGCACGCAAAAGCTCTTCTTAACACCATCACAATCGCCATCCATCAATTACCATGAAGCAATCACTTCAGCCTTAATTCTCATTGAAAATTTTTAAAAATTCATCTCCAGCAGCCCCGAAGAGTTCCATTTGCTCTTCGAAGAAGCTTCGACATTGTCAAGACATCACGACATCGCCATTGAAGTTCCAAAAAGCCGTGGCAGACCAAGGCTTGATGGAAGAATATTACCATAATCACTTGTTTAAACCGTTTTTGAAAAAAATTATCTCAGAGCTCGAAAATAAGTTTACAGCAAACAATGCAATGTCCGGTTTTTCACATCTGAGATTGGACATGTGACGACGAATCAAAGCATCAAATACAGATTTTGTTTGACTTGTACGAAATGGACTTGAACGACTCATTTTCATCTGTTTTCGGCAAAATTGAATTGTGGCAAAAGAAGGTTTATAATTTGAAAGAAAAGCCAATTTCTGCACTAACTCATTAATGGTCACTACTATACGAAAATACTAAAAATGGCGTTGCGTTTTCGCAACTGTAACCGTTAATGGATAAAAACCACATGAAACTTTGCAATGAACATTTCTTTCCTAATGTTAAGAAGCTTTTGAAAATTTACAACGTGATTCCAGTTAAGACAGCTTTAATCGAAAGATCGTTCAGCAAACTCGGACTTATTAAAACGGAAATTCAAAATTCAACCGGACAAGAACGATTAGATAGTTTCATGTTTTTAAGTATTCACCGCGACGTTACTGTAACATTCGATGAATTTCTTACCGAATTCAAAAAGTCACACCGAAGACTTGACATCTAAAGTTTAAGTGGAAATAAAAAAATTTTTAGTTACCATAATTCGACTTTAGTTTTAATATTATGTTAAAAACCCATAAAAAATGTGTCACCGCCCCTGGTTTGTGATAAATTTTAAAAGAAAACATTTCATTTTTCACCATTTGAATTAATTTGGTAAAACTGTATTAAACGAAACATAGATAGACATGAAAACAACTTAATTTGCACAGTTTAAGTTTTTAATAATTCAAGATTAATCAAAAGTTTTGTTACAATTTTTAATTCTGTTTTAAGCTTATAAAAACAAAAAATAATAATGTTAAATTACATCAAGTAATTTCCAGATATTAAGTAATAAACGTACTTAATTTAATTGATTTTAAACAGATGCAATATTGAGTACATAAAGTAAAACGAAACTGTTTTCTTCAAATTATATAATTAATTAACAAGATAAAGACAATGCAAGGAATTTACACGTTCTGTCTTTTAAGCATATAGTACTATCAGTGCTCAAAAAAGACTCATTCTGACTGTCATCGCAAGAGCAAACTATGTATTTTATAGGGTCTGTTTTTAACTGAAAATCAGGAATTGTCATAATGTCGTTGTGCTTGAAATTCTGTTCTTTAGTGTCTGAGTCTTCACAAAAAACAGATGAAATATTTTCTTTTTGACATTGAGATGGGTAGGCACTGTGTCGTTTGCCAATTTTGTTGAAAATTGACAAGTTCGACGGAAGTGTTGCCGACTGACAATAATTTAACTGTTCCATCTCAGAGTGAAAATTTCTACTGTTTGAAGAAACGTGATCTAAAGAGAATGTGAAAAAAGATCCCCTGCCAAGGTCTGATCTCATTTGAATTTCATCGACGAGAAGGCTGTTTTCCTTGTAAGATTTTGAAACTTTAATTCTGAAATTTCAGGTAATTAGAATAATTAAATAACAAAACTAAGCCAAATGAGCTCTTGCAATACTTTAAGCAACGAATAGAGAGATTTGTATGTTAGCTCATAGACAAACACACAGTTAAGATTTTTTAATGCGGGATATACATATTTTGTGATGACGCGGGTGCGAAAACCTTTTCTGGCCTTTATGAAAAATTTTTAAACTAACGGTATTTGAATTAAATTTGTTTAAATTCTAGGAAAAAAATGACCAAAAAAAAAGAATTGTGTGTGCATTAAATTGTTGTTATTGATGATAACTGGTAAAACCAGCAAACTATCCTCAGTGTAATAGATCTCTAACGCACTTGTGCAAACTTACTGCATAATTAGTGGCAGCTGCATTCCGTATACAAACTAAACGCTTATAATGACGTATAAGTGCAGACATGTTTATAAAATATGAATATTTATGTCAAAACCCATTAATTGGCTAATTTCTAAATAACAGTTTTTCATATTACAGAATCATATAAAATATGGATAAAAATCTCCTAACTGTTTGAAGTAATGCAACAACAAGATTTATTCCACGATTATATATTAAATTTCAGCCTTTAATATATCATTTCAGAAGTAGTTCGATTTATTTATAATCATTGATGATAATAATAAGCAATGTGTGTCCTAGCAATTTAAGTTATGGAATGTAAGTTTATTTTAAAGTGGTATTTTATCACGGCTTGTTAGAGATCCATGAGGTAATATCAAGTTAATTAGAAAATGCTTGGAACATTTATTTTTTATGTTTGTAAAAATAAATCTAGAAAAAATGTACCAACTTTTTCATAATAAGTAATCCAAATACAAGAACGCAAATGCTGATGCTAACAGAAACTCCAACTACTATGACAGCAACTACAGCTAAATGTAGAAAAGTGAAAGATTTGAATTATTATTATTTCTAACTAGCCATTCAATTGCAGTAAACATTAATATTTGTAAACATTTGAAAATAGCTTTAATAAATTGACAATTTTAAAAATCATCGATATTTATTTTTAAAATGTTGGCCAGAATTCAAAGAGTCTGGTTACAAAGCTTTATGTAAGTTGTAGCCCTGTGTTTCAAATAGATCAGATAAAATATTTGTTTAACATAAACCACACATCTTCATAGAAGAAGCCAAGTTAGAATTTTCAAATCGTCCAATTGTTGCATTTGAGTCTTTGACGTAATTTGAAGTCAGACCAAACAGTCGTAGCAACAAAACAGATAATTTTCAATGATTGAAACTCCTAAATAGTTTTCATAGTACTCGTGCATCGTAATACAAACGTTTAAGATGTCTGTTTATTCAGAATTTTCATGTACAACATTTTCCATGAAACCTTCCACGGGTCTCACAAAACTTACTTGAATTTTCTTCATCGATGAGTTTTTAAATAATCTTCTCCGCATTCTAATAAAAACTTCAACTTTTGACTTTGTTTTTTATATTTTTATAAACTTTCAATTAAAAAAACAATTCTAGAAACGAGCATTTGTATCTTATTTTGATGTAAAAAATCCTATGTGAAGATTATTCGCAAGATCGTGCCAGAGTGGAAATCTAGTGAGCGTTACAGCATCAAAAGTTCATTCCGACTGGATAAAACTTTAGTTTTGCAACATCTCCATTTATGACGTCTTTGAGATCGACATTTTATTTCATTGTTCTGCAAATTTTACTTTGCTGGACAAACACGTAATAACCACTTTATATATTAGCTCCTGTCACGTTTTAGCTTTGCTGTTTTTACGCTTTCTTAGGAAACCGTTTTGTGACTGTGAGCCAAAGAAATTTATAGCGCTGTACAAATGGTCGGTTAGTCTGCACTCGATACTGCATTGATCGTTTTTTCAAACCTTGTGTCACGTTCAGACATTAAAACGTCGTCCATATATTTACGATTGTATTTTCTCAACCGCAAACATCAAAACATTTTCTTCTTTCTTGAATAACCCATAACTCTTGACTTTGTTTCATTTTGAGAGCTCTTTTATTGTGTGAAAATAGCTAAATGGTGAAAGCGAAGTAGAATCATGAAATTGATTCGTAGTCCTGCGTAGTTGGCAGACATTTTTTCTCGTTTGGACTCTGACCACATAGGTCAGATATGCTTTCAAAAGCAATGGCCGGAAAAATTTTATCAGACAAAATATCGTGGACAAAATGTCGCGGACAAAATGTCGTGAAAAAATGTTGTGGACAAAACGTCGCGGACATTTTGTCCAAACGAAATTTAGTCCGCGACATTTTGTCCTGTGACATTTTGTCCTAGAACCCTTTCAAAAGCATCTTGATATTTGAACAGTGTATTTTAAATGTTTTCTTGCAGTGTGTTATTTAACGCAGAAATTACAGTTTTTTGTATCTTAAAATGTAGTTTACTGAAAATGAACAACATTCAACATTCAATTTTTAAGTAGAAACCACAATCTACGGTTCTTATTTTTAAAAACACTTTTGTTATAATCACATGTTACTCTAAGGTTGTAAAGTCATTAATTATTATGCTGTGACGGCAAGCTGAACATTTTTTTGTCCCAATATCACATTGCTAGTATTCTCTTTGAAAATTTTTGGATGAAACCTTGAAAACCTGAAACCTTCAGAAAAGTAAAATTTAAAGAGACTCTTGTTGCATTGATCTACTGCTAATTTGAGTCGTCTCCAACTTTAATCCTATTTTTGTTAATTTAAAATATAACAAATAAAAGAAAAAACGAGTTTTTAACACAAACTTTGATTTCAAATACACTCGGTGTGTGTCTGTGTGTATGTGTGTATGTATACGAAAAATGTTCAAATAACGTTATTTTGTTTTAGTTTTTTTTTGAATCATGTATTGTCATCCAATATAAAGCTATGCTGGAAGTTTCAGCTTTCCAGCTAGTCAAAAAGCGGGTTAAATTTTACTTGAAAGATTGGCGTACAGAGAAAGCCACACACAGACAGTGATTGTAACCTAAATAAAAGTTTGTAAAAAGAAGGAAACCTGCAGTGATCTTCAGCCTTGTTTGATTGCGGCTTGATACCATGGCTCCAACTAAAAAAAAACAATAAATCGAATTTATTTGTAAAATCTTGTTAAACAGTAAGCAGGTGCGGAATTCAGCATAAGTTGCAGCTAAGAAACTTGGGTCATGGGTTCGATTTCTTCCAGTATTCTGTTTGGAAAAAAACAATAACCAGCTAGCACTGTTTTTCAAGCATTAATAAGTTTTGTCGCAGAACGAAATAATACGTTGTTCAAACGATCGATTTGATACATTTCTGAAGGTTTCAAGTTTTCAAGGTTTATCTATCTTATCTCTTATCCTAACATAAAAGCAATTTTATATTTTTTGAGGTTTCAGTGATGGACAATGAAACCGAAGCTGGAGAAACACAGGCAGCCGAAGTATTCAAGCATGTTAACCAACCGCGGCTTACAACCCTGGACCCATCTCTGGTGTCTGGTGCTTGTCTTGTTGAAAATTAAACTCAAGCATGAATGAATGAATGAATGAATGAATGAATGAATGAATGAATGAATGAATGAATGAATGAATGAATGAATGAATGAATGAATGAATGAATGAATGAATGAATGAATGAATGAATGAATGAATGAATGAATGAATGAATGAATGAATGAATGAATGAATGAATGAATGAATGAATGAATGAATGAATGAATGAATGAATGAATGAATGAATGAATGAATGAATGAATGAATGAATGAATGAATGAATGAATGAATGAATGAATGAATGAATGAATGAATGAATGAATGAATGAATGAATGAATGAATGAATGAATGAATGAATGAATGAATGAATGAATGAATGAATGAATGAATGAATGAATGAATGAATGAATGAATGAATGAATGAATGAATGAATGAATGAATGAATGAATGAATGAATGAATGAATGAATGAATGAATGAATGAATGAATGAATGAATGAATGAATGAATGAATGAATGAATGAATGAATGAATGAATGAATGAATGGATGAATGAATGAATGAATGAATGAATGAATGAATGAATGAATGAATGAATGAATGAATGAATGAATGAATGAATGAATGAATGAATGAATGAATGAATGAATGAATGAACGAACGAATAAACGAGCTGTGGGAAAAAAATTAAATTGTTGTTGCATATTTCATGAGCATGGAGTTTAATTGACAGAGAGAGCTTTCTGAGAGTGCGATGACAAAAAAGCCAGTAGCTATTTTGGAGCCATCAAAAATATAAGAATACGTTCTGTGTTGATCAGCTGTTAAAATTTATCCCGGCTTTTTTGTTCCTAGATGCAGAATATGATTATTTACAAAAACATTTTAGAACTGGGAGACATTGGATCATTGTCATTCTATGCAAATATGCTGATATATACGTTTGTTTAATAGGTACAATTTTATTGTAATTGTAGACGACATAAGAGATTGAAAATAAGAATGAGTTATCAGCTAAAATTTAAGTACTGCGATATTTTTGTTTGAGAGATAATAAAATAAATTTTTATTTTGATTAAAATAGCTTTTTTCAAATATAATTATGTTACAAAATAAGTATTGTTGAATAAAATTTTGTTGATCACAATTTGATTGCTAATAATTAAAAGTTTTACATAAACGCACCAACTTTTTTTAAATAAAATAAAATCATTTTAAAATATTTTTTTGGTCTCAACTTCGCAAAAGTTTCCAATAATTTGCAAACATTTCAATTTTTAAAATAACTTATTTCAAATCAATAAAATATAGTCATTAATCTGTCAAAAATTATGGTAAAAAAATAACAACCTTTGTAGAAAAGTCAAAGAAAAATAGGTACTTTTTAAGATAGGTAGTTTCAAGTAGCAATTTTTTATTTATTTAGTTCATATATAACAATATTTTGGTAAATATTCTCAAACTTTTTAAATTTATAAAAACTTTTGTTTACCGATACTCTTAAGTTGTACGTTGTACAAGTTTGATTTAACGAATCAAAAAATTTACAAGCATCCTCTCTACAGACATCGAAAATTATGTAAATTGATTTTTTTTCTACAAATTGTATCACAAACCTTTTTCAATTTGAGAGCTGCAATTTCCTAGAAATCCTTGCCAACCGAATTCTCTACATATGAGAGTCCAAGACTTTGTTGTTGATTTGCAGACCAGTTTCAATATAGAATTATTGTTTGAATAATATGCCAACATGTCCTTGGGCAATTGAAACTCAGTGCATCCAGCGACTAAAAATAAGATAAAACAAGAAACTGAATGTGTGCTATGGCTGTGACTCAACATACAAAACTAAACAAATAAAGATAACAAATAAATTTGTTAAAGAAATGCTTTTGAGTTGAGCCGTTTATATCTCGATAATTCAGGCGCTTGCTCTCCCGTTCTCGCACACGCTTGCTCTTCCATTCCCGTTCTCGCTCGCGCTCATTTTCTCTTTTTAATTCTTTCCTAACTTCTTTTAGCCTATAAAACGTAAGATAGATTTGCTAAAACTGGCTAAAATTTGCTTGAAGCCTTCAAACGTTGTTACGTAAACTAAATTTGAATTTTATTACGCAAATACCGATTTGAATTTTATTACGCAAATACCGATTTGAATTTTATTACGCAAATACCGATTTGAATTTTATTACGCAAATACCGATTTGAATTTTATTACGCAAATACCGATTTGAATTTTATTACGCAAATACCGATTTGAATTTTATTACGCAAATACCGATTTGAATTTTATTACGCAAATACCGATTTGAATTTTATTACGCAAATACCGATTTGAATTTTATTACGCAAATACCGATTTGAATTTTATTACGCAAATACCGATTTGAATTTTATTACGCAAATACCGATTTGAATTTTATTACGCACCCCGACGCGTTTCATACGTGAAAAAAACTCGTCACCTTAGCAACCAAAACTATTTAACTATTAAACACAATAACCAAGATTCAGTAAATAACGTTTTCGGTTGAATTTTAGTTGTGAACATGTATTTATATTAAGAGAGGATATGTGTTAATATAAAGGATTTAGACGGGCAAAAATTTGCTAGCGCCAACAACGCACTGGCATGCCACATTGTCAGCCCTCACCTAAAAGTTTGCGAATAGAAGCCATTCCAGACATTTAAATGTTGGTTACCTGAATTTAAACTTTCAATGAGCCATTTTTCATTAAAACAATATGTCAGAATCACCGTAATTTTCATAAAGGTACTTTATAAAAGGAAGCAAAAGTTAACGAATTCCCGTCATCCGATCAAGCCGAAACTTAAAATAATTAAACTATAAACTTGCTTCTCATAATGATTTTATATTTAATATATTAAAAAACCAAATAAGGAATAAAAAAATTCTTTAAACACTTGTTTAACCTATTAAAACCGCGGGGCTCTCATTTTGTATGTATTTCTAATTGAAAGATTCTAACCCGTAATTTAGTTAGATTGTAGGACAATTTTGAAAAGAATTTTCATATTTTTCAATTTTTAATTTCAATTTTCATGAGAACATGCTTCTTGTAATACCGATTTTGTTGTTTGAATTATTATGTTGAACGATTAGACCCTTGACGAATGATACGTTTGCAAAAAATGAAACTAAAAAGATAAAAATTAAACAAACAAGCCATAAAAACGAGGTTTTCTCACAAATTTTAGGATTGGCCGGCCTTTCATTTATTGAAACAAAAATCCTTCTAAAACGGCAATTTTTTAAATTTATATATGTAACATCTAGATAATTGTATTTTATTATTAATAGTTATTTTTTTAAATACAAACATATTTTTCCAAAAAAAATTCAAACTTTAATTATTATTATTATTATTATTATTATACAGGTTTTTTATATAGCGCTTTTTTACAAAATAAAAGTCAAAAAATGCATTGTCATGAGAAGCGAACCTATATTTCAAATATCAGTTCGATTGGATGACAGGAAGTTAGTTTTTTTTTTCAAGTTTTGCAAACATTTAAACAGGCAAGTAAGCAGCCATGTTTATTTTTTAATTGTTACAAGATTTTCCCAAATTCAATCAAGCAAGCAGGCTCGGTGAAATTAAAAAAAAATAATTCTTGTTAAATAATCAATCTGAAAACTTTATTGAATGCATTATCGTTGACAAAAATTTAGTACATTAATATTTTCCTTGATTGGATGACGGAAAATACGTATTGGTGAAATTAAAATACAGATATAAAATCATGCATTTCAAACGTTTTTATTTGTCATTTTGCTTACCCAGAGTCAGTATACAAATTAGAAACTAACAAACCGAATTGAAACTCAAGGCTGCATATTATATTTGAAGAAATGGGCATTTAAAGTTTTGCTACATTTAATCAAGCCCTCCGCTCACTCAAACTAAATCCAAAAGGTAAAAGATTTTACTGGATAGATCAGTAGCAGGTATAGTTAATAAAAACCGACCATTTTTTGTACCATGACTTCCACAGAATTTGTCCAGCAACACTCAGCTACAGGGCCCACTTCGGTGGCGCCCCGCCACAAAACTGGATCAATTTTCTTTTCTTTGTTTTCTTCGTGCCCCACCTGATTTGTGCAGTTTGTCATCTGTCCCATGCTTTCAAACACAGCTGGTGGACTCCAATTCAAACTGGGTTTTGCCACAGCAACCCACAATATTTTCTTCATCAGCAACACGCTGGTCCAAAACCATGTACACCACTCACTGCCAATTTCTTCAAATATAATATGAAATCTTGAGTTTCAAATCTGTTTGTTGGTTTCTAATTTGTATACTGATCCTGGGTAAGCAAGTTGACAAACTATATTACATAAAAACTTTAGAAATGCATGATATTTAATTTGTATATTTATTTCACCATTAAATTCAATCAAGCAAAATATTAGTTTATTAAGTTTTTGTCAATGGCAATGCATTCCATAAAATTTACGGATTGATTATTTAACAGGAATAAATTTTTTATTAATTTCACCGAGCTTGCCTGCTTGATTGAATGTGGGAAAATTTTGTAACGGTTAAAAAAGATACATGCTTGCTTGCTAACTGCCTGCTTTAATGTCTGCAAACCTTGGAGGAAAAAAATAAATAACTTCCTGAAATTTAAAATACAGGCTCACTCTTCATAAGAATGCATTCTAGTAACGTTGAAAAATTTAAAAAAATGTTAATAAAAAATAATAATCATTTATGTTTTAAAACAAAAACAAATCAAATTAAATTAAATAAATTTTCACATAAATAAATTCTATAAAATACCATTAAAACTTTTTTCTGCATTAAATAAAAAACCAGCAAATTCAGAAATATAAGGGATTTGTTAAAAAAAAGCTAGTTTTTACGGCTTACTTGTTTTGTTTAGTTAAAGATGTTTAATGTATGTTTTTCAAAATTAATAAACCAATGCAAACCCAACATTAGGTACAACGCAATTAAATTGCAATCCAAAAATTTAAATATAATTTTATAATCGAAAGTGTAATAATAAACAATGAGTTAAGGTTATAACATTAAAAACTAGTACAAGTCAACCTAAACTAACCTAGTGTTTTATACGCTAACTAGCAGTGCCCGTAGCGGCTTCGCTCGCATGAAATTAGAGAATTTGAACCGTGCATACATAGTAGAGTGCTGCACGGATCAATTTTTTAGGTCTCGGCTCGGCCCGTCGACAACTTGGCCCAGCCCGTCGACAACTTGGCCCATGCGAACAAAAAAAATAATAAGTTTACCTCCGAATAAAAAAATTAAGTTGTCGAGACTGTGTTGTTTCTCCAAGATTAATTGAATTGAATTTGAAGCACTTGTATAAACATGTTGAAGACGGGAAGTAGTCATATATATGGAAGTGGAAGAAATGTTTGAGTGTGTGGAAAGACTTTCTGAAGCTTTTGTCATCTCTTTAATAACAGCCACGACTGGAATAATTTTATCTACAAAAAATAATAATAGTTTTCTGGTCAGAACAGAAACAAAGTGATTATTCAGAAAATTTTACCCGTATTCTTTGAATCATCACGAAATTGAAGAAGCGTTACGTTCATCCTATATCCATCATCTACTTCAATCAAGAAAGGAAAATCTTCGGAACCGCAAAAAGGATTTTCATTCCGTGAAAACGTCCAAAGAAACGTTTTGTTATTCAAGCTCAAATGACACGGATTGTTTTTTGTGTGCAGAACTGTGAAAATCAAAATTTCAATCAATTTGAAAAATGAAATATTAAAAAAAATATTGTCAGTAAAAAAGTTAAAATAATATCTTATATTCTAAAATGATATTCATGTTTAGCGCATTTTTGAAACTTGTTTCTACAAAGGGAACTTAATAAAACACTTTGGCCGGATGGCTGGCTGACTAGTGAGGAAAATAAACTGAAAAACTAGAAACCGTAGAGCAGGCATGCACAACATACGGCCCGCGGGCCAAATCTGGCCCGCCAACTGATTTTATACGGCCCTCGAAGGATTTTGAGAAAGTTAAATGAATATCTGTTAATTTTTTACAGTGATCCATTTTTAATTTCATTTATTTTCGGTCTTTGGTTTTATTTATTTCCTAGACCATCGCCATCTTTCACTCACGTTGAAATATTTTAATCATATTAAATTTAATCGTTTGAAATTCATTATTACATTTTAAATTTATTTTTAATAAATTGAATTTAAAAAATATGAGCCTGCCAAAAAAACGTAAAGTTGACAATGAATGCCGTGCATTTAAAAAAGAGTGGACGTTAGAATACCTTTTTGTGGAATCAAAGGGTATGCTAGTTTGCCTAATTTGTGGTCAAACAAATGCAGTGAAAAAAGAATTTCAGCCTTGGTCCAAATCAAACTGATTGAATTGTGTGATAGTGACCTTCAGAGAAAATATCGTGAAATATCTCTAGTTGATTTTTATAAACTTTACGTTCATCAAACAAGATTTCCAGTTATTCGAATGCATGCAATAAAAATGATTTTACTATTTTGAAGCTCACTTAAAACAAAAATAGAAGTAAACTATCTGATAGAAATCTTTTTAACCAACTTCGGGTGGCAACCACTAGTTTGAGATCAAATATAATTGATATATGCAGTGAGAAAAAGTGTCAAATATTACATTGATAGTGGAGAAATAAGTCATTAAGATGAAAAAAGAAATTTTTATTAACATCAATAAAACTGTTTTTTGTTCTTAGTTTCAATAAAACTGTTATTAATTAGTAACTTCATTAAAAATATTTTTGTCTAATAAATGGTTATTACGTTATTTTGTATTTTGCCCTCAAGCTTATTTTTTTTTTAAAATTTGGCCCCTTGCCAATAACAGTTGAGCCAGCCTGCCGTATAGGGTTTTGGATTTTGCATGAAATTTGTGGCAAAAAGTTATTCCAGAGGCGATTATTTTATTTTCTCTTCTTTTATTTATTTCGTAGGTGGAAACTTTCGTACGGCGCTTCTGCGCAGTTGCTTTTCTTGCGTCTCTTCGTTTTTGCTTTTTCAATACTGCGGTATTCTTGGTAAGTCTTATTTTTTCTTGTTTTGTATTTGCTGCTGACAATTTCACGGTGTCACCATGGCTACCTTATTTTATTTATTAAACATCGAAACAGTTATCTTCCTTACATACGTTTTAAATAATCTTGTTTACTGTCGTTTTAGGAGATCGAACTCGCTTTGAAAACTTAAAAATCATACGTTTAACTAAATTGTAGAATGAATAAATGTTGGACAATATTTAAGGTGGCGTAAATCCATGTTAATGGGCCTCAAAGTTGTAGTAATATTAACAAAACTTTATTTATTTCATTAAAAATAGCAGGAAACAAAACTATTTTAAACGTATGTATGAAAGCAAACTGTTTCAATGTTTAATAAATGAAATATGGTTGGTGACATCGTTAAATTGTCAGCGGCAAAAACAAATCGAGAACGACAAGCCCTGAAAAAGCAGTCACAAGGCAAAATCAAATCATAACAAGTAAGCCGTAAAACAAGGGTTTTTTTTTAACAAATCCCCTATATTTCTGAATTTGCCGCTATTTCATTAATTGCAAAAAAATTAAATGACATTTTTCGGAATTTATATATTTAAACATTTATTTATTTTTATATGATTTGTTTATGTTTTAAAGCATAGATAATTATTATTTTTAATACAATTTGTTTTTCAAAAAATGTTTAAACTGTCATGGGGAGCAAGCCTATAGTTCAAATTTCAGCTCGATTGAATGACAGGAAGTTAGTTAATTTTCAATTTCAAGGTTTACAAGCATACAAGCAAGCAAACAAACAATCAAGCCAGTAAGCAAGACCGGCGTTGAAGTTAATATAAAATCTAGAGAAAATGCAATTTTTTAAAAATAAAGTTAACCAAGAATACCCAGCAGCATTGAAAGAGTAAAAACGAAGAGACGCGAGAAAAGCAGAAGAGCTATGCAAAAATTATTCATAGGTGAAAATAACAAAAATGTCCACCTAAGAAACAATTAATCGAAGCGGAGAGAAAAATATTCGCCTCCGAATAACTTTTTGCCACAAATTTTATGGAAAAACAGAACTCTCTACGGTGTCTAGTTTTTGAGTTTATTTTCCTCACTAGTCAGCCAGTCAGCCAAAGCGTTTTGCTCAGCTCCCTTTTCAGAAATAAGTTACCGAATATGCGCTAAAAACAAATAAACATAAAATAGTTTAGAGTAGTTTAGAAAACCACAACTACTAGAGGCAGTCGTTTACCCGTTTATGGTGCCTGTTTATCCGCAACCCCCTACAGACGCTCGTGACGTCGCATAGAACGGCCAAACCAGTTCTACGTTTATGTCTAAAAGTCATAATTTCAGCTGCTCCAGTTGAAATATCAAACATCAAGTAATTGAACTTGCAAATAACAAAACTTGCGGTGTACAAGTATAACTCGTTTTCAAATTGATGCCAAAGAAAAATTGCGCAATGCAAATAAAAACAAAAATTACCTTTTATACAAGAGTAATCAACTTCTAAATAACTATTAAGTTCCGCGTAGCATGGTTTAATGTTATCAAACGTTGGCTCAATCACATCTAGCTGGCAAATTTGTTTACCAGAGCATTTTTTATCCAAAAAGTACAAAACGTTTAAATAACATCCGATATATCCAAAGTTTGTCTGAACACATCGCCCTATTTTTTTCCTTCCATAAAATGCTGATGTCATCAAGATGACGTCGCTATCGAAGCACTGGGCTTTAAAAGTTTCATAATGACAAAATTCTTCAGACAGTATTCCAGCTAAAATGTATTGATAACAATTAAGTTAGAATTAGGTTTTGCAACTTAAAAATCTTTTAAAAATCAAATTTGAAGCACAATAAATTCTTATAAATTTACGAAACGTCGTTTAACCTATGCAGTTATTATTATAAAATAACACAAACCCAATTTCTAACAAATTTCTGTAAATCGGAATTGCTTTTTTAAATACAAAATTCAAAACTCACGAAAATTGTAGACAATTCCAAACACAATATAAGTTATAAAAAGCTTTTGGTACATAATAAAATTAGATGATTGGCTTTGATTATATAAAAGAAAACCATGTTCACTTTCTGATTGATGCATAGTAGTCGTAGAGTTATAAGATATTTAGAGAACAAGTTGAATTTTTTTAGTCGATACCTTTGCAGCCCAGTGCTGAGTGCATGCGCGTGCGCATTCACTAGCGCAGATCAATAGCAATGCAAGACAACGCAAGCGTAACAAAATAATCCCTATTATTATAAAATTTTCACCAACTCCAATTTGTTTTTGTTTTAATATTTGAAAACCATGTGGTGTAATTTTAACTTAAATTAATTAAAAATCATTGCAGTTTTGATGACACAATTTTTAGCGCATTTTTGGAAATGTATTTTCTAAAAAGGGAAATTAATAAAACACTTTGGCCGGCTGGCTTGGTGGTTGGGTCATGTTCAAAAGATACGGTATATACTAAGTGATGTTCAACTGCATTACTGCACTGCAACTTTACTCACAACTTGAGTTAGCACGTTATCTGTTTCGGTCGTGTGGTGTGTGTGACGCCGTGTGGCGTGCATATATTACTGGGATGTGACTTATATCAGACCAAAAAGGCGCCTTTTGAAATCTTGTGGGTTCCCCTAAATTTGCCAGTGCTTTTATAACGTAACGTAACGTAACGTAACGTAACGTAACGTAACGTAACGTAACGTAACGCAACGCAACACAACATAACATAACATAACATAACATAAAAGCAATGATGGGCGCCAGGGATGTTAAGGTGTGCATTTGCCAAGTACCTATATATACTATTGGCAATAATTTTTCTTTGTTGTGAATGGTATTGTCAATACTTTTACTCATAAATAATAACTCGGTATTTTGAATACTCAATACATTTAAACAAAATATTAGTCAATACTTTTTGATCACGCCCTTTATATTGACAGGAAAGTTGCTTTAGGATTGTTTTTAAAAATGACCAATAAATTATGAGAGAAAAAATAAATTTCCTCCATCATATATCACACATTTAAATGTACCACACAAATCAATCGTGAGGCAACTTTCCTGCCAATATAAAGAGTGTGATCAGAAATTATTTTTTACTTTTTTACAGGTCTTTGACAATACAAGAACTCTGTAAAGAAGTTGTTTCTTTTTATAGGATTTTTTCCTATTAGTTTTTTTTAATCCAGTAGTGTAGTGAGACCTATAGGGTCCTATACGCCGTATAGACAGCTTTTTTGTCCATTGTTCCGTATAGGCACACTTTTTTCTACTTTATTTTTATTTTCCGTATGGATAGAAGTTGGCACTCTTTTATATCTCGGTGGGGCGTTCTGTGTATTAACACACGATAAACCCAGGCTACTTGCTCCTTAGGTGGACCGGTTCACCACTTGTTTGTTTTTGTTTGTGAGCAGCTGAGCAGGACTAGCAGGCGCGTTAATTTGAAATTTCTCCTGAATCAGAAGTTAATTTGCTCAAGGTGGGTATTTATAACAATTATCAGTTAAACTTTCGAACCAACATAACTTTGCATATAAAGAAATTGTGATATTGTAAACCCCCTCCTTTTTTTAATCAAAGGTAAATGGAAAACACAAGAGATTAGGAATGGGAAGCAATAAAAGAGAGCACATTACAGAAAAATGGTGCTCTTTTGCTGTCGCTGAGTGACAGGGAATCGAATAAGGCTCATCAAGATTCAGTTGCTTACACACTTTGCTCTGACATAAACGCGACTCAGAAAAATTAAGTAATGAAAAAGGCCATCGTAACTATGTCCACACAGGCAAAAAAGGTGACGGTTCTAGGACAATTCGTCGCGGACAATTCGTCGCAGGACAATTCGTTGCAAAAAATTCGTCGCAAAAAACGGACAATTCGTCGCGGAAAATTCGTCGCAGAACAATTCGTCACCAACCAAACCTAAACAAATTGCACTTGAAGCCAATAAATTGGGATGTGCTCTTTTTTAATATGATATCTGGGACTGCTACCAAGCTATCCGTGATGACATTCCTCGTACTAACAAAGCAGTTGAAGGATGGCACAATGCATTTGCACGGGCGGTTCAAATTGCACGTTCAACACTATCGAAGTTAGTAGTGAAACTACAAAAAGAACAAACCATCAACCAAATGAAGGTTGAGCGTATGCTTGCAGGTGAAAGTCCTCCTCTGAAGAAAAAGAAATATCGAGATTTAGATGGTCGATTGCGTACTGTTGTGATGAAATATGAGAATCATTCATCAATTGATTATTTGCGGGGATGCAGATTAATAAATTAATTTTTGCTAACATGTGTTTGTGTTAAAATGCTATCTTTTTTATATAATATTATAATATTCTAATCAATCAACATTTGATAATAATTAAGGAGACATTTATATATTACGTACGCACCGAGCGAGGGAGAAAGAATTTGTCATGAGTAAATGGTGCAGAGACAAGTGGGCCAAAGATTTGTCATAAAGATTTTTAGCTTTTCTTGGAATTATTATTTTTGGTATTATTTTAAAGAACAAACAATACGTAATAAATACAGTAACTATTAATTAACAATTGCCCGTTTTCTGCAACGAATTGTACGCGACAAATTATCCCCGACGAGTTATCGGCGCCGGATTGTCCGGACACCGAAGTGACAATGGAATTTTCCGCACAGTCTACTACCTAGCTAAAGAACCGTCCATTCACAGATCAGGAAGTACCTTTGAGGCTACAAAAAACTAAATGGCATTGACATAGGAAAAACATTGCACTCTCGGTATACAGCCAATGAAATGGTGAACCACATTGCCTTCAAGATAAGAAAAAGAATTGTAGAAGATTTAATAAAGTCTGAGGCAAAGTTGGTTGTTTTAGTGGATGAATCTACAAAACTCAGTAAAACCACAACCTTGAAAGCTGCTGTTGGAGGTGGAAACCCAATTTTTATATTCTTGGGCCTTGTGGAATTCAGCAGTTAGTGTGCTAAAGGTGTTGAAGCTGCGATTTTGAAAACTCTGGGCAAATTGGATCGCATTCGCCTGTGGTGGTTCCAGTGTTTTGCTTGGCGCAAAGACAATATAAATTGAACTCCTCGATGTTTGCCGAGAGCAAAGTATTTGTCTGTCAGCCTAGAACGATGAAGCTACATCTTCAATAGATTTTGATTTAGTTCGAAGTTACGCACTGAGTCGGTCAAGACCATAGATATATATCTATGGTAAAGACATTCAGGCATATCCTTTTGATTTTCAGCTGTCATCATTTTCCTCAGCCATTCGTTTTAACGACGAATTCTTTTTTCTGTTGGAATATCGTATTTTTTCAATTTTTGCTGCATGTCCTATTGTTTATTCTACAATATGATTCCTTTTTATTAAATTTTTTATATTAACACTCCAATTTCTCGTCATTCAATCGATCTGAAACAAAGTCCATAGACTCGTTAGGACCAACAATTAATTTTGAGATATTCACGCACTTACACACATACACACTTACTTTATTATACTAACATCTAATTTGCATGTAATTTTAACCGTTTTTTGTTCCACATTTTGAACAGTACAAAAGTCATGGAAAACCTTTTTTAAATCTTTCATATAATTAACTTCATCAAAAATTACTTTGCAAAACATTTTTAGTTGACGAATTACAAAATTATGAAGGACTTTTAAAAAACGAAGATTTTACAGTTCAATTGTTGAATATAAAGAGAAAGTAGTTCTATTATTTCAGCTAACTGATCATCTTTTAAAAAAACAAGAAAAAACGATAAAGAAAGCTTTTTTTAGTTCTAGGGTGATAAATATATAAAATAACTTGAACGATGACACTGTAGCATCTGAGACTACCACATCTTTCAAAGTAGCGCTATCCAGGCATGGATACTGATTTTTATACAAATTTTTGTTTGTATTATTATTTTTTTTAATTCGAAGTGGTTGGTGTAAAGTCTTCTAAACCACTATAATAAACGTTATGTTATATGTTATGTTAATAATCATCCATTGACTTTGCCATGCAATTTTAGTGCAGTTTATTTCTCTCAGTACATCAGTCCAAAAGAAGAGGTAACAAAGAAAAGTTGAATTACATACCGCCGGCATAAGGTTTTGAGCAGCACCTCTGGTGTCTACATTTTATTGTTGATCACAAAATTCCCAAATTGCAGCCACAATCTCATCAAAATTAGCACTCTAACCTAGACACGTATATAGATTTTTTTAGTTTTTGGCCGTTATTTTATTGTATGGAGCTTGTGTATTTTTTTTTTAATCGCAACCGGGTGTCACCCCTAAACGGGTGACACCCGCTGCGGGCTGCCTGTAAACGTTGCCGAATTAGCTTTCTAGCGATTCGTAACGTTAAAGCTTGAAGTTATTATTTTTTTTATTTATTATTTTTTTATTGACATCAGAAAACGAAACAGCATCAGCAATCGGACACTAAAAAAAAATGACAACGAGGTTATCGGTCCATAAAACAAAAAAGATGTCAAAAGGCAAAAACCTAAAGGGTATTTACATCCCGCTAAGAAGGCTGCCTACAAAGTTCATTGTACACAAATAATAATTAGAAATATATTGAACCTGTACAAGTGCTATTGAAACATTGGCGACTCAATAATAAACTTTTTAAGTAATCGTTTGAAACAGGATAAGTTTGGTTGTTGAGATATAGTCATCGGAATTTTTGCATACACATTAGGACCCGCACATACAATTGAGCGAAGCTTTATGTTGGATTTAGCAAAGGGGGGTCTATACCTTGGATATGAACGAGGCACACAAGAATGTAATGAGGATGATTGAGGTAGCAATATTTCTCGAAATATAATTCCGGCTAAGTACTTCTTTCGCGCTAACTCAATCTAATTATATCTCAAGTTTCAGAAATCTCTTGATTCTGACAACTCTTTTGATTCTATTAGATAACTTTTGTCAACTTGTTTAACTACAGAGTCTATTCTCTAAAACTCTAAATCTAGATTTCACGAACCGACTAATTCTACTTCACTAACTCCACTTAACCTTTGAGGTTACGAAATAGGAAAAGGCTCATATATACACATATACATATATACACACACACACACACATATATATATATATAAATAATTATTTTAATTTAAATATTTTTTATGTTGTTACATTTGTATATAATGAATTTAAATTTTATTTAAATTGTATTTTAATTCCTTTCAATTAGTTGTATCTTTTACCATTTAGTCACTGCATTTTATTTTTAAAAAGTTAAACGGCTCTGATGATGGCAAAAAATTGCCGAAATAGATCTATTAGCCTATAAGATTATGGAGTTTGTGTTTGAGAATAAATTATTTTTAAACCGATTTAGAGTATTGGAAAAAATTAAAAATAAAATCGATTCAGCCAAGAGCGCCACTTTTTTCAATCGAGTTTGCCTAAAAGAACATATAGCGCCGAAGTATTCAAAAAAAAAAAAAAAAAAAAAAAATATATATATATATATATATATATATATATATATATATATATATATATATATATATATATATATATATATATATATATATATATATATATATATATATATATATATATATATATATATATATATAAATAAAATTTGGTATCTGGATTCTTCCTAAAAAAAAAATTTAAAAACAAGTGTTTCACAATTTTTAAAAAATCTGGTTTCCAGGACCTCAAAAGTGGAGTAGAAAATAGGGTTATTTGTTTTTTAGAATAACTGCTACTTAAAAACTGTAAGTGATAGACATGTAAAAACTAGTATTTCGTATCTACTCAAAAAATAAAGATTTTTATTTTTTATTTATTGTATTTAAAACAAAACAACAGTCTTGCACTAAGAATGCCATTAACAATATGTCAAATTAAAAAAAGTGTTTTTTTAACAATGCTCTGAAGTCCTCATTTAGAACAGCACTTCGGATAGATTTAGGTAGACAATAGACAATATAGACAATTTAGATAGACAATATAGTTGATCAATTTGTAATAATTTGGTTTAGAGGACCTCAAATGTGGGGTGGAAAAAAGAATTTGATTAAAGACTCTAAAAACTTAAAGTGTTAAAGTTTTGCAATTTGGTACCGAGATTATTTTTACAAAACAACAAAATAGGTACATGTTTTATTAATTTTCGAAAATTTGGTTTTCAGGTCTTCAAATGTGGAGGAAAAATAGGGTTATATTTTTTGCAAAATAACTGCGACTCTGAAACTAAAAATACTACAGATATAATGAGATATACAAATTATTAACTAGATACTACTTAGAAGTTACAAATGTTTTACCAATTTTTTTTTGTTCTGGTTTCCAGGACTACTAATGTAAAACGGAGAAAAGGATTATATTTGTTTGAAAACTCAATAACTGAAAATGTAAAAACATTAAACTTCAATACTAAGGTTTTTTTTATAATAAAAGATACGTGTTTCATTATTTAAAAAAAAAAAATCTCCAAGCTTTGGCTTTTGTACCGTTAAAATTGGTTGATTCCATGCCTCGACTTTTTTGCTTATGAACCAACGGGACAGTTCGACCCTAAATAACAAGCCAGGCCTGAAATTTTCTGTCTATGCAATAAACCGGACCGGGTCTAAAAAAATCCGTGTAGGGCACTATGTATTAGAGTGCTGCACGTACCGGGCCAGGCCGTGATTTTAGGGTCTTCAGACCGGATGGGCCAAACCTGAAATCAAAGTAGGACGGGCCGAGATTTTTCGCCAAGTATATAGAAATTTTAGGCCTGTAAAAACAGGCCAGGCCCAAATTAGATAGGCCGTGCCGGGCCAGAAATTTTGGCTTATAAAGCGGGCCGGGCCAAGTTGTCGACGGACCGGACCGAGTCGGGCGGTAAAAAATCGCTTCGAGCAGTACGCTGCTGTGGATGCGTATTCTCTTTTTCAAGCGAAAATTTAAATATGTACATTGAATTATTATTCTTAACCTTTTAGTGCATTAGTTTACAAGCGTTGAATTTATTATTGTTCGTTTTTTTAACGTTTATATTAACATGCAGTGTTGTCTGTTTGTTATTTCAGCGCAAACGTGGCAGTCGACACACCAATGGTGCATGCTTCGGCATACAGCTGATAGGGGAGAACCGGACTGAATGGCCACTGTACAGAACGGCGACTGAGATTTTCTCATTTGTTAAATTATTTTTTACGCCCATCTCTTTTTGAAAATGCGTATATATATGAACTCTTTGTTCAGTGTTGTTCTTTTGTCTCTCGTGTACTTCGTTCAGCATTTATAGAGCTTTTCGTTTTTTCGCACGAAAAAGTGAAAACGAGTCAGGTCAGGACTATTCTATTCTTATCAAATATTTAAGTTTATATTTTGTAAGATTTTTTTTAGTAAATAAAGAGATGTTTGATTAATATTTTAATCTAAAGTTTGGATGTCAAAAGTTATTATTTTGCTCGTGGCAGACTAAAATGCTCGTACATCTCGGTTTGTACTGTATGGCCACTGTAAGGTCGTACTGAATGGCCATAGTTATTCAGTATTGCTGAATGTTTAAATTTTCATAAATGTGTTTAGGTTCATTATTGATCAAAATGTTAATGTAATATAATGAAATTGTTTAATATATTTAAAGACATATACATATTAATCACTACTTAATGTTGTTATGGTTATGTTTCAGAATGAGAAACAGACTATCTACCGCTTCAAAATACAGATGATCTGCTTCCAAATCCTAATTTTTTTGCTACAGACATCTTGTTTACACCACAACAGCCTGTTTATGGAATAGTGACTAAAGAAGAAGTTCAAACTCCCAACAACTCTATGGTCGTTGTCGAACCCAGTGGATCAATCAATCAATCAATTATTTATATAGCGCTATTTCCGCAGTGTTCAATAGCGCTCGGTCGTGAACTTAGTAAACAGATATGTTTTAAGTCCACGACGGAAAACTGTGAGAGAAGTAGAGTTAGTAAGAGAAGAAGGAAGAGAGTTCCAGAGATAGGGACCAGAGTAGGAGAAAGAGCGTTTAGCAAAAGAATGCTTAATAGTGAAGATGCGAGAGTGATTACGAGAAGAAGAACGAAGACCAGACTTAGGAGGGATATGTATTAAGTTAGTTAAGTAGAGAGGAGAAAGGCAATTTTTTATTTTGTACATTATTAAGCAGATTTTAAAAATCACCCTATATCTGAGAGGAAGCCAATGGAGAAGAAGAAGAGATGGAGAGATGTGAGAGGAGTAGGAGGTGCGAGAAACTAAGCGAGCAGCCGAGTTGAAGGCTTTAGAGAGAGGATAGAGGGTAGTGTCAGGAAGACCATAGTATAGAGAATTGCAGTAGTCAATTCGAGACAGGACAAGAGAAGAGACTAGAAGTTGCAGCGAAGGATCATCCAGAAGTGGACGAAGCTGCTTAATACGGCGAAGATGAAAGTAGCAGGATTTAGTAACAGAAGTAATTTGAGGGGTTAGCGACAAGTTAGAGTCAAAGAGAAAACCTAAGCTACGAATCAAGGGAGAAGGAGAAATGGAAAGAGAAGATGGTGGTGGCAAAACCAAAGGAAGAGGATTTAGGGATTTAGAGGACTTGTTGAAATAGATTAGTTCAAACTTGTGGTTCTAAGCACTTAAGTGCTTAGAACCACTCAGCCAGCTCCTTTGCCTCGACCAAGATGCCCTCGCTGGCGAATTGCCTATTGCAATGCGACTGTGCCGTAACAAATTCGTCATTGGGAGATGCAACATATGCAATGCTACAGTACCAGCCGTGACGCATTTCCAAATGTGTAGGGGAGAGTAGTACCTAATGGCCACACAATTTTACGCTTTTATTCAAATCAATCATACAAAAAAACAATAAGTGATAGAAATAAAAAATTTTCACATAATGAAAGCAAAAACATTCCACTACTAAAACCCGCTCATTAAAACTTTTCAAATTATAACAATTTTATAAAAAACGATAAATAACGCAACCTCTTCCAAAATTTCTGGCTGGCCATTCAGTACAACCTGGTAGTATTGAATGGCCACCCCCTAGTGCTAAATGGCCACTCATGCAATTTTTATTATAGAAGACACAATTCTCAACAAATGGTAAGCCAAAATGTTTTATTTCACAGAAAAATCTTTATTAATGTTAATTAAAAAATCCAAAAAATTTTTTGTCATTTTATTGAAAAGTTGTAGCCTATAAACCAAGACTATATGCTGAAAAGTCAAAAGCAAATTTTATATGTCCATTTCTGCGCTTAGATTTTTGAAGGATTGGATCTCTTAGTTTTACAACAATCTGATCCATATCGGCCTCACAAATCACTTTATCTTTAGATAAAAATTTGGCCTCTTCGGTGTCTTTATCTTTGTATACAAATTTCAAAAAATCAGCAGAAACTTTATCCTCTTTTACTTCAACAATTTTGCCTACATAAATTGAGTCAAAAACATATTCAAAAAGACACCAATCCCCTATTTCTATCTTGGCGCGGTCAAGAGCAAAATGAGGATCTTTACTGGTGAGCAAATTTTTAAATGTTGATTTCCCATCAGGCTCGATGTCTGGGAAGCTTTTAGAAATATCCATTCTTGCTGCAAGTTTTGATGTTTTTAACTTGCATCTCCTCAATTCAAGAGAGAGAATTCTCTCTCTTGAATTATTATTAGAGAAATTGTGCGTTTTATATTAACTGGACAGCAATACAAAAGACTGGGGGAACCTGAATGAGCTGGGGGGCCCGACCAAAACTGGGGAGGCCTGAACAAAACTGGGGGGACCTGGGCCCCCCGGCACTAACCTGAAGTCAAGGTTGGACGGGCCGAGATTTTTCGCCAAGTACATAGAAATGTTAGGCCTGTAAAAACGAGCCTAGATTTTTAGCTTATGAAGTGGACCGAACCAAGTTTTCAATGGGCCAGGCCGTAAAAATCGGCCGGTGCAGTACTCCACTATGAATACACGGTTAAATTTTGTAATTTCAAGCGAGCGAAGCCGGAATGGGCACGGGAACAGTCCCGTATAATGTTTGATGTAATCGGATAACCTCTTGCACAATAAGCTTTGGTGAAAACATTTTGGACTGTTTAGGACTGACAGTGTACAATTGCGCAATAACTTTTATTACACGGCTGTACGCACCCATTTCATCAACTGCTGCTCTACAATTGAATCCATCACCCAACAAATGAGAAACGATCTGAACCAATTTTCAAAAAAATTTATTGCAGTAAAAAGTTTTGAATAGATATCAATTCGCATCTCAGAATGCTAAAACAAGTAAAATCTTACATCATAAACACACCTGCTCCATAAAAAAATCTGCTTCTGATGGAATAAAATGAGCATGGCAAAAACTCATTTGTAGTTTTCGAATTACTTCATTTGCACTCTGTGAAAGAACTTCTTTTTCAGTAGCCACTGTCGTCTCAGCTAGGTTGAGAGTTATTTCTTTTAAATGAGAATAGCACTGTGCCATTACTTCTATTTGTTTTTCATTTAATAAACCTTTGGGTGCTGTATTTCGATCACTTAAACACAAGAGACAGCAATCTTTTTTGTTCTTATATTCCTCACATGCCTCGAAAGCTTGCCGTTTTATGCTTTCACTTAGTTGCTGCCAACAATTCTTCTTTTCAATAAGTTTTTGCTGATATGCCTCTAAGCCATTCTTAACCCAGAGTAAACTTCCTAGAGATGCATCTGTACAATGGTCAACTAGGGAAACTGGTAGAGCTTTAGTGACACCTTTGGCAATCGCTGGTAGCATAGGCGAAGCACCTTGCACAAAATCATCAAGAGAACTACCAAATTTTGAACCAAACTCCAAACATGTTTTCTTAAATGACTCTTGAAGACACTTATCAACTTTTAAATATGTTGCCAGCTGGCAGTCTGGTGTTCCGATGCTCTTTCTTGCATGGGCAATACTTGATTTCCTTCTGTTAGTCATTACTCTGAAAACAAAATAAAGTTATTTAAAATCAGTAATAGGACATGAACAACAAATAACAGAAACAAAAAAAAACAGTTTTTTTTCAAATTCCTTATATTTGAGTTTTGCTTCTTAGAAGTGTTGAGGAATTTATTTGAAAATATAACTATAAATGTTGGTCTTTGGATGTTCAAGAACCGCTTGCAACTCAACCCAGACAAATCGGAGGTCTTGTGGTGTTCATCCAAACATATTCTTAATCGGACTCCGGTCAATGCACTCAAAATCTTCAATTCCTATATTAAACCCACTTCAAAAGTGAAAAAACCTGAAAATCTACATTAATTCTGATTTGTCGATGCGATCACAGATCAACAGTATCATTCGCACATGCTTCACCATGCAGCGGCGGATCCAGGGAGAGGGCCCGAGGGACCTCCCTAGGCGTTTTAACAAAATATTTCAACTTTAAATTTGTACTTAGCTTGAAACTACATTTTACTTTACTGTATCATGAAGCTTTATCTTTAATAAATTTACATTTAGATCAAATAGTTCTGATATTTGGCAGATATTTGAAAAATTTTGGCTTTTTTACACTAATTCACTGCAAAATTTATTTCAAATAATATCTCAAAAAACATTTAGACCTCCATCGGTAGGTCCAGCAAAAAAAGTTGAAAATGACACTTTCATTTGTCTAAATTTAATTTAACAGCAAGTTTTTACAGCAGTAATTATTTGTAATATGAATGAAAGCTGAAACAAAAATTAATATGTTTCTGGATTTTTTCAGGTCGCAGATTTAACAAATACCCCAACTGTTGACTGGATTTTTTTAGACGTGTGGGTCTAACCGTAGATTATTGCTGATAACCAAAGTCTTATTACAGCTATAATGGGCAGATTTGATGGAAGCCAAGCAATCATCAGGTATTAACTGTTTTATTCAATAATCTGCTTCAACTACCACTTAAACTTGGCTGGCTCCAAGAACTGTGATGATCCGGTAATCAGGAATATGTTCAGATGTACGAACGGATTTTGTAACTTTATTCTTCACTCTCCAAAGCGTGTAAAGAAGATGAAACAGTTCACTGATGCCATCACGAGGCAGTTTAAGGGGTCCCTAAGTCTCTGCCATTAGTTAAAAAATGGCTGGCCAAAACAGTATTGTACAGCAGGTTTCTGTAGAGTTTTAAGGAAAATATCAAAACTGGCATAGTGCAGATTATTATGTAACTTCTGATGCACTGATGAAAACTCAATAGAGTTTTTCATCTGCAATGCCTCTTTTCCCTTCAAAAAAGGAGGCATTGCAGATGAAAAACTCTATTGAGTTTTCATCAGGGCATTAGAAGTTACATAATAATCGGCAAAAACTAACAACTCCAAGAAAAAAAAATTTACAATGCAAATGCTTTCACCGATGATCCATAAAAATAGGTAATTTCATTCTTGGACCATTTCATCAACCAGCTGGAAAGTAACTGTATTTCGTGTCGTCTATACGGCAGACTTCCTTAAATTTGGGCGTCTCTTTCTACTAAAATGTCTTTTAGGACTTTTATCAACAGTCCTGCAGTTGGCAGCAAAATGTCCCAGTTTTCCACAGCGAAAACAAACATTTTTCTTTACGGGTGAATCCCGGATTTCCTTGCTGGGAGATTTTGTAGGTGATCTTTCTGAATTGTGATTAACTTTACTAACTAAGGTTTCTCTATCTGAAATTATCATTTGTTCTGTATGTAACAGTTTTATCCTTTCACATTCTTCAATAAGCTCTTCCAGTGAGCAGTCTTGTTCTACCTTGAGCAGTAATTTGTGCTTAATGTTTAAATATTTCGGATCCTTCAATCCCCATATAAAATGTAAGCACATACTGGCTTCTTTTGTGAAATTTTCCCAGTGTGCTTCGTTGCACAGCCTATTCACCCTTGCGCCGAATGCCCTGAAAGTCTCTGAGTCCCTTATTTGGACGTTTTCAAAATCAAACCGTCTTTGATAAATACTTTTTTTTTTTTATCACCAAACAGTTTTTCTAGCCAAACTTTTGTCTCCTCATAGCTGAGACTGTCAAATGTTCTCGGTAATATACTACATTTAAGTAGCATGTATTTGTTTTGTTGAAGCTTCCGGGTCAGAGTTGCCCTTTTTTCTGAATCGCTCATTGATGAGCCTCCGACTGACTGAACAGCTTCTTCAAATCGCCCAATCCAATAAGTGAATGTAAGTCCTTGATCTGGATCGTAAACAAATTGCTCAATTCGTTTGTAGAGGTCTGGTCTTACTTCGTCAGATCTATTGCCTTTACACTGCTGATGTCATCGGTGTCGCCGCCAGACATGGGTTTTCGGCTCACTCCTATGCTGACGATCTGCAAATTTACAGTGACTCTCCTCAGATGTTATGCTCTGATCTTGTGCCAAGAATGTCTGCCTGTATTGGTGAAATCAGCTCATGGATGGCCAGTAATCGCTTGAAACTCAATCCATCAAAGACTGAGCTGATATGGCTGGGTTCATCTCGACGGCTGAGGTATTGTTTGATAGGGGATGTGGACATTGCTGGGGTTTCAATCAGGCCTTCTGCGTCTGTTCGGGATCTTGGGGTGCTGGTTGACCGTGATCTGTCCATGGAGACACACATTTCCCATCTCAGCCGTACCTGTTTCTACCATCTTCGTCAGCTACGTGTCATCCGCAGAAGCCTCACTACAGACTCTGCTCACTCCCTTGTAAGAGCACTGGTGCACAGCCGGGTTGACTATTGCAACGGGGTCCTGGCCAGTCTACCGCTGTTCCAGATCAACAGGTTTCAATCTGTTCTTCGGGTTGCTGCCCGTCTTGTGCTGCGATTGCCGGGCTGGGCCAGCGTTGCGGGTCTGATGCGGACGCGGCTTCATTGGCTTCCCTTTCCGGAGAGAATCCGTTTTAAACTATGCTCTATGGTTTATAGGTGCCTCCATGGCATGGCTCCTGTCTATCTTCAGGAGCTATGTGTTCCGGTCTCTCAACTCTTTGGTCGGTCTCATCTTCGATCGGCGGTGGCGGCGATTTACTTGTCCCTCAGACGGAGACTGTGACTGGTCCTGTGGCCTGGAATAGCCTTCCCCCCGCTCTGAAGGATCCAACGATGCCTTTTAGTGTCTTTCGTGAACGGCTAAAGACATATTTGTTCTCTTCTATTTAATTGTTCAGTGCGCTTTTGTGACTTTTATTTTGTAAAAAAGCGCTATATAAAAAACCTGTATAATAATGTGGCACTAAAAAAAGCTATATAACAGAGACGAGCTGGTTTCTTTTCTTTTTTTTATTCATTTATTGAGCACCAACATAAGTATTAAACTTAAACAAAAGAAAATAACCAAAACGACAAGAAAAATATACTACCAAAATTTCAAAAAAAGAAAAAAATCGATCAGTTGAGAAAGGAATATGGTGCCCAAAAGGTTCGTCTGAAGGGAATTCCTTCCCGCTTAATGGACAGCCTTTACAAAAAGAACCAAAATGAGTGGGTTGAGTTAAGACATTTCAAATAGTAGTTCGATAAACTTATCAAGGAAGAGACTGTAATTAATATGCTAAGGTAATAGGTATTGAGCAGTTATGAGTGAGACAATAATAAGTAAGATTTCAGAGCTTGCTTAAATAACGAAATAACGAAATGCGTTTCAAGGAGGAGACAGATATTGGAATGTTTGAATAAATACGAGGGCCAGAGCATTTAATAGAGAATGTTTTAAGAGTTGTCCGAGCAAAATCCGTTCGAAAACAGTGACCGGGGCGCAGATCATAGGAATGAACATCAGATAATTTTACAAACATGTTATCAACGCCATTCCATGTCCAGATGGAGGAGATTTTCTTTTCTTTGAGTAGTAGTCTCCTGCCTTTCGAAAAGATTTCTGAGCACCTCTTAGTTAAATGTTCGTTGATATAAATTTTATGTTTATCTTCTTGCTTGTGAAGTAGGCGTCTTGAAGAGTAAATTCGGTCTCTGACTGTTTTTGAAGCGAGAATTATAACTATCGGTCGTGGTGCATTTTTAATGCCAGGTATTCTGTACCCGGCAGTAATATCCGTCATAGATATGTCGAGATCTAACTTCGTCCTGCAACACTCCACGACATATATGTATATGTATGTATATATATATATATATATATATATATATATATATATATATATATATATATATATATATATATATTTAAATATGCTGCCGGTTCCCAGACTAAAAACAGTAAATAATGGGGCTACAGGCTGTCAGGAAAACCGAATTTAAAGTGGGGATGATAATAGTTATAAACTTCTGTCAATAGGTAGATTAATTAATCAATGTTGATGAATCAATTGCAAATATTCACAGTTGTGACAATCGTTAATTAAATATGTATGACTTTCGTTATTTATTGGAAAATATCTTTTTTAAATCTCGGTATTTGTTTCGAGACTTTATACGAGAACCAAATTTAAGTCTCGCTATTTTATTTCGATACGAGACTTCTTCCGTAGGCTGTATCGTTTCATCCATGTATATTACGGGGAACTGTGTTTTTATCGACAGTTGACCGACTTAAATTGGAAAGTCGATTATCCTGCGAAGGAGTCGATTATCCTGCAAGTCGATTAACCAGCGCACGCTTTGCTGTGCATGACAACTGACAACAAAACGCATCCACATGGGTCGATATAGGTATATTAACATAAGTGACCATTGTCTCTGGTCTATTTAAAGATGGCTACTTATTCACTTGGTGGTGTTTTCATATAGACTGTATGCTAAGTACTACTATATCAGCATAACTGCAGTATTATTATCTGAAATTAATTTAAACAATTTCTGAATTTTTAATTCAAAGTTGGTAATTTTTTATTATTTAATAATTCTGTCGCTAGAGTTACATGCTAGATGACCGGAGGCAATTTTCTGCAGATGCCCACAAGGCACACAAAGGAAATGACCGGAGGCGCTCTATAATTATTCATATTGATTAACAACTGAATATTCATAGTGCATCGGCTACTATTAACTGTAGTACTTTTCTTTGTTTGCTTTATGCTGTAACTTTTACTAGGTGATAGGCTCAGACCATTTTTTCAGTATATAATAAACTATAACAAAGAAACAGCGATCATTACCCCATGATGATCTCCTTTAATGAAAAACCTGCCGAGCTCTCATCTGCCACAAACAAATTAAACATTAGCAAAACAAATTGGTTTCAAGTAAATTTAGAACTAGAAAATCATTTTAAAGACCTTTCAATAGACTCTCTAGATGTTACTGCACTCAACTGTTCTTTAACAACAACACTACTCAAAGTCATTGAAGAAAATACCCCTAAAAACAGATTTTCTACTACCTCCAACCAGCAATTGGCCCATGCCGTGTAATTAAAGCCACCTATGCTCGATTTTTTTTAATATATTTCAGTTTAACAATCTGATATCGCTGTTCTTGGTTAACTTTCACCGCACTGTCGATACACATCTAAAACATTGCATGCTCAACTGATTCTGTATTCATATCTACATTAATTTGCAAAAATGTCAGGAGCTATGAGAAAGTGTGTGCATGGGGAGAGAAAAAGCATGTGAATGAGAGAGAAACATAGAGAGATTGTGTGTGAATTAGAGAGGGATAGAGACATATGGAGAAAAAAAGAGAGCGAAAGCAACAGAAAAAAATGAGAGAAGGGGAGAGAAACGTGCAAATAGAAGAAAGGAAGAGAAAAAAACAAAACAAAGTAAGAAAGGATAAAAGAGAGAGAATTATGGTGAGAGAAACATAAAAAAGAAGGAAGGGGAGAAAGACATTTCTTTTCAGATAAAGACAGAGAAAGCGAGAGCTAGAGAAAGCGAGAGCTAGAGAAAGCGAGGGCGAAAGAAAGAAGCTCCCCAGTTTAAACAAACGTTTATGTCTCGTTGGAAGAAATTAGTATACGGTCAACGCCGAGATCAAACGCCTCATCCTAAGAATGTGAAATTTGGAACTTATATTAATTTTATTGCGTGAGCATCCACTAAGAAAGGATTTTTGAAACTTTTGCTCCTGAGGTGAAGAAACTGGAAAACAAACTTTTTTCTAAAACAATGTATATCTCGAAAACCAAAAATGAGGAGATTTTGAAATTTGGTATATGGATTCTTCTTGAAAAATAAAAAGATACGTGTTTCACCATTTTTTGAAAATTCGGTTTCCCGGACCTCAATGTGGGTTGGAAAATTGGGTTATTTGGTTTTTAAAGTAGCTGCTACTCAAAAACTGTGAATGCTACTGGAGTAAAAATTAGTATTTAGTTTCTACTCCAAAAATAATGAAATACGTGTTTTGGCATTTTTTGAAAATTTGGTTTCCAGGACTTCAAATGTGGGGTGGAAAATAGGGTTATTTGTTTTTTAAAGTAACTGCTACTCAAAAACTGTAAATACCACAGATGTAAAAAATTAGTATTTAGTTTCTATTCTAAAAATAAAGATATACGTGTTTCACCATTTTTTACAAATTTGGTTTCAAGGACCTTAAATGTGGGGTGGAAAATAAGGTTATTTGGTTTTTAAAGTAACTGCTGCTCAAAAACTGTAAATGCTACAAAAGTAAAATTAGTATATAGTTTCTACTCTAAAAATAATGATATACGTGTTTCACCATTTTTTGAAATTTTAGTTTTCAGGACCTCAAATGTGGGGTGTAAAAAAGGTTTCTTTTGTTTTTAAAGTAACTGCTACTCAAAAACTGTGAATGCTACAGATGTCAAAATTAGTATTTAGTATTTACTCAAAAAATAATGATATAATTTTTTCAACATTTTTTAAAAATTTGGTTACCAGGACCTCAAATGTGGGATGGAAATAAGGGTTATTTGATTTCAAATAACTGCTACTCAAAAACTGTAAGTGCTACAAATGTAAAAATTAGTATTTTGAAGTTTTGTGCCGGTTAAAAGTAGCTAAGTCCAGTTTATCACCGGCCGGGCCAAGCCATTAATTTAGAGTCTTCACACGGGCCAGGCCAAACCTTAAATCAAAGTGGGACGGACCGAGGTTTTTCACCAAGTAGTAGATATTTTAGTGATTTTAGGGTCTTCAGTTGGGCCATGCCAAACCTGAAGTCAAGGTGGGACGGGCCGAAGTTTTTCATCAAGTATATAGAACTTCTAGGCCTGTAAGAATGGGCCGGGCCTAATTCATACGGGCTGTGCCGGGCCAGGAGTTTGGGTTTTTAAAACGGTCTGGGCTAAGTTGTCGACGGGCCGAGCCGAGACCTTAAAAAATTGATCTCTACTATGGATGCATGGTTCAATCTCTCTAATTTCATGCGAACGAAGCCGCTACGGGCACTGCTAGTTAAGTTATATAAGCAAGAGTTACATCGTTAGATTTGAATTGAATTATCTGAAAACATGTGTCTTGGATATTCCCAGTGCAGCAGTTAAAATGTTATAATTTCTCAAGGAGCTAAAGCTTATTTTATGCAATTTTGGTCGGAAAATCGTCGTTTTTTGCTTATAACTTTTTTATTTGTTGAACCGAAGAAAAAGCAATTACACCATTAGATTCCATTTTCAAAACCCCATCCAACTATGTATAGAACAGCCCCAGTGCACAAAATTTGTTTTTAATTTGCACGGCCAACAATATTGCTAACTTCACATGCATAAACATGGCCCGGACAGCGCAGTACTTTATTGCCGATTACCCAAACTGCAAGCATTTAAAGTTCCTTACCTCAAAAAATCCGACTTATTTTTAGTCCGTTATCTTCGACACTAAAAATCTGCTTTTCTCCTTTTATTTCGAAACCACAAAGTTTAATTTTAACGAGTTTTTTACTTTGAAAATTATCTTAATTCAACACTTTCGCACCATTATATGACAGAGCAAGCAAAAAAGTAAGAAACTACAAACTTTACTCTTGATATTATTTGCACCGCCAAAACAAAATTCGAACTAAAATTATTTATATTACAATTCGAAATGGAATCGTGTTTCGAGTGTTTCTATTTTGAAGAAAAAACCAAAAACCATGCGCCAAACATTCGAAAATATTAAGTCATAATAAAAACAATATTATAAAACAAGTTTTTAGGTATGTAATTGGTAAAAAAATGGCGCTAAGTTTACAATCAATTAATCAATCAAGCAATCAATCAATCTAATTAACTTACTATAGCTCTTGCTTATAATTACAATACAACACCGCAGTCATTTAGCGACACACTTTATAAAAACTAAGTAATATTATCACTGGCAAATCCAGGGAGCAGTGATGGGCACTAACTACTTCAACTGTAGTTATAACTACCTACAAACTACCTCATGACAGAAGTAGTTATAACTACATGTTAACTACTTTAGAAGAAAGGTAGTTATCAGGCGCGGCGCTGGGCAGGGAGGTCCAGGGGTCCGGACCCCCCCAGCTCCGATAGGTGTCACCCGTGAAATTTTGCAAATCCAAAGACTTTTTTTACTGGGGGGGGGGGGGGTACTTGAATCTCATTGGGTTAATCACTGTATTTTTAAATGGTTTGAGACTGAGTTTGACTATCTTCAGTTTGCAGTCTTTCTTTTCTTTCATTACTAAATTATTAAAGATACCAAAAAAATACTGAGGACTATTTATTTATTATGGACTAAAAATAGTCCACAAATTTTTTCCCCTGCGGCGGGCTTTCTTTTTTCTTTCTTCCTTTTTCAAACTATGTTTTTGCTGCATGGAGTTTAAACTATATTATAGTGGTTATTCTTAAACATTCTGTATAGTTTGATGATGATTAAATGTTTTTTGATGAGAGTTCACTGTTTTTTTACTGTTAAGTACTTTATGATATTATTGAATAATAATTTTATTAGCTTCGTTTGTTTTCTGAACTCTTACTTCGTGTTAGTTGAATAAATTTTAATTTTAATATATATATATATATATATATATATATATATATATATATATATATATATATATATATATATATATATATATATATATATATATATATATATATATATATATATATATATATATATATATATATATATATATATATATATATATACTTCAACTTGTCCTTGGACATTTTGGACCCCCCCAGAACAAAATTCCTGGCGCCGCCCCTGGTAGTTATAACTACTTCGTTAACTACTACTAAAGTAGTGAACTACTTTTCAACTACTTTTTAAGAAAACATAAAAATGTATATAAATGTATATTTACTTATGCAAATAAAAAATAAAAACAAAACAAATTTGCCTTTAATGGATATAAAATATTATTTAATAACGAAAACAAAGTGTTATTTAATTCATACATAAAATTTGAATCACAAAGAAGTAGAAAAATTGTTCAAACTGGAACGACTCTTCAAAAATAACATACGATCAAACAAAGTGTCAGTCATTTTGCATCTCTGTAGCGGTAACAATGGAATGATCCAGCAATACTAAATAATCGTTCAACAGCTGAGCTGCTGGGAAGCGTAGAATTTGATTTTATGAACGCGCTCTGTATAGATGAATAATCCTTTAGTGACTAAACATTCGATGCTTTAGATCTCAGATAATCTTCCAGTTCTTTGCTAGGAAAACTCAAACAAATCATCATTGTCTTCATGTCTACTAAATTCAGTTGCAGCTGTGTCTTGTCGGCAGTTTCCACAAATTTCCGTAGTCTAATCTGCAAGTTGTTGAATATATGTTAGCACTTTCCGTTTGACATCCAATCTTTTGGCTCCCAATAGAAAATTTAACTTGAACTGTGGTAGAAGCACAGACGCAATCAAGTGTTCATCGTTTGTTAAGATAGACTGAAAGCGCTTCTTGATGCCAGAGGTCAAGGCCTCCACAAGAGGAGCTACCAATTTGTCTGTTGATCTTTCAAGTTTTGATCGCAATTCAATTATAGTCGGAATGAGATGACCCAGGTATGTTGTCCTCTCCCCTTGCCGTACATTGATGGCAATTACTATTGGTTTCATAACTTGGTTTAATGCGCTTTTGCATACCTAGTTTAGTTTTGCTTCAGTCCTAACTAAAAGTAGTTAAATAATCGTAAATAGTTATAACAACTACTTAGCTAGATCATAAAAGTAGTTATAACTACATGGCAACTACCTAAAAACAAAAATAGTTATAACTACTGTATAACTACTAACAATGTAGTTATAACTACAGTAGTTGCAACTACAGTAGTTAAAGTACCCATCTCTGCCAGGGAGACAACGGGGCCATAACCAGAGGAGTCATTTCATGAAATTCTTAGGGGGGTGCAAACTGTTTATAAAACCCACCGATTCCAAAATTTTAAGTTTTCAATGCTATACTTTTCTTCTCAAAATAGCTAATAACTGGGGGTTGCCGTAGAAACTTTTCCACAAATTTTCAAAACCTTATGCACTTTTCTCTCTCAAAAAAAAAAAAAAATGTACAACTCAGAGGAGGAGGTAAGTTGTAGCTTGTGGCGGATTTATGGTGAACCCTCACCGCGCGCTCCCATTTCTATCTTCTCTAAAAAAAAACTTTGTATTAATCATATACATATAAGTTAGTATACAGTTACAAGGCAAAAGCATTGATATTAATAAAGCCTACGAAGAAATTTCCTTGATTCAGTGAGAAATTAAATAGTTTTTTGAGAAGATACTAATTATAATTTTTACATCTGTAGCATTTACAGTTTTTGAGTAGCTGTTACTTAAAAAAAACAAATAATCCTATTTTCTAGCCCACACGAGGTCCTGGAAACCAAATTTTCAAAATATACTGAAACAGCTATTTTTTCAATTTTTAAGAAGAATTTAGATTATAACTTTCAAAAGCCCTTCGTTTTTGGTTTTTGAGATATACGTTGTTTTAGAAAAACACTTGTTTTCCAGTTTCATCCTCTCAGGAGCAAAATTTTCAAAAATCCTTTCTTAGTGGGTGCTTACGCTATAAAATTAATATAAGTTCCAAATTTCACGTTCCTAGGATGAGGCGTTTGAGCTCGGCGTTGTCAGTCAGTCAGTCAGTCAGTCAGTCAGTCAGTCAGTCAGTCAGTCAGTCAGTCAGTCAGTCAGTCAGTCAGTCAGTCAGTCAGTCAGTCAGTCAGTCAGTCAGTCAGTCAGTCAGTCAGTCAGTCAGTCAGTCAGTCAGTCAGTCAGTCAGTCAGTCAGTCAGTCAGTCAGTCAGTCAGTCAGTCAGTCAGTCAGTCAGTCAGTCAGTCAGTCAGTCAGTCAGTCAGTCAGTCAGTCAGTCAGTCAGTCAGTCAGTCAGTCAGTCAGTCAGTCAGTCAGTCAGTCAGTCAGTCAGTCAGTCAGTCAGTCAGTCAGTCAGTCAGTCAGTCAGTCAGTCAGTCAGTCAGTCAGTCAGTCAGTCAGTCAGTCAGTCAGTCAGTCAGTCAGTCAGTCAGTCAGTCAGTCAGTCAGTCAGTCAGTCAGTCAGTCAGTCAGTCAGTCAGTCAGTCAGTCAGTCAGTCAGTCAGTCAGTCAGTCAGTCAGTCAGTCAGTCAGTCAGTCAGTCAGTCAGTCAGTCAGTCAGTCAGTCAGTCAGTCAGTCAGTCAGTCAGTCAGTCAGTCAGTCAGTCAGTCAGTCAGTCAGTCAGTCAGTCAGTCAGTCAGTCAGTCAGTCAGTCAGTCAGTCAGTCAGTCAGTCAGTCAGTCAGTCAGTCAGTCAGTCAGTCAGTCAGTCAGTCAGTCAGTCAGTCAGTCAGTCAGTCAGGACATGTTCTTTTATATATATATATATATATACTAGCGGGGGCACCCGGCGTTGCCCGGGGTTTTTAGAGGTTTTTCAATTGTTTGTCTCTCTCGCTCCCGTTTCCTTCTCCGCTTTCTTGTTCCCGTCGCATTCCCGGTCGTTTTTCCGCTCCCGGTCGCTTTTCCGCTCCCGGTCGCTTTTCCGCTCCCGGTCGCTTTCCCGCTCTCGGTCGTTTTCCAGCTCCCGGTCGCTTTCCCAGTACCGGTTGCTTTCCGTTCTCGGTCGCTTTCCCTTTCCCGCTGTATCTTTCGCTCTCAGCTGGCTTCCCGTTCCCGTTTTCGCTCATTTATGTATGTATATGTATATATATGTATATAGTTCCCGCTCACTCACCCGCTCCGTTCCGCTTATTTTGTGACGGATTTCAAATTTTTTTCTCTATATTTGATTCCCCTTGACTCTCAAGGTTGTGTGAAAATTTCATTACGATCGGATGAATGGTGTAGCAATGCATAAAGGAATATATACATATATACATACATACAAACATTCATTTATATATATATATATATAGATATATATAGATTGTTGATTTTTAAGTGGCAGTTACTCCAATAACCAATCAACCATATTTTCCATTTCATATTTGAGGTCCCAAAAAATAAATTATTTAAATACGGTTACACATGTAAAATTTTAATTTTTAGAAGATCCTATATACCAAATTTTAAAACCTTCACTTTTTTAGTTTTTTTCCACCCCGCATTTGAGGTCCTGGAAACCAAATTTTTAAAAAGTGGTGAAACACGTATATTATTATTTTCTGAGAAAATACTAATTATTAAATTTTACATCTGTAGCATATACAGTTTCTGAGTAGCTGTTACTTTAAAAAACAAATAACCCTATTTTCCAGCCCACATTTGAGGTCCTGGAAACCAAATTTTCAAAATATGGTGAAACACGTATTTTCTCAATTTTTAAGAAGAATCTAGATATTAAATTTCAAAAGCCATTTGTTTTTGGTTTTCGAGATATACTTTTTTTTAGAAAAACATTTGATTTTTAGTTTCATCCTCTCAGGAGCAAAATTTTCAAAAATCCTTACTTGGCTGGTGCTTACGCTATAAAAGTTATATAAGTTCCAAATTTCACGTTCCTAGGATGAGGCGTTTGAGCTCGGCGTTGATTATAGCAAACGTTGCTTTAATTTAGAAATTATTTTGTTTTTTTTTATTAAAAGTTTGATGTACAAAATTATGATAATTTAAAAAAATTGATCTCGAAGAGCAATCGTGTGTACAATGCCCGGCGTTTTTTTGAAAGTTTTTTTTATCGTTCTTCTCTCTTGCTCCCGTTTCCTTCCACTCTTGCTCTCCCGTTCCCGCTTGCTCTCTCGTTCCCCCTTGCTCTTCCGTTCCCGCTTGCTCTCCTGTTCCCGTTTGCTCTCCCGCTCTACAGCTTGTATAATGATATATATATATATATATATATATATATATATATATATATATATATATATATATATATATATATATATATATATATATATATATATATATACACTAGAGATAGCCCGTCAAAATTGATTTTTTAAAATTTCATAACTTATTTTTCGAATGTACCGTCACCCATGGAACCTTGCATAGTAACTATACAGGGTTCCCTACGCCACCTCTTTTGATTTTTAGGACTGACGGTGTACAATTGCGTAATAACTTTTATTACACGCTGTCACGCACTAATTTTAGCAACTGCTGTGTATACTGACCACCGCGGCCGCTGCGTTATGCGAAATTGTTAACATACATACATACATACACACAATTGTTAACATACATACATACATACATACATACATACATACATACATACATACCTACATACATACATACATACATACATACATACATACATACATACATACATACATACATACATACATACATACCTACATACATACATACATACATACATACATACATACATACATACATACATACATACATACATACATACATACATACATACATACATACATACATACATACATACATACATACATACATACATACATACATACATACATACATACATACATACATACATAAGATCTAGCCGTGAGATCTAGCGGCTTAAAGCCGGATATAATTGTATATTCTGACTTGGCCAAGACAATGTTCCTGATTGAACTCTCTGTGCCATGGGAAAGTAACATGGAATCTAGCAATATTTTCAAAGAGGAGAGATATAGGGAGTTAGCGTGTGATTTGAATGCCAAAGGGTTCAGGACTGAAATTTTTGCAGTCGAGGTTGGCGTTCGAGGGTTGGTTAGCAGCTCAATGTTAAAACTGCTGAAAGCTCTTGGTTTTTCAAACCGAGAAAAAACTCGAGCCATCAAGGAGATCTCCCAGACAGCTGAAGCTGCATCTTTTTGGATTTTCGCTAATAGAAAAAAGAAAGCGCTACAAGATGCACACGAAATGGTTTAGCCTTGTTTACATTGGGCGATAATCGTTCCGGCGATTTCAAGTTTTGTTTCGAACAGTTTTCTGCTGAACTTTGAATTTTCGTGTTTCAACTTAGGAATTTGGAAATTTTTCTCGCCGAAGGGCGTCCGCCTGATCAACGGACGTGGGCCCACCTCTCTCTTAAAAGCGTCAAGAAGTTTAAGGGCCGAAACGCTAAAAATGAGAGGTTCTTCTTCTGAAGACCTTCGGCGACGAAAGCTCGCAAAGAGTTAAAACACACATACCTACATACATACATACATACATACATACATACATACATACATACATACATACATACATACATACATACATACATACATACATACATACATACATACATACATACATACATACATACATACATACATACATACAGACATAGGTTTTGCCCCGTCCCAAGGACGGATGTTTTAAAATTACAATGTACTTTGGATATATTTTTTTTTTAAATAGTCAACAAAAACAAAATGACATTTATTAACTATAAAAAATTTTTTTTTATATATAAGCAAATTTAAGGAAATTTTTTATTGTGTTTACATTTTTTATTTACTGACGTATTTCATACAAAATCAAAGGATGTGAAAATTAAAGAGTGCAATAATTAGTTATTAAAGAAATTCAGTATACACGACATTTCTTGTGAATTGACACCTTCGTTGAGAAGTGGTCCTTCCTTCTGAGATATTTTAAATATCATTATATAATATTTTTCGATTGCAGCGCCACTTATTTTGATCTCTAGGACTGAGAGTGTATATACATGGATTTCTTAATATAAGACCAAAACAGCCAACTCAGAACCAAGTGTACACGCGTGGGCCAAGCTGCATCAGCATTATAACAAGAGTTTCTCCCATTAATTTGCTTTGTTCATTTACCTTGGCATCAAGATAGCCTATTGTGGCATTCGGAGCTCGGCGGATTAGATAATCCGCCATGGCTAAAGTTCTCTCGCATGAATTTTATGCTCTGGAGCAGATCATAAGTCATTAAACATATCCTCTGTGGGATTGGATAAGCTCCCTTGGAGATAACTTTTTATCTGTCTGTCCATGACTGTCAATATGCCTTCTAGTAGGGAATTCAGAAGATTTTTTATTAACGGACCATCAACTGGGCGATTCCTCAAAGCGAGTAAAACTTCGTCTTCGCTCAGCTCGTTTCCGACAATATCTTCAGTGGTATTTAGAATGGACCCTGGATTGTCTTTCAGCCTTTTGATGTTTATTCGAGCAGATTGGAAATCTTTACCCATTTCCAGGTTATTTTTTGGACGGTGTTACCGTACACGAGTGTTATCCATGGACCAGTAATTATTTTTTCCAAGGAGTCCCAATGCTTGAAGTTGTACCATCACTCCTTCTTGCCTGAGGGAGTCCAAGAGATTCTTGGAAATTTCATTTGTACTGTTGCTGCTTAGAAACTTGTACAGCAACGACGTATGACGGATAACGACCCCAGCTATGTAGAAACGAACATATAGTTTATTACCGACATACCTTAGGAAGGTACCTGGAACAACACCCTTGAACTTGAGGTGCGCTTTGAAAGCGCTCGGCTCTCCTTTGTAACTATATCTCAGCTTTGATAAATTATATAACAATGATACCGCAGTTCCGTCTTTGCCCGAGACGCACTTTAGTCCGTGTGTCTGGTCAAATTCTACCAGACGTTTGCGGGCGTCGGTTGCGAAGCCCTCCAGCGGATGGACGTTGCAGAACAGTTGGAGAAGTTTTACATCAAGGTCCTTCTTCAACATCTCATAGACTTTGTTGTTCACTGGAGCCCTGTCCGACATGCAGAACTTTATCCGGGCTAAGAGAGTGGTTTGAACATGCGTAGGGGACATTTTGTGGAACTCCGCAAAGACTGCAGCTACTTCTTTCAGAGAAGCTGTAAGACAAGAATAGTAGTCCGCAGCCATCGATCCCGGGATTCTGCCCGTGCTTAACGTTAAGGTTTCCTTGGAGAATGAAATATGAACTTCCATTAAATGCTTTCCTTCGACCCTGGTGGCATCACGAGCCAGGGTAGCACTTTCGCATTTGAATAGCATTTCACCGACCTGCAGAAGTGCAAGGACCCCAATTCATATGCCATCCGTGCTACGGTGGAATGATATCATTATATAATACAAACCTCTGTCGTGCACCGTCTTGCTGAAGTATTCAAACACGGGCCCAATATTTTTTACAGAGACGTTGCCCAGCAGAACTTTGTAAATAGATTTCCTTATCGGGCGTTCATAAATCTTCCCATCCTTAGTCACACATTCTTTTTTGCCATCACTAGACTCTAACACCGATCCAAGGAAAAAGTGTTTCTCAGTGTTCAAGTTCTCTATCTGTAGCTCCAATTGTTTAATGTATTTTCTCCTATCTGCTAGCTCAGTTTGGCGGTTTTGTATTTTTCCCTTTATCGATTCAATCAAGTTCATGTGATTATTAATTAACATCGTCCTGCTAATCTTAACGGATCGGAGTTTTTTCGATTTTTCTAAGACGTCACTGCCACTTTTTTCCTTTCAATCTCTAACTTCTCCTTCCATCGCTTAACAGAGTTTTTCCTTCTTTTAACCGTCTGCTTAAGCTGTTTGACGACAGGCCCTTTATAGCCGATCCGTTTCTTTTTGCTTTGCAATTGCAGAATCTTCAAATGGCAGGATTTCAATTCTTCTCTCTTGATTTTGCAAGAGGGGCAATCGCGCCAGCTATTAGATGGTACGTTAGATTTATCTTCCAACGACATCAGAGAAAAATCTGTCTCGTCTAAAACTTCAACTTTCTCTAGATGATCAATCAAGATCTCTTTAGCGTTTAAATCAACTTCCACGTCATGGATGTTTATTGTCACCTCTCCCGCTTACTATTCCTGTTTGACTCAAACCCTGGGGCCTAGGCGCTACTGCTAATGAAGGGCCTGGGGGTATATCAACGGGTTGATATTTAAAATGTGTTTTAAGGTAAATCATTAAAGCATCCAGTCTCTTGATAGGCACTTCTTCTATGTAGTTGCTTCGTCGTAGACTTTTTTGACTGCGGTTCCGACGTTTGGTGTAGTGGCAACGAACACTTGTCCAGGTCCCTTCAGCTCTGCAACAACGCTGACCCACTTTGACTTTTTTCCTTGTAAAGCTTAGCTGTAACAACCCTAAAGATGGCTGTCAAGGCCGAAACTGGCCAGTTGGTTTATAATAAAGCTTACAGTTTTACATTTTGTAGTAATGTTTTAAACATTTTAAAAAAGTGTAAACAGACTACTAAAAAGTTAGGTTTGGTTAAATGGCGTGCATATTTCAATAGAGCATCTTTATCTGAAAATAACGAGCCAATTTAATGTATATATATATATATATATATATATATATATATATATATATATATATATATCTTTATACATATATATATATATATATATATATATATATATATATATATATATATATATATATATATATATATATATATATATATATATATATATATATATCTTTATACATATATATAGTCTGTCTATTATAGAAATCCAAGGGAAGGGAAAGAATTGAAAAGAGAGAATGAGCGCGAGCGGGAACGGGAACGGGAAAGCAAGCGGAAATGGGAAAGCAAGCGTGAGCGGGAATGGGAAAGCGACCATAAACGAAAAAACTACTAAGAGCGGGAAAGTGATCGGGAGCAAGAAAGCAACCGGGAACGAAAATGCAAGCGTGAGCGTGAACGGGAGAGCAAGCGTGAGCGTGAACGGGAGAGCAAGCGTGAGCGGGACAGGCCCGTAGGCAGGATTTAGTGAGTGGGGGGGCTATGAAAATTAGTAGGGGGGCTACTGACGAACGAAGGCACCGAAGAAGCCTGACCGCGAGCGCCGCAGGTGCGAACCCCCTCGCGATAAAGAGATTCGCCAAAGCATTTTGTAGCATTTGACAAAAAATGGCATCCAATTTTGGATATCCTATTATTTAATTTTAGATTTTCGAAGAGTTGCAATATGTTGCTCGTAATAACAAAAACTAACAATTTCCACAGGCAATTTTGTCAAATAACAGTACGCTTGTTGTTATCCACAATCTTGATTTTTGATGCGTGCATGGCACACCACTGGGATGACAGCACTGAATCAAATTGTCCAAATTTAATTATTGATTAAGACAACCGTTGTAGTCCACAATACAATAACTTGCTTATTTTATCTATATATATAAAAATGAATGTTTGTATGTTAATGGCCTTTATGCATTGCTACACCATTCATCCGATCGTAATGAAATTTTCACACAACCTTGAGAGTCAAGGGGAATCAAATATAAAAAAAATTTTTTGAAATCCGTCACAAAATGAGCGGAGCGAGCGGGTGAGCGAGCGGGAACTACACATATATATATATATATATATATATATATATATATATATATATATATATATATATATATATATATATATATATATATATATATATATATATATATATATATATATATATATATATATATATATATAAAGTACAAAACTATTTCCTTTAAAACATCGTCATATATTGAAAATTGGCTGAAAAATTACAATTTCAAATTTCAAATCTTTCTATCGAATTAATTATGCCACCTAAACGAAAAGCTATTGATTCCACAGTTTATTCGCAATATATATATATATATATATATATATATATATATATATATATATATATATATATGAATGTTTGTGGGTTAGTTTGTCTATTATAGAAACGGGAAAGCGACCCGGAACGGACAGCGAGCGGGAACGGAAAAGCAAGCGTGAGCGGGAATGGGAGAGCAAACGTGAGCGGGAACGGGACAGCGACCGGGAACGGGAAAACGACCGGGAGCGGGAAAGCGACCGGGAGCGGGAAAGCGACCGGGAGCGGGAAAACGACCGGGAGCGGGAAAGCGACCGGGAGCGGGAAAGCGACCGGGAGCGGGAAAGCGACCGGCAGCGGGAAAGCGACCGGCAGCGGGAAAACGACCGAAAACGGGAAAGCGAACAGGAGTGGGAAAGCAGGTGGGAAAGGAAACGGGAGAGAAAGAGACAAACATTAGAAAAACCTCTAAAAAAACCCGGGCAACGCCGGGTATCTCCACTAGTTTTTGATAAAAACTAGTTCATCTGTATCAAATGCCAAAAAATCAATAAAATAAAATTGAATTTAAATATTTGTTTTGACAAAGATCAAACCACATTATAATAAAATGTACTATTTAGTTTACTTTCTCATTTTAAGTTACTAATACTTACTAAACATCCATTCATGTGTTACCCATAAAACTTGTCATCAGTTTCTAAACAATCTAAATAGAAGATTAGATTATATATCAAGTCTATCATTAAACTTATATTGTTGAAAAGATTGTGTGGTTTGACAGTAAGCTTTAAATTGTTTCTTTAAATTAATCAGTTCAGAATATTGGGGTTAATAGTATTGCAGTGTCAGACTAGCACTAAAAAATATTAAATTATGAAAATAGTTTGAATTATTGAGAGTCATTCAAAAATCAAAAGCCAAAGTTTGTCAGCTAAGCTGAATTAGCTTCCTTCTCTGTTCTAAAACTGTAAGATTAAAGTTATTATAATATTGTAAGACTAAGTCCAAGCACTGATTATGAAACTCATGACAATTTTCATGTGTAAAACATGAATGGATGTGTAGTAGCTTGAAATGAGAAACTGAACCAAAAAGTCCATTTCATTATAATATGGTTTGATCATTGTCAAGACAATTATTTGAATCCGATTTTATTTTATTGCATTCTTGGTATTTGATAGGTATCCATATCAATTGCTTTACATAGCGATATTTCGAATGCCAGAAGTACAAGTTTGCTTTTTCTCTCATGGGACATTGATCTTCTCTGTGGTTGTAGTACTCGTGTTAGACAATAAAATGAATTTTTACAAGTGTCAATCGAGATGCCGAGAGTCATTGCAGCTGAATAGTGCCAATTAGAGTAGGAAATGCATCTTTATAGTCCAGCATAAAATCCATAATTTCCTGGAGACTGTAGCCTGGTTGAAATTTGTTTTTTAGAAACCTACTTGTAATGAGAGCCTCGTCTGCAATATATTTTTCAACATCGTCATGCCTGTCTTGTTTTAGCAGTTGCGTCAACGGTTTAAGGTCGTTGACATCTAAAAACTTGTCTGATGTTGGTAAAAGGGCAGGCACTGCACAAGTCAAACCTTTAGAATAACTTAAATAACTATCAACAAAGCTCTCCATCAACTCTCCTAATATACCATCCAACATGCTAAAATAAACAGCACAAAGCTGATTCCACTAAAAATAATTAATTAACTTATATTAATCCAAAAAATTTATCCAAAATTCATCGTAATTTTAAAACATTCGTCCGTGGGACGGGTAAAACCACTATTGAAGTTTATAAGAAAAACGATTGTGTTGTTTTAAAAAATTGCTATGAGCGTAAGGTTCTGTTTAAGAAACAAAATAAAATTTTTGAATTTTTACGAGATTTATAAAAATTGACATAATTACAAAGTATTAAAAACTTAGAAAAAAAATTTTTTTTAATTATTTTTCAAACTTTTTTTATCTAATTTACACAAAACTATATTATTAAACAATAATCAATTCTTGTAAACTGCAAACATTATTAATTGTCATTTTTTCTATGTGAACTGATGTATGTATGTGGCAAAAGTTTATATCTTTATTTAACTTTCCGAAAACGTTTGTTCTTCGGTTTGATTGATGTTAATTATTCACAAAAAGCTGTGAAAACTTTTCAATGTTTGGATACAATTCTTCAACGCCAAAGTGCAATGAAATACGTTGTGTCATTAAGGTGATATGCAGCTAAACAATTAATAGGAGCATCTGAGTATTCCAAGAGGCGATTAAGTAGTGAGTATTTTGTCATCACGGTTCTAACTGCCCAGTTACTCGATGTTCTTGGAGACCAAATGGCACTAAATTTGAGACGTTCATGGCTTTGGTAAGCTTGGACATAACTAAGTAATCGACCACTTTTACCTTGCTTTCCTAGTTCTTCGCTGAATTCTTCTAATGATAAGCCTAAGCGAACACGGCCGTCGCCAACAAAAACTTTGTCGTAAATGGCTGCAACATAAAATCGCCCTCTGAATTCTGCCACTGATTGTACAACAAGTCGATATCCACTTGCTAACATGCGATAAAATTCAGTTTTGTGTTTTCCAGGGCTATAACCTTCGTACGCTGCCCACTCGGACCAATCATCTTTAACAAACAACGCTGCATATTTTAATTTTCTTTTGCTCACGTATGTTTCCACGTGAGCCAATCTGTAACCTTGAGCAACACGAGCGTTGTATCGACGTCTATATCGTGAGGCAATTAGATCAAAATAAGCACGCCACCTGCAAACAATAAGATACGAAAATTTAGAATTTTAAAATATATTTAATGGTATTGAAAAATTAATTTTTAATGACGAAACAGTTTATTTAACTCATTTATTTTAGGCTCAGAGTAAAATCATAAGAAAAGTTTAGCACCCATCTTGTAGGTGGATACCATAATGTTATTAAGTAGCGCTTAAAAAACCTGTGTATTCTCTATATATTTTGCCTTTCGCCCTAGTTTTGAGTATGATGGATGAGCTTATTCTATGGCGAAAAATTTTAGTATGAGTGAAGCAAGCTTTTTTTTAGACTGCTTGGCTTTGACAAATAATCATGGCCTTAAAATAAAACTATCAAATAACTTAATTTACGGATTTTTTATCATTTTGTTTTTAAATAAATTTAAGATTTAAAGTGATTTTGGTATGCTCTATCACCAAATAATCAAAATAAAAAAAAAGAGTTAGAAATTTCATGAACCTCCCAGTTCAATTATTCTCCAACGGTTGCTACTACTACTAGGGTGATAGTCGTGGCATTCCATTTTGGTGGCAGTGGTCGGATCGTCATGTTCGGTACGATCGATCAAGTTTGGTGAGATTCGTCCAGTTTGGCTAAGTTCATCGGGTCGGTGAAATTCTACAGGGTCAACGTACCATCGCAGAGTCCTATGGTAAGTCCAATGGGTTGTGTTTTAAAGAGACCTAAGGGAGACTGCTTTCCAGTCCCAATATCCCTGATGCGCTAAAAAAGGTAAGCAGAGCAAAATTCATAAGCTGTTTCGATGCACGCAAAAGGTATTGGCAAATTCCCATAGACCCTGAATCAGCTTGGTTAACTGCATTTTCTTGTGAAGAAGGGTTGTTCAAGTTTTGCAGATTGCTTCAGGATTGGTTTTAAAAATAATCAATTAAAGAGAAAGAATATATTTTCTCCATCACATACCACACATCTACATGTACGACACAATAATCCTGAAGCAACTTTCCTGTCGATATAAAGGGTGTGATCAGAAATTATTTTTTACTTTTTGGCAGGTTTTTGACAATACAAGAACTCTGTCAAGAAGTTGCTTTTTTCTTAAGAATTTTTCCTATTAGTTTATTTGTATTTTTTTTAAATTTATTTTTAATTCTCTGCTAAGAGAGAAATAAGATATAAAAATTTTTGAGTCAAAAACTAGTCAGAAACTGTTTAATCACTATCAAGTCACACATAGGAAATTTTAAGTCGCTGCGACCAGAGTAAACTAACCACATCAGTTCAGACTATTGTGACAAACCAATCCTGTTCAAACTACATCAGAAGCTGTCTAATTACAATACAAACCTAAGTAGATAACTTATTTCAGCTTGCTTGGATAAATAAATAAATAAATAAATAAATAAATAAATAAATAAATAAATAAATAAATAAATAAATAAATAAATAAATAAATAAATAAATAAATAAATAAATAAATAAATAAATAAATAAATAAATAAATAAATAAATAAATAAATAAATAAATAAATAAATAAATAAATAAATAAATAAATAAATAAATAAATAAATAAATAAATAAATAAATAAATAAATAAATAAATAAATAAATAAATAAATAAATAAATAAATAAATAAATAAATAAATAAATAAATAAATAAATAAATAAATAAATAAATAAATAAATAAATAAATAAATAAATAAATAAATAAATAAATAAATAAATAAATAAATATATAAATAAATAAATAAATAAATAAATAAATAAATAAATAAATAAATAATAAAGTTATATTATTCCAAAAAATACATCCAAAGTTCATCGTAATTTTAAAACATCCGTCCTTGGGACGGGCAAAACCTAGTCCAGGGGTTCCCAACCAGGGTTGCGAGATAACATTTCAGGGGGTGCAAAACTTAACCAGCAGAGAAAAAAGACATTGTCAGGTCTAGTTCCCTGAAGATTTTTTTCCAGATGGATGAATCAACTGATGTCTCAAATTGTGGTTAGGTATGAAAATGATGGTACTGTAAAAGAAGATTTTCTGTTTTGTGAAAACCTGAAAACAACCACAGATGGAAAAAATGTGTTCCAGTTTGTGAAAAACCTCTTTGCCAATAATAATTTAGATATTCAAACTATTGGTTGTGTGCACTGATAGTGCTCCAGCGATGCTGGGTAATAAATCTGCCTTTTCTGCTCTGATGAAGAGGAAGATACCACACTTACAAGTAATTTATTGTTTTCTTCATCGTCATGTTTTTTTGGCAGCAAAAACATTGCCTCCAAAGTTGCAACAAGTACAAGACACTTCTGTAAAAATCATCAACTGGATTAAGGGCCGTGCCCTGAACCACCGCATCTTTAAGTTTTTTTTTGAAGATTTTGGAAGTGAACACACAGTTTTGCTTTTCCACACCGAATTCCGCTGGCTTTTACAAGGGCGAGCTTCAGCCCGCTTTTTTTAAATGCGGAAAGAAAAAAAAATCTGACGGAACGTGACTGTGATCTGCTTGGAAAACTTGAAATACTGAGAAACAGCAGCAAAAAGTCATTAAATTTAAGTTCTACAATTTTCTCATAAGATATTACTTATATTACTTTTGTAGGGGGTGCAAGAACATACTAAAATTTCCTTGATTTAGTGAGACATTAAATAGTCAGGAAATAAATTTTACACTGTTCATGAATTAGCAGTAACAATAAAAAGAGTTGCTGATGAAAAATTAGCAATTCCACGACGTCGACCGACCTTAAAACTTCTATAGAAAACGTTCTTTAAAAATTCACTTTTATTGATAGATTAAAAAAAATGTTGAAAGCCCAACACCTTAAGAATACTACATTAAGGTTTTCTTCATTCATTTGGTAAATAAAATGGTAAATCGTATGAAAAATAGGTTACCCACAATTAGTAGTTCATTTTTCCTGTGTTCTTTATTAATTTTTGAAAACCTTCAAAGCTCACAGGAATGCATGAAAATATAACTAAATTTTAAAATGATGCATATATATTATCGCCTGCTTCTTTTTACCAAGTATTAAAGATATGGAAGGAGAGATGATTATGTAGTTATGTGGTTGTTTTATTTTTCCTTTTTTAAATTGCAATGCTTTAAAAACCGCTGGGAACATTATAAAGAACATGTAAACAATTGTCAATAATAATAGCAATAATGGAAGATTCTCAATCAAAGTTCCAAATCGTGCACTGTCAAAGATATTTTGCGAAACAAGTCATGTCATGTGATACTTAGTAATTCTATGGTCCATGTTTATATTTTCTGTCAGGCTTCTGTCGGTTTTTCGGTGAAACAATCTGCGAATTCTTGTTAAAAACAGATTCTAACTATAAAGTAATTTTGTTCTCCTTGGTTCTGTACGTTTGTTTTGTTCTGTGAACTTGATAAAGAGTCTCCTTGGATTTGAGAGCGATAATACGTTATTTTCTGCCTATTGCCTGAAACTCTGGTAAGGTTGCATTGTCTCTACGACTAAAAAGTTTGGGAAGATGCCACCAAAAAACAGAACTGAAAAAGAAAAAGAAAGCAGGTCTGAGCCAAGACAAGAAAAAGATGACAGAACAGGAAATAGTGAAGAAAAATGTGGTCTCTGCTCGAAATCATTCTCGGACTTGGACAGTGGCGTTTTGTGCGGTCTCTGTGATACACGGTTCCATTGCAAATGCCACGGTGTCACTGAGGTCATTTCCAATGCACTGACTCTCCACAGTAAAGAACTATTTTGGTTTTGTAAAGAATGTCGTCGTGGAGCCGAGAGGTTACTACCGGTCATTTTGGGGATACAGAGAAAGGTGGACATAATTGAAGATGACACAGTTAAAATCTACTCTGACTTCAAAACTGAACTTACCAGAAGCACTGCTGCTATTCAAGACTTGTACAGAGAAATAATTGTCTTCGGAAGCCGTATAGAACAATGCGAAAAGAAAGTCGAAGAAAATAAATTAGAGCTCATAAGTTCTATCAGCTCAAAACTAGTTGAGACGGAAGAAAAAATTATGAACAAAGAAGATAGAAAATGGACCGATTTGTTTTCCGGCGAGGTAAAGTCCGGAATGACTCAGGTCAAAAAAGATATCATATCGGCACAGACAGCACTGCAGTTGCAAACCAAGGTTATTGTGGAAGATCAGAGGGAACAAGAGGAGATTGGTAGGCGAAGATGTAATGTCGTCATACATGGACTGCCTGAATCTGCTGATGGAGGTCAGAGTGATGAAGACAATGACAGGCTGACAAATTTGTTTCTTCAATTGAACTGTGACATGTCATCGGTTATTGACATAGTTAGGCTTGTCAGACGAACTGACAACGTCGGTCAGAAGCCAAGACCGATGAAACTTACACTCTCATCAGAGGGACAAAAAGACAAATTACTCCGCAGGGCAAAAAACCGGAAAGGAGCAAGCAACGGCCTCGAGAAAGTCTTCATTCATCAAGATCTAACTCCAAAGCAACGAGAGAAGAGGCACCAGTTAGTGGAGGAGCTGAGGCTTCGAATCTCCAAGGGAGAAACAGATCTGATTATTGTCAACGGAAAAATAGTGAAAAGATGGAAGTCAAAAGAAACAAGGCCAGCACTACAGGCGGATCCTGGTCCGGTGGTGCCGGTGGCCTGACCGGGGGGTCGCCGGAGTTAGGAATGAGATCAGGCGTCATTGATGAGCTATCGGGGTGTGCTTCGAGGAGGGGATCTAACACTGCCACAATCCCTGCGGCCTGTCTCAACGTGAGGTCCATCAAAAACAAGATTGCCATTATCTCAGACATTATAAATGAAAACAGATTGTCAATTCTTGGTTTGGTGGAGACCTGGCATGAGTGTTTTGACGACGTTGCCCTGAAAAAGATCACTCTCCCTGGTTACCGCTGCATTGAAGCTGCTCGGGGGCCCGATGAAAGGGGCCGCTCTTATGGGGGAGTAGCAGTCATCCACAGGGACACACTCTCGGCCAAGCCACTCGCTTTGGGATTGACGCCAATTACATTTGAGATCATAACTACAAAGTTCTCATCTGTTAAAACGAGTTTCATCTTTGTTTTGATATACCGTCCTGGAAGCATCCCCGCGAGTAATCTGTTTTTCATAGAACTAGGAAATATTTTTGAAGCATTGGCGACGTACAATTGCCAGGTCATTGTTACTTGAGATCTCAATGTCAAGGTCAACATTACTCTCGATCCACACTCTGTTCGTCTGTTGGATCTCATAGGTTCATTTGGCTTCGTGCAGTCTGTTACCGGCCCTACGCATTCGCAAGGTAATACTCTTGATTTGGTTATTACTAGATCTGATCTTCCATCTCCGCATGTCGTCATTGATCTGCCGCAGATCTCCGATCATTCTCTTGTGCGTTTCTGGGTTCCGATCCGACTTCCTCCAGCTCGGTTTGTCGAGATTAAAACTCGTGCTTGGAGGAGTTTCGGTCTGATTTACGTAGCAGCCTCCTGTGCAATCCGGTGGTCTATGAGGATATGTCTATCGATCAGGCCCAGGAGCTCTATGACACTACCTTATCGTCGCTTCTTGATCAAAATGCTCCCTCCCGTGCTGCTAGACGGCGCCTTCAGCCTCTTACGCCGTGGTTTGATCGTGATTGCACAGCCTCGAAACGGAAATCAAGACTGTTGGAGCGGCGCTACAAGCGGACTCGAGACCCGGATGATCGCACTCTGTGGATGAGCCAGGTACGGGCGTCTCACGGCCTTTTTAGGCAGAAACAAAATTCTTACTGGAGAGGAAAAATCGATGATAGTCAAGGTAATCCTGCAAAGCTCTGGAGAACATTATCTGGGGTGCTCAGCAAGGACTGTGGCTATTCAGCCCCACCCAATGATCTTGCGGCGAGTGATTTCTTGAAGGCGTTTTTAGAGAAGACCGAGAGTGTTCGCCAATCTACTTCGTCTGCTTCTGGTCCGCTCTATTGTGCTGGAGGCTGTTCCAGCTCGCTGCTGGAATTTAGGCCTGTGGATGCTAACTACATCATCCGTCTCATCGGGGCTTCACCTAACAAGAACTGTTCCTTGGACCCAGTGCCAACATGGATAATAAAAAAATATTCAAATGAACTGACACCATTTGTGGTATTTTTGGCCAACTCTTCACTAAGACAAGGTTTTTTTCCCTCGACTCAGAAAAATGCCATCATCACGCCAGTCCTCAAGAAACCAAACTTGGATCCGCACAACCCTTCCAACTATCGTCCGATCTCCAATCTGTCGTATTTGTCTAAGCTGTTGGAGCGATGTGTCGGCGACCACATGAACATATATCTCAATGAAAATAACCTCCTGCCACGATGCCAGTCAGCCTATAGAAAGCATCTCGGAAAATTCATTAAGTTAATGCTTTGAAGGTTTTTAATATTATTATTACTTTATGTTTTATTTCAATCTGTGTTTTATATCACATTTTTCAAAGCCACGGGTCAACATTTATTAACATGCCACATGTAGCGTTCTGTAGACATGACACTTAAAAACTAAGAATATCTCAAAAAATATAACCTGTTGAGATATATGAGCGGATTTTAACATTATTGCAGCCGTTAACTAATCAATTTTTTTTTCAGCTTTAGTCAATCATAATAAGCCTTTGCAGAAGATCACACTTGCAGAGTGGAACCAATACATTAAAGAACACTAATTAAAATTGAGGAAGTTCAGACGTAACTAAACGAGCAAACCAAATAACAAAGTGTTAACGAGAGAACAGATCAATTTTGATGACTGCACAGCATTCCACTACAGCCCATCTAAGCCACATTGGGAAGTCTCTAAAATTTAATGGAGGAACGGAAGAGTGAAAAGAAGAGCAAGCTGGAGCGTAAAAGCAACCGGGATCGGGAAAAGTAAGAGACCGAGGCCGGAAAAGCGACCGTGAGCAGAAATGCGACCAGGAGTGAGAAATCGACCTGGAACGGGAAAGCAAGCGGTTAAGGAAACGGGAGCCAGAGAGAAAACGATAAAAAGCCTTTAAAATCCCCGGGCAACGCCGGGTAACCCAGCTAGTACATACATACATACATACATACATACATACATACATACATACATACATACATACATACATACATACATACATACATACATACATACATACATACATACATACATACATACATACATACATACATACATACATACATACATACATACATACATACATACATACATACATACATACATACATACATACATACATACATACATACATACATACATACATACATACATACATACATACATACATACATGTATGTATGTATGTATGCATGTATGTACAAACCCACATCCAAGGAACCCTGATGGGGGTTTGCCCGTGTTGTGTTGGTGTGGAAAAAGCTTTAAGACAGTCCGAGGAATGAAAGTTCACAGAACAAAAATGGGATGTCTTCCCGCTTCTGTTCGCCGCCCATTATCTCTCAGTGCGGGCTCAGTTTCGTCGGCGCAAGAAGTTCCAGAACCCATCCATATTCCACAGATTGCTTTCGACGGAAGAACTGAATGTGTTTGTGGAAGAAGATTTAAGTCAATTCGCGGAATGAATGTTCATAAAACTAAAATGGGTTGTCAAACTGCTATCAATCAACGCTCTGCATCAACCAAGGAGGCAGGTAACACGTCTGACTACGCCGGGCCGGAAGCTAACCACAGCCCCGACAAAGTCTCCGATTCAGAAGCAGATGTAAATTCAGAACCCAAGACAAGAATTAAATTTCCGAAAGCAATTGACACTTCAGCTTGGTCAACATTAGACTTGGAGTTGACGAGATTACTCAAAGCTTAGTTGAGGGAGAATCCACAACTCGATATGAAAACCTTCTCAGAAATTATCTACAAAAAATGTTTTGATTCATTTGGTGTGGTCCAGAAAAACCCGGTTCACACGCATGCAGCAGTATCCAGACGGCAGAGAGAAATTGAAAAATTAAAGAAGGAGCGAAAGAAACTCAGGCGGCAATGGAGAATCGCAGAGGGGGTCGAAAAAGTTGGTCTGTCTGAACTGTGGCGGGATGTAAAAAATCGGCTCCGGGCTCTCAGGGCTGCAGAAAGACTCCGGAAAAAGAAAAGTGAGCAAAAGAAAGCCAGATGCAAATTCATGGAAAATCCATTTTGCTTCAGAAAAAGTTTGCTGGATCCACCAAAATCTGGCACTCTTCGAGCGACAAAACAAGAATTAGATGATCACTTCCGTTTGGCGTTCAAAGATCCTCTTGGTGATTCAGAGCTGCCGGAAAGAACCGATTTTCCCGAAGTACAGTTGCCGAAAGTGGCTTTCGACGGTGGAGAGATAAAGATGAATGAAGTTTCTCAGTTTCTAAAAAAAGCGAGGAACAAATCTGCTCCAGGTCCCAACGGCATTCCTTATTTGTTATACAAGAGATGTCCAGGCGTGCAAAAGCTGCTCTACAACCGTTTAAAGATTGCATGGCGATCTAGATGCGTAGATAGGGAATGGCAGAAGGCGGAGGGAGTTTTCATCCCCAAAGAAAATGATTCGGTCAATATCAACCAATTCCGACCAATCTCACTTTTGAACGTGGAGGGAAAAATATTTTTTGCTGTTCTGGCCAAGAGGCTCACGGATTTTGCAATTCGTAATGAGTACATTGACAGATCCGTGCAGAAAGGAGGAGTCCCCGGAGTACCGGGATGTATCGAGCACTCATCCATGATTTGGGAGGCCATCAAAAGAGCGAGACAAAACCAACTCAGCCTGCATGTGGTCTGGCTTGATTTAGCAAACGCGTACGGGACTGTTCGCCATCAATTGCTCTGGAAAACACTCAAAAGGCACAATGTTTCAGAATTCCTCATCGATGTTCTGCAACAGTATTTTTGCCGTTTTAGGCTACGTCTGTCAATATCGACGTGCTCCACAGAGTGGTTCAACTTGCGGGTCGGAATTGCTATGGGGTGTTCAATTTCTCCCATCCTATTTGTTCTGGCTATGCAATTATTGCTCGGTTCGATTGCATCTCGGGTTCAGGATGTTTACCTGGGAAAAGGAATTTTCATGCCATCAATAAAAGCCTTCATGGACGACACTACTCTTATCTTGAATCACTGCGGCGAAATGCGCCGTAATCTTCAAAATTTCAACGACTTGTTGTCCTGGTGTGGAATGAAGTTCAAGCCAACCAAATCGAGAAGCCTTTCTTTGCGACATGGAGAGATTGATGGTTTTGTCTCATTCTCGGTGGCTGGTTGCGAAATCCCAACAATCCAGCAAGAGCCTGTGAAAAGCTTGGGAAGATGGTACAACGTCTCCATGAATGATGTGAGTCAGAGCAGCATCGTTCTGCAGGGCTTGGTTGAGGACCTGAGGAAAATCAATTCAACCAAGCTGCAGGGAAAGTTCAAGGTATGGCTGGTACAGTTTGTTTTGATACCGAGGTTGCTATGGCCATTAACAATCTATGAGATATGTTTATCTCACGTGGAGCGAATGGAAAAGAAAATGAACTGCTGTATTCGGAAATGGCTGGGACTTCCACCGGCGTTAACAACTTTAGCTCTATATAGTAAGTCAGCTAAGTTAGCTCTTCCATTCAAGTCCCTAGTAGAAGAGTACAAGATTAGCAAGATACGGACACAGTTGATGCTGGACAACTCTTCAGACCAATGTATCGTGAATGTGGGCGCATCAGTTGGATCGGGAAAAGGCTGGACTGCAGGGAGGGACATCCGTGAAGCAATGGTCTGAAAAGCTCGGAGCAGTGCAACCGGGATGGCTCGGTCTGGGTTGGTTCCATCATGTGTGGTGGTCTAAGGCCTCGTCGCAGGAAAGGACAAACCTGATTATTCAAGACAGAAGGCGAGCAATGGAGTTGGAAAGAGTGCAGTTAGGTGCACAGATGTCGCAACAGGGCGATTGGACTAGATGGGAGGCGGCAGTTCAACATTCGATGACATGGAAGTATTTGTGGCGTTACTCGCCCATCCGCCTATCTTTCGTGATTAGAGCGATGTACGATCAACTGCCGACAGCTTCGAACTTAGTTAAGTGGGGATAGCTTGAAAATGAAGCCTGCAAGCTGTGTGAGAAAACAGAAACTCTGATTCATATTCTCTCATGTTGTCCGTATGCTTTGGCAAAGGGAAGATACACGTGGCGCCACAATGAGGTTCTAAGAGAGATACTGGCCATTATCAAGGAGAACTGCAGACTAGCCAATTCGATGCAGTTGTGCCCCAGAAGAAAAGTTTATTTCTTGAGAGAAGGCTTGCAGCACTTGGGCCGCAGAAAGGCAAGTACGAGAAGAGAATCGTTGCTTGATGCGGCAAATGACTGGAGGATATCAGCAGACTTAAAAGATGAAAACTGCTTTCCGGAGTTGGTTCGCAGCAGCGGATTGAGACCGGACATTGTCATTTTTTCCAGTTTGGCCAAGACGTTGCTGTTCATCGAACTAACAGTGCCATGGGAAAGCAACATGGAAGCCTCAAATATCTTGAAAGAAGAACGTTACAGAATCCTTGCCCAAGATTTGGAGCGGGCGGGGTATAGAGTCGAGATTTTTTCAGTTGAAGTAGGCGCCAGGGGTTTAGCCGGTCGCTCACTCGTCACATTGCTTGTGGCTCTCGGAATGTCGGGTCGGAAAAAAACTCAAGCTATCAAGAAAATAGCTGAAAGAGCAGAAACAGCTTCTTTTTGGATATGGATGCAAAGGAATGAAAAAAGAGATAATAAATTTAAACAGCCACTTCTGGCTTCCGTACAACAGTGTTAGCTCATCCCTTGTTTACAAGTTCAGGGACGAAGTCGCGTTATGGCTGCCGGCGAAAGTTTCGGTTGTTTGCAATAGAAGGAAAGTTGCTGGCGTTCAGAAAATAATCGAAACAATGTTTCCTGCCATTATGGTTTGTGGTGTTTCTCGTTTGGTGAAAGTGGTGGCATGGCTCGAAGTTCCGGAGGTGAATGTTTCTTTTGGTTTCGGAATCTGGCGGTTTGGTGGATACTACAGTTACTACATGCTCAAGTTCCGGCGTTTGAAAGACAGTTTCTCATCTTGTTACAGTTGCTTGACGGTTTCAAAATGACTTCTTGGTTCTGGTACTTTGAAGATTTTGCCGGTTATCTGGTTCTGGTCGGAAACGGCATGTGATACACAAATTTCGTCAGGGGGCGTCTGATCAACGGTCGTGGCCCGCCCTCCCGTGGTAGCGTCAGGAAAAGGGCCGAAACGCTGGGAGGGTCTTCCTCTGAAGACCTCTGACGAACTTGCTCGAAGAAGAGTTTTCACATACATACATACATACATACATACATACATACATACATACATACATAGATACATAGATACGTACACACATACATAGATACATACACACATACATACATACATACATACATAAATACACACATACACACATACATACATACATACATACATACATACATACATACATACATACATACATACATACATACATACATACAGACATACATACATACATACATACATACATACATACATACATACATACATACATACATACATACATACATACATACATACATACATACATACATACATACATACATACATACATACATACATACATAGATACATACACACTCCCCCTCCCGGTCGTTATCCGTTCCCTGTCGCTTTCCCGCTCATTCTTTCGCTCTCAGTTGCCCCCCCCCTAGATCCGATTCTACATACATACATACATACATACATACATACATACATACATACATACATACATACATACATACATACATACATACATACATACATACATACATACATACATACATACATACATACATACATACATACATACATACATACATACATACATACATACATACATACATACATACATACATACATACATACATACATACATACATACATACATACATACATAGATACATACACACACATACATACTTTGAATGAGCATTTAGTGCTGAAATATTGTAAAAAACACACATAGATACATTATTTTTTGAGAGAGGGATTGCCGCAGCTAAATCGCCCAAAAAGAACCCTCACGGAAGGAGAGAATGTTTTCCATGCGGCGAACGACTGGAGGGTCTCTGCCGATCTGAAAACGGAAAAGTGCTTCCCAGTTTCAATAAAGGAAAGTGGAAAAAGGCCAGACATAGTTGTTTTTTCGAGTCTGGCCAAGACATTTCTTCTCATCGAGTTGACAGTGCCTTGGGAAAGCAACATGGAGGCCAGTAACATCATGAAATTAGAAAGATACAGAGAATTGATGTTGGATTTGGAAGCAAATGGCTCAAGAGCTGAGCTTTTTGCTGTTGAAGTCGGAGCACGCGGTTTGGTTGGTAAATCTTTGCTAAAGTTGCTGCGGGCCCTGGGAATGTCTAACAGAGAGCGGACCCGTGCAATTAAACAGATTTCTGAAGCAGCAGAATCGGCTTCATTCTGGATTTGGTCTCAAAGAGAGAAAAAAGAAGATTTTCCAAATTTAGAAGCCGCTCTCTCCGCTCCGCAAGAATAGAATTGCTTCGTCTTTGTTTACGTGGCGATATTAAGTACCGCTACGAAAGCGAAGCCGTTATGTCGTCGAAGGTTTTCTCACTTGAATAGTCTGAATTTCTCTAAAGTCGCGAGTTTATTTGCATGACAAATATCTGCCACGATGCAAGGAATGATAGAAATTCGATGTCGGAAAAGAACAGAAACATTTTCTGCCGGAGGACGTTCGTCCGTCGAACGTGGCTCGCCCCCCTTAGAACGTCAAGAAATTAAAGAGCCGAAACGTTTGCTCGAGGGGGGGTTTTCTTCTGATGACCTCCACAGAAAAGCTCTTCAGGAGTGAACACACACACACATAGATACATACACACACATACATACTTTGAATGAGCATTTAGTGCTGAAATATTGTAAAAAACACATACATACATGTTGTTGTATAATAGTTTATAGTCCTTTACACCAAGTGTTTTAAGACTGAAACGGCTGTGTCAGAAGCACCTAAGTACTTCCAGTCGTGGATCATAATTTGATCCTTTTAACTTTTCCCTCCTCCTTTTTCCAGGCTTGGGACTGGCTTGCACAAGCAAGGCGAAGTTACATACATACATACATACATACATACATACATACATACATACATACATACATACATACATACATACATACATACATACATACATACATACATACATACATACATAAACACAGACACAGATACATGCACATACACATACATACATACACACATACATACGCACATACATATATATAGTTCCCGCTCGCTCACCCGCTCCGCTCCGCTTATTTTGTGACGGATTTCAAATTTTTTTCTCTATATTTGATCCCCCTTGACTCTCAAAGCTGTGTGAAAATTTCATTACGATCGGATGAATGGTGTAGCAATGCATAAAGGACATATATACATATATACAAACATTCATTTTTATAGATATATATATATATATATATATATATATATATATTTATATAAACATTTCAACGCAATGTTTCCCTTCATAAGAAATTTATTTATCTGGCAGCAGACTAGGTGTCGAGCCGAAGTAAGGAGTTCTGAGCCTATCATAGTCGTAGTCTAATATTAAGTAGCTCCGAAACACTAAGACTTCTAGCCATAATTTTTTGGTGATGGTCGGTGGCTCAGTTGGTAAGAGCGCTTGCATTTAGGCGAGGCGGTGTTGCCGTAGACACGTGGGTTCGATTCTTTTTTTTTTTTTTTTTATTATAGTTTATAGTCTTTTACACCATGTGTTTTAAGAAGCGAAAAGAAAATCAAAATGAAAAAAATACTTATTTACACTAAATAATTTTTCTCTATATTTACAGTTCTTTAGGATTATTTTGTATCCATTTATAGATGATGTCGTGGCATATTTCCGAGTTCAGTATGGTTTGGAGTGTAGTTGGTTTTTGGATCCTTTTACAAAAGTTCCCAAGTTCCATTCCTAGTTGTGTCGTTTCTTCGCAGCGCAGCAACCAGTGCTCGATTGTTTCCTCTGTTCCGCAGGTTTCGCACAAACCTGTCTCATGAAGATTCATTCTCTTCAAATTTTGTTTCAGCTGACACTTTCCAAGTCGGAGTCGGGAAATGATGACTTCCTTTTTTCTGTTTGTTGTCTTGAATTTAATTTTATTTGAGACTTTTTTTTTCGAGAGACCAGTAGTGTCGACTTTCTTGAGCAGAGTCCCATCTGGTCTGCCATTCGTTCAAAAGCTCTCTGCGTATTGTTCTTTTTATGTCAAATATCTCTGGCAATCTCTATTTCGGGATGTTTGGTGGCTTCTTTGGCAAGGCAGTCTGCCATTTCATTTCCACGTATGCCCACGTGGCTAGGTACCCAAATCAGGGTAATTGTTTTCCCTTCTTTTGAGAGGTTGGATGCTAGTGTTAGGACTGATTCCACAAGAGCAGATTTTTGAGCATTTGCGGAATTTTTTAATGATATCATAGAGCTATATGAATCCGTAAATAGGGCTATTTTATGTGGACCGTCTGGTTGTGCCATCCACTCCAAGCCGCATTTTATAGCTGTTAGCTCAGCCGTATAAATACTAACGTCATTCGTGACTCTCTTAGCTATTTTCATATTTTTTTCCGGGATATAAATTCCCACAGCTGCTACATTGTCTATCTTAGATGCATCTGTGTACATATGTGTCGAATCTGTATATGTAGCAATCAGTTCCTTAGCTCTTTGGACAATTGACGGATCATCCTTCTTTAACCCCACCAGCCCTTCGTTAAAAAGAGGTGGAATAAGTTTCCATGGTGGAGTTAGAGAAGGAGTTAAGGGGACTGGATTGAATTTGTCAACTATTTTGTTCAATGCCGCTGTTCTTTTGGCTGCTGGATGTTCAGCTTCTTTCACTTTTCTGTGAAAGAACCATCGCCATTTAACCCCTTCTTGTCCTCTGGGGGGTACAAAGACGTCTTTTGTCGGATGGTTTGGAATGATCTTGGTTTTAGTGGCAAGGTTTGTAATTAACATCGAGTGGAGGATCTCCGCATTCTATTTGTAGAGCGGCCAAACTGGTTCCAACCATTGCCCCGTAAGCTGTTTTTAAGGCACTATATTGGATATATCCTTCTTTAACCCCACCAGCCCTTCGTTAAAAAGAGGTGGAATAAGTTTCCATGGTGGAGTTAGAGAAGGAGTTAAGGGGACTGGATTGAATTTGTCAACTATTTTGTTCAATGCCGCTGTTCTTTTGGCTGCTGGATGTTCAGCTTCTTTCACTTTTCTGTGAAAGAACCATCGCCATTTAACCCCTTCTTGTCCTCTGGGGGGTACAAAGACGTCTTTTGTCGGATGGTTTGGAATGATCTTGGTTTTAGTGGCAAGGTTTGTAATTAACATCTTTCGTCGTATATCGAGTGAAGGATCTCCGCATTCTATTTGTAGAGCGGCCAAACTGGTTCCAACCATTGCCCCGTAAGCTGTTTTTAAGGCACTATATTGGATTTTCTCGAGTCTTTGTTTTTGAGATTCTGATGCACTGTCAAATGCTTCGCAGCCAAACTCCATCACTGACCGTATGGCGCATCGGTAGAAAAGCATCAGTGTTTCTTTGCCGCATCCCCAGCTTTGTCCTGTTAGGCATCGCATGATATTTAATCTTTTTTTGCAACGATCAACGATCTTATCAATGTGTTTTTTCCAGGTTAATTTCGAGTCAAATATTATACCGAGAAATGTAGCTTCGCTCTTCCAGCTGATTTTTTTGTCATCCATACAAATAGGTAGGGAATTTGTTCGGAATTCATTGTATTTTGTAAAACAGACTGCTACCGATTTCTCGGTTGACAGTTTGAATCCCCAATTGAGGAAGAATGTTTGGATTTCGTTTAATCGAGTCTGTAAGCAGTTTCGCATAGTATGTGGGTCTTTTCCTGAAATCCATATCGCTACATCGTCCGCAAATGTGGGTTCGATTCCTAGTAGAGTCGTATATATAGTCGTATGTAGTATATAAATAGTATATATCTATATATATATATAAAAGTATATATAGATATATGCTATATATATATATAAGTATATATAAGTATATATATATATTTAAGTATCTATACATATATATATATATATATATATATATATATATATATATATATATATATATATATATATATATATATATATATATATATATATATATATATATATATATCACTTCTGCTTTTACCTGTTACAAATGCTTTTACGTTTTTGGAAACCAATCACAGAAGTACAATGAATAAAGACAGGCTGAATGCTTTTATTTTAATGTTTGTGCATAGACATTGAACTCAATTAGAAAAAAATTATTAAAAAACATTTTTTTTTTAAAGAAATAGTTTTTAGAGAATTAGAATTTTAGCATAACAAACATTTTCTAACTAATTGCAACAGTGTTTATTGATTTGCTTGCGTAACTTGTGTCAGTGGATTTGATTTGTTGAGCAAGACTCTTACATGCTTAAAGTTATAATGACCAGTAATGAAGGTGGAGTTGCTTTAGAACAGAGTCTGTGTTTTGGTAAATCAACGAATGTCAACGAAATTCGCTTGCTGTAGTTTTTGGCCTAAAAGTCGATTGCCACACTAAATATTATCAGAATGGTCTATTATAACAGTTAAATGTTTTTTATTTTTTCTTTAAATATTTTGTATAGTTACTGGGGGTGGGTGGTCTTGACATATTCCACTTTACTCATTTATTGAACACGACTGGCAAAGGCTTACACGGGCCAACTTTTTGAGGCCCGGTTCGTTATATAGGCACAAAATTGCTTTGTGGGTACAAATATATTTAAGTTGCACTGATAAAATATAAAAATAAATTGTGGACAAATATTGCATTTCAAAGTCTTAAAATAAAAATCACTGAACTGAAATAATGCAATGCATACTACCTGGTTATTAACGGATATCAAAATTTGAAGTCAAAAGATCAAAAGGAAGTGGTAAAAAATTGGTTACAAGATTTTTAGAAATTCCTTGAGGCCCCCTGCAACCCAAATGACGTCTTTAGATTTGTGTATCGTCTTCAAAAATACGTTTAGGTGCAAAATTTCGAAATCGAAATCTTGAAATCGAAAAATCGATTACAAGATTTTTACTGCACAAACAAACAAAAAAAACAAAAATCAGGTAAAATTAATAAAAGAGTAATAAAAAAGTTATTTCTAAAAACAATTTTTTTCCAAAGAAATGAAAAGATCATTCAAACGGAAAATCACAAACATCTCTTATGGCAACATGGCACACATGTCAGTCGTGTCTCAACCAGATCAAATTTTATAAAACTGTTACCTGCAATAAGGATTTTCGTTTTTTGTCCAGATAACATTGAAAAATATTTCTCCTTCTTTATTTTCAAAAGCGTCGAGCCATATTAACCGATATAACTTCTTAGATAATATTGTTAGAAAGTCATGAAATTTGTAGTCCGGAATCATAATTTTAGCAAAGTTTTTGTGTCCTTTTGGCAAAACATCATTGTAGAACTGCCTGTTTATATTCAAAACAGTGAATAAAAAATAAAAAAATTGAGTTTGATTACGTTGGCCCACAAATATAATTTAGTTATAACAAATTAACTTTAGAATGGTTGTAGGCTGCTTTTGGGGTGCAGAATTGCAAAATGTTATTCGCATTAAAAAACCGCATTGTTTGACAAAATTTGGCATGGAGGTAGATTTCAAAGAAAAAAAGATAAGATAGTTTTTAATATTTTAAATAAAATAAATTTTTTGACTATAAACTTTCTAGGCCAAACGTGCTTATGTACGAATATCGAAGGTTATTGGGTAAAAATATTTAAATTTAGTTTACGTGGCAACGTCTGAAGGTTTCCAACTATTTGTAGCAAGTTTATTTTACGTTATTTAGGCCAATAAATTTAGGAGGGAGAGAAAAAAAAGAAAAAGTGGGAACGGGAGAACATGTAGGAACGGAGGAGCGAACGGGAATAGAAGAGCGAACGGGAACGGAAGAACGAACGGGAACGGGAGAGCGAACAGGAATAGAAGAGCGAGTGGGAGCTGGAACGGGAGAGCGAGCGGGAGTGACTGGGAGCGAAAGAGCGGATGCACTAAGACCGACCAACCAAGTAGTAGCAAAGCCATTATAGAACGGCACCTCCAAAATCATATGAGAAATAGAACCTATTGACCAAATTCTATCGCCAACGGTGTAGAATACGGCAGAGAGGTTCAAAAGTCCCAATGGATATGTTTATATTGCATGTAACGTTAGCCGATTTGATATTTGTAGTACAAAAAGTGCAAAAAAAGAATAATAGAATAGAAATTTGGCTTGCAAAAAAATAAGTGTATTTCTGGGATTGTTATTAAATTAACAAAATCTAGAATTCTGAAAAAAAAATTCTGAAAATATTTGTATGAGCCCGGAGATTTTAGAGGGTTTTCTATCGTTTTCTCTTTTGCTCCCGTTTCCTTCCCCGCTTGCTCTCCCGCACCCGGTTGCTTTCTCGTTCTTGCTTGCTTTCCCGTTCCCGGTCGCTTTCCCGTTCCCGATTTCTTTCCTGCTCCCGGTCTCTTTTTCACGTTGCCACTCATTCTCAAATTCCCGTTTCCGCTCGCTTTCCCGCTCCCGTTCATTTTGTGACAGATCTCATTTTTTAGGTTGTGTGAAAATTACATTACTATCGGATGAATGGTGTAGCAATGCATAAAGGACAAACGGAAAAACAAACAGACAAACAGACAGTTATTTTAGATATAGATAATGGCGCCGGATCTAGACCACATGACTTGTCAGTGGACTTTTTAATCATGTCATTTACATTACCCTTGGAAAGTGTTATACAATTTTTCATAATTTATTCAGAGAAACTTTTGAGCTCCGGCTGATCTGAACCAAAAGTGGCTGTTATACAAAAATATACTGCGGTGGCTGTTCCGAAAAGTCTGTAGGACAATTTTTATTAGCTCAACCGATATTCAAAAGTTTGTCCAAAGTTAATTTTTTTCATGTTGCATTTTAATCTTAAAATGATATAGGTCATGTTTACCTGTAGCATAACTTGCCAATTATGGCTTCCTAAAAATATTTTGTTTCCTTAAAATTACCATTGATCTAGAGCACCTTAACACCAACAGAAATTTATCTTGGTTTTCTCTCCTCCATCCAGATTGGAACTGGCTCACATTAGACGAGACGGTGTCGAACCTTAATCTTTTCACTGTTTATTTTTCTTGGCATGTTACGAAAAGTGAATAAGCCTCTTGGTGTATCAAAAAAGTAGTTACAAAATATGGTTATACTAGAGTTTGGTCGATACAAGCACCTGTCTTTTTTTAAATCTAAGCTACATAATTATTAAATAATCACATAAACACACACACATATTCACACATATACATGTCTATTTTTTTCACAATAGTTTTCACAATAACCAACAGGTAATCTCTAAACGGCATACTGCACACAAATACCGTTTATCTTCATATTAAGTAATTTAGATGAATTATGATGCAGAGAGTATAGAGCAGGGCTGCCCAACCAGGCGATCGCGATCTATTAGTCGATCGCGACACGAATTTTGGTCGATCGTATACTATTCTACTACAAACTAAAAATGTTAAATCCTGGAAAAAAAATTGAGCAAATTAAAATATTTTTTAAGTAGGAACGGGTGAAATAAAATTTCTTTAGAAGTTTCTAAGAGGTAACTCAAATCTTTTTGTCTCGGAAGTATATGTAAATACTTATAGATTTATAATAATTATCTATTAACAATTATATGATTATTGAAATTGAAGATATATGGTACCTAATTAAATTGAGAAACCTAATCTTTCTTTTGCAGTTAATTATTTTTGTACTTCTAATTTCAGTTACAAAAACAACACTTAAATTGATGTCCTGCTTCGGTTCCACATATTTGGCAGAAACCGCTTTTCAGACATGAATCTTATTAAATCGGAAATCAGAAATTTTTTAACAGATGTTCACCTTGATCAGTGTTTAAAATTATCAGTATCGTCATATAATCCCAATTTTGAAAAATTGCTTAGTCAAACCAGTGCCAAAGATCACATTAATATATGTTTTTTTTAAATTAAATTTTTATTTTTTTATTTTTTATGAATTTTTTGTTATTTATTTTTTTTATAAAAATAAACTAAAGTTATACTAATTGAAGGTTTAAATTATTTGGAAATAGATAGATCTCGAGGTAGTTGGATTAAAAAAAGTAGATCTTTAGTATAAAAGGCTGGGCAGGCCTGGTATAGAGTGACACGGGGACAAAAACTACATTTCCACCCAATCCGCATATGCATTTCCCCATCCCCACCACGTTCCCATCAAATTTGATTCCATACCCATCCCATCAAGTTTTTTCTCATCCACATCAAGTTTGTCTCCATCTCCATCATTACTGGTTTTCTCCCCATCCAGTCCCAGCATCCAAAACAACAATTCTCATACAAACAATAGCTTTAAAATTTTTACTAATAAAAAAATTAGAACTGTTCATACGGTTCAAATATATTAACACGCACTTATTAATTATTTAGACCATGCAAAAATAAATTTGTTTTTGTCTCAACAATATATATATATATATATATATATATATATATATATATATATATATATATATATATATTCCATACATAATTGGGGAAAATATTTTCCCGCAAGCAAGTTTCATTGAACTTTTTCGCCCATTTTGCATTCAACAGTTTCTTGTATAAACCTTGCAAAACAACAATATCTTTCCTTTCTGAAACTACACCAAGCAACGTTTTAAAATCTTTATTTTTTCCAGCTGACTGGCCAGTTTCGGTTAATTTAACCATCTTCAGAGCTTCATTTATAATAATAAAACGGTATATATTAAAATCGAAAAAACACTTTCTCAAATTATAATAATAAAGTTAATTAAACAGCAGTTAGTTTGTTTTCAATACATGCAGAATTAGACGTAAAATCAATAAAAGTAGCCGAGTGTTAATAAACACGCTTTCAGTGAGTAAACAAGTGTGGACGCGTTCAGCCAAAGTCTCACTAAAATACAAATTAAGTACACAACCAGCATGCCACACAGCTAAAAGGACAAAACAAGCTTATTCAGATAATGGGCGAATTCGATCCAGGTTATTTATATGGTAACGTTAAAATCCATAAGAAAGATAATCCGTTACGACCAATCATCTCTCAGATACCAACTCCGGTTTATCAATTAGCAAAATCACTGAATAAAATGATTTCTCCTTTCTGTCCTCGTCACCATAGCGTTCGATCTTCATTCGAGTTCATTAGTTTGGTTCGAAGCACTTCAGATGGGTCTGGTATAATCGCATCACTAGACGTTGAAAATCTTTTTACAAATATACCAGTCAAAGAAACAGTAGAAATAATTATAGATTGTGTTTTCAACCATCCTACAATTTCACCTCCAGATGTCGATGCAGCGTTGCTCTCTGAATTACTGAAATTATGCACATGCGAGGTTCCATTTAGACATCCTAACGGACAGTTGTATCTGCAAATTGATGGTGTAGCGATGGGCTCTCCATTGGGGCCAACGTTTGCAGATTTTTACATGGCAAACATAGAAAAGAAAGTATTTAATATTTGCAATAAACCTCGAATGTACGTGAGATACGTTGATGATATATTTGTTCTGCGTGATGACTGCGATCAACTTCAGGAATTGAAGAGCAAATTTGAGAGCAATTCTGTTTTGAAACTTACTGTTGAACTCAGTTATGAAAATAAATTGCCTTTTTTTAGACTTACTTGTAACAACGGCAGATAAATGTTTAAAATTAAATCCATACAAAAAACCTACAAATCACGGAGAAACTTTGAACGCCGATGGTTTTTGCCCTGAGAGATACAAAGTTAGTGTTATTCTGAACATGCTACACAGAGCCCGTCAATCTACTGATTGTCTAGAGGAACTTCAAATAGAAATTCAAAAAATTAAAGAAATACTCATTAATAATAACTTCACAAACAGAATGGTTGATGATGTCACAAAAAGATTTCTTGATGCTAGTTTGAAAATGGACAAATTCAGTGATAATCCAAAGAAGGCCATAAACGTTTATTATAAAGCCCAAATGCACAGAAATTATATAGTTGACGAAAACATCATAAAAAATATAGTCAAAACTCAAGTGAAAGTTATTGATCCGTTAAACTATGAAATTAAACTTAATGTATACTATAAACCAAAAACATCCCACTCCATGGTTATGCGTAACAATATTTCTAACTGTAAAAAGCATTTGCAACGGAAAAATGTTATCTACAGGTTCACATGTCCCTGTGATCATGCAACATATATTGGCTCTACCCGAACGTCTTTATCACGAAGGTTGACTATGCATTTGCAGGGTGGAGGTATCATGAAGCATTTCTGTGAAAAACACCATAAGCAGTTATCTAGACAAATCCTTGTGGATAACACTGAAATAATAGAAACTTTTAACAATCCGAGACGATTAAGGGTGGCAGAGGCTTTGTTGATCCAGGAACAAAAACCAGCAATTAACATTCAAGATAACAATTTCACTCACATTTTGAAGATGTTTGATGGCCCAATTGTTCCAAAATTTGGAATTGCATCAAACGTCAATAAAGGAATGAATATTAATAGATTGATGGAAGGAGATAAACATAAAACAGAGATGACGAACAGGGATCCAAAAAAGAAACTTCTTGAAACAAAGTAAATAACTGTCAGCATTCATCTGATGTTTCAGTTGGAGAGGCTAGTAATAATTGTGACTCTAAAATTCTAGAGCCCAAACCACTCCTCTACGATAATCTCAACAAGAATAAAACGAGCGTGAAATTTGAAAATGATTTGTCCGAAAGAAGAGAACAAAGTGATTGCTGCGAGAAAGAAATTGATATGGTGACCGATGAAGATATACTCAACATCAAAGACATAGAGGATACCGTCATGGAAAATCTCACTAACCAGAAAGAAACTACACCTGTCAAGAATTATGAAAGGTCTGTGGATGCTGAGGGAGGTCTAACTAGAGAAACGCCTGTTTGTTTGATTCTAGGACTGTTCCTCAAAGGACGATTCATCAAAGGACTGTTCATCAAGGACCATTCATCAAGGGACTATTCATCAAAGGACTATTCATCAATGGACTATTCATCAAGAGGACGGTTCATCATAAGGACTGTTCATCTAATGTCTTTTCATCCAGCGGACTATTCATCAAAAAATTTAATAAAATTGTTATTTTTAACCAAAATATGTTACCAAAATGTAGGGCAATCTATATCAAGTTTACAGTGCTACTCTGCTTGCATCCAAATACTTTATTCTTTATAATAGAACTAGCGAGGTACCTTGTGTTGCCCGGGGTTTTTAGAGGTTTTTTGGTCGTTTTTCTTTTTTGCTCCCGTTTTCTTCCCCGCTTGCTCTCACGCTCCCGGTCGCTCTCTCTTCCCGCTTGTCTCCCGCTTCCGCTCCCGGTCACAGCACCAGAAAAACTAAATTCGACTGTTTTCGTAAACCATATATGTACACATTTACCAAAGGCCACAAACACCTCAAATCTGGCATCGGTCGTTTAACACCAAGGGGCCAGGCTTCAAAGACACTTTTGCCTCGAGCAATCAGCAAGTTTGTAAAAGACATGGTTGTAATATACAACAATTTTATTCGTCAAATACAGTAAATAAAATAATTGGACAAGAAATAACGTCAAGATCACAAGATCAAACGAGCAGAAGACAATTGAATAATAAGTTTTAAAAAACTGCTTTCAACTGTTCGTACAAACTGTAAGTATATACACACTCAAACAGCCAGATACCATACACCTCAAAACATCACTAACACCCGGTATACCACTTCTGCCACACTTCAAAGAGACGAACACGCTCGCTTTAGCGAGGTCAGGAAAGGTCAATTCAAAGAGACGCTTACGCTCGTCCGGATCGTCGATAAATTAACAAGACTCAGATTTCATGCAAACTTCAAATTAAAACTAAATACATTGGAACTTATTTAATTGATATAAAATACCTATTTTGTTTTTTTAATAAAGGTTGCGGTAGCGAATAGTGCTGAGAACAGCTAAAAAATGTAGCGGCTCTGTCATCAACGATCTTTTCAGCCAATGGTACCGCTCTTAACAACCCTGGTTCCCATCACTATTTTTTTAAAATTACTTATATGTTTGAAATTTATTTTATCAAAGAAGAAGAACTGTGTTTTAAAAATACATCAAATTACTTTACGCTGAAAATATCCTGGGTATATATTGATAAAGGTTGCTGAGTGGCTTCAAAATTTGATGAATAATCCTCTTGATGAATAGTCTTTAGATGAACAGTCCTTATGATGAACCGTCCTCTTGATGAATAGTCCTTCGATGAATAGTCTCTTGAAGAATAGTCCCTTGATGAATAGTCCTTGATGAACAGTCCCTTGATGAATCGTCCTTTGATGAAAAGTCCGCATACCGTTTGTTTTAAAAGCTGTGGCTCTAAAAATACGGAGTCAGAATCACTCTCTCTTGATAGTTTCCACACAGATGAAATGATTGAAGGAAAAGAAAATGACTTGGAAGAAAAACATAAAAGTAGTAATAATGTCGACGATGAAGATGTTTTTAGTAACTGTGAAGGTATTGAAGTCGAGGTTGATGGCGATGCGGCTAAAAATTGTGGAACTACACTAATCGGAGAAATTGAGAATGTTTTGATTAATAGTGCAGGTGAGGCTGAGACACCTGCGGTGTTTGAACCTTTACTTTGCAATCCAAACATTAATATAAAAAGAAGAAAGTAGAAAACAAAAACTACGGGAAAAGTGAGCGTGAAATCAGCTGTGTGGCTTGCTGGTTGTGTACTTAATTTGTATTTTAGTGAGACTTTGGCTGAACGGGTCGACACTTGTTTACTCACTGAAAGCGTGTTCATTAATACTCGGCTACTTTTATTGATTTTACGTCTAATTCTGCATGTATTGAAAACAAACTAACTGCTGTTTAATTAACTTTATTATTATAATTTGAGAAAGTGTTTTTTCGATTTTAATATATACCGTTTTATTATTATAAATGAAGCTCTGAAGATGGTTAAATTAACCGAAACTGGCCAGTCAGCTGGAAAAAATAAAGATTTTAAAACGTTGCTTGGTGTAGTTTCAGAAAGGAAAGATATTGTTGTTTTGCAAGGTTTATACAAGAAACTGTTGAATGCAAAATGGGCGAAAAAGTTCAATGAAACTTGCTTGCGGGAAAATATATATATATATAAAATGACTAAACAATATATATAGCGGGAACGGGAAAGCGACCGGGAGCGGGAAAGCGACCGGTAGCGGGAAAGCGACCGGTAGCGGGAAAGCGACCGAGAGCGGGAAACCGACCTAGAGCGAGAAACCGACATGGAGCGGGAAAGCAACGGAAGCGGGAAAGCAAGAGGGGAAGGAAACAAGAGGGAGAAAGACAAGTATTAGAAAAACCTCTAAAAACCCCGGGCAACTTGAATTTCAGTACCGTTTGCAGCACCAATTTTTTTTTGTTGCCTTATCTAGCCTTGGTGAACCAATCTTCACCCAAGTTTTTGTACTAATGATTGTGACATCGGCTCCGGAGTCCAGTTGCATCCTAACTTCGACATCACCAAATTTCACCTTGGTGTATCTTCTATTAGCTGCTATAATTGCTCGCTTGTTGGGAAATGTCTTGACTTGCCGTATTTCGTGTCGTCTATACGACAGACTTGGGCTCCTCCTTAAATTTGGGCTTCTTTTTCTATTGAAATGTCTTTTAGAACTTTTATCCTCAGTTCTGCAGTTGGCAGCAAAATGTCCCAGTTTTCCACAGCGGAAACAAACATTTTTCTTTACGGGTGAATCTCGGATTTCTTTGCTGGGAGATTTTTTAAGTGATCTTTCTGAATAGTAATTAACCTTACTAACTAAGGTTTCTCTATCTGAAATATATTTGTTTTGTCCTTATGAATTGATTAGATAGGAAATAGGACAACACTTAAAGATATATATATATATATATATATATATATATATATATATATATATATATATACATGGAATGAAACATGCATTATATACATATATATATATATGCATGGAATGAAACATGCATTATATATATATATATATATAATGCATGTTTCATTTATATATATATATATATATATATATATATATATATATATATATATATATATATATATATATATATATATATATATATACATACATACATATATACAATAATTATGGCTATAAGGTCCATGCTCCCAGCAAACAATTTAATGAAAAGGTTTATCAGTATTAATTTGTGAGAAATTGATAACCGTTACCGCAGTAATAACTAAAAATTTGTTACCGCTACCGCGAGAATACCGTGCCCGCTATTACCGTTACCGCGGTATTACCGTAATTGTTTTTCCAACCCTGCGTTTTACCGCAATTACCGTTACCATGTCACTCTCTAGCAGAAAGATAGACTCACGTGTCTATCTTAAAAACAAGAAAAATGCACTGGAGCCTACTTAATCCTAAATTAATTAAAATTGTTTTAAAATTAAATTATATTAAAAAAACTGAAATTTTGTTTAAAAAGCAATAACAACTACGTTGTCTCCTCGAATCTACCTAATAATGAACAAGTAAGCTTCCACACACATGCTTATCGTGTGCATACGATGCCTTATGAAGAAACGAGTTTTTCAACACAAACTTTGATTTCAAATACACTCGATTTAGAAATACGGAAAATTATCAAATTAATTTTATTTTAATTGAATCATGTATTTTCATCTAATATAAAGCTATACTGAAAGTTTCAGCTTCCAAGCTAGTCAAAAAGCTGCTTAAATTTCACTTGCAAGATTTGTGTACAGAGAAAGCCACACACACACAAACAGAGATTGTAACCTAAATAAAAGTTTGTAATAAATAAAAAGGATGGGCTTGTGATTAAATTTTGTAAACTAGCAGAGTACCTTAGCGTTGCCCGTGGTTTTAGAGGTTTTTCTATCGTTTTTCTCTCTCGTTCCCGTTTCTTTCGCCAGCTCTCGGTTGCTGTCTCGTTCCCGCTTGTTCCCCCGTTCTTGTTCCCGCTCATTCTCCAGTTCCTGCTCCCGCTCGTTCTCCAGTTCCCGTTTCTGCTCGTTCTCTCGCTAATTTTGTGTCCGATCTCATTTTTTTCACCAAACCTTCCTTTATTGACTTCCAAGGTTGTGTGAAAATGTCATTATGATCGGTTGAATGGTGTAGTAATGCATAAAGGTAAATGTTGGTAAAAAAGTGCTTACTAAAATTTTAGCTGTTTTTCAAATGACATAAAAACTTACTATGAAATTGAAAATAAAAGACGTTTTAAAACGCGAATATTAACCATGTTGGCTCATGGTAATGATTCTTTATCGGCATCTGTTCTTGAGAGTCGATATCATCAATTTCGTTTCTTATTATTTCGACAGTGCGTGGAAACATTGTTTGAAAAATTTGATTGGCAGAAAACAAAGAAAGTTTATTTTCATTTTTTTTTAAAACTTGCCTCATTGCATATTTTGTAAAATCTGGCAAATCGTTAGGATTGAGCTTGCAGTTCATAAGAACTGACCAGACATAATTGTTTTTGCCTTTATAAACAATTCCTGTTGAACCATCAAGAGAACTGCTGTGCCAGTAAGAACTTAAATTATATGATATAACAAATTAGTTTAGCTGTTACAATATATTTTATAACTGATGTAGCAAACCTGCCATCATTTTCAACTTCTAGACCGAGACCATACCAAGATGACTGCTTTGCTGGTAAATATTCTGGTCTCAATACCATTTGCCAAACACTTGCATTAGACAATAGAAACTGTTTTAAAGAGGACTTAGAAGATTTTGAGTCTGAAGATAGTGATTGCAAAAGAATATCAAAGAAAGTGACCAGGTCGGAGGCTGATGATGTCCAACCAGAACTGGAATCAATTATTGAGGCGTATGATTCATTTTCTTCAAAAGGTAACGTAAGGCTTTGGTCACTCTGTAAAAGTGATTTCTCAAAATTAGATAACAGATATTCGACCTGAATAAAAACAAAGTAGTTTATTTGATTTAACAAATTAATCTATATATATAAAAATGAATGTTTGTATGTATATATGTATATATGTTAATGGCGTTTATGCATTGCTACACCATTCATCCGATCGTAATGAAATTTTCACACAACCTTGAGAGTCAAGGGGAATCAAATATAAAAAAAAAATTTGAAATTCGTCACAAAATGAGCGGAGCGGAGCGGGTGAGCGAGCGGGAACTACATATATCGTCATATATTGAAAATTGGCTAAAAATACAATTTCAAATTTCAAATCTTTCTATCGAATTAATTATGCCACCTAAACGAAAAGCTATTGATTCCACAGTTTATTCGCAATATATATATATATATATATATATATATATATATATATATATATATATATATATATATATATATATATATATGAATGTTTGTGGGTTAGTTTGTCTATTATAGAAACGGGAAAGCGACCCGGAACGGACAGCGAGCGGGAACGGAAAAGCAAGCGTGAGCGGGAATGGGAGAGCAAACGTGAGCGGGAACGGGACAGCGACCGGGAACGGAAAAACGACCGGAAGCGGGAAAGCGACCGAGAGCGGGAAAGCGACCGGGAGCGGGAAAGCGACCGGGAGCGGGAAAGCGACCCGGAGCGGGAAAGCGACCGGGAGCGGGAAAGCGACCGGGAGCGGGAAAGCGATCGGCAGCGGGAAAACGACCGAAAACGGGAAAGCGAACAGGAGTGGGAAAGCAGGTGGGAAAGGAAACGGGAGAGAAAGAGACAAACATTAGAAAAACCTCTAAAAAAACCCGGGCAACGCCGGGTATCTCCGCTAGTAGTAATATAAAATATAATCTACTTACGTCTGAAACATCATAATCGAGGTTAATGCTTTTGCTTATTCGTACTCTGTAAATTCCAATCGTTGATAGAATTTCTTTTATGTAATTCTCATACGATGCGTGAGATAGTTTTTCTATAATTAGTCCAAGAAGTACATATCCAAAATTAAGATAGCAGTAACGTGTTCCTTGAATAAAAAATGATGGTCAGGGCTAGTTGCGATACGAGATTTTATAATAAATATTATTTCATAGGAAACTTTAAATATTATTATTAACTCGGCACCTGGTTTTGACTGCAAGGAGTGGCCAAGAAAATATCTTACAAGATCTGATTTTGTTATTTTTTTGTGACGACCGGTTTTGGGATAATATCCCGGTAGAAGATTCATTTGACTTGCAAACGGGATACGTACTGAATTTGTTTTTTGTCGGTTTGATCTTGAAATATTTAGTAGTATTCCTTTCTTGAGATGTTGAACATTTTGGATTTCAAGTTTTTGTAGCTCGTGAATAAATTCATCTTTGATGGAATTTAGTTTTGTTTGTTTTGGTTCCGTATAGCTGAACAATTCAAAATAATTTTTCAACTTTTTGTCAACAAATGATTTTATAAGACCGGGTTTCAACAATGTATCTCCCGTTGACACAGAATTCCAGCCTGATGTATGTTGCAACAAATGTTTAACAGTAATGGACTCCATCCTAGAGTCTTTTAGTTCATTTGTATATTCGTCCAATAAACCTGGTTGTATAAAAAAAACAATTATTGATACTTTGTAAAGACTGCTAGTTACCAAAGTTTATACTGTTTAAAATATGAAAAGTGTTAAACTGGCCAGATCTCCAAAGACCAGTTTTAGCTTTTGATCATTTCTTTACCGGCATACATGATACGAATTTAAGCTGGCCTGAGCAGAAATATGGCCCCGGGCACAGCCGGGTACCTCCGCTAGTATATATATATATATATATATATATATATATATATATATATATATATATATATATATATATATATATATATATATATATATATATATATATATATATATATATATATATATATATATATATATATATATATATATATATAAAAATGAATGTTTGTATATATGTATATATGTATATATCCATGTCCTTTATGCATTGCTACACCATTCATCCGACCGTAATGAAATTTTCACACAACCTTGAGAGTCAAGGGGAATCAAATATAGAGAAAAAATGTTGAAATCCGTCACAAAATGAGCGGAGCGGAGCGGGTGAGCGAGCGGGAACTATATATATATGTATGTGCGTATTTATGTGTGTATGTATGTATGTGTATGTGCATGTATGTGTGTCTGTGTTTATGTATGTATGTATGTATGTATGTATGTATGTATGTATGTATGTATGTATGTATGTATGTATGTATGTATGTATATATGTATGTATGTATGTATGTATGTATGTATGTATATATGTATGTATGTATGTATGTATGTATGTATGTATGTATGTATGTATGTATGTATGTATGTATGTATGTATGTATGTATGTATGTATGTATGTATGTATGTATGTATGTATGTATGTATGTATGTATGTATGTATGTGTTTTTTACAATATTTCGGCACTAAATGCTCATTCAAAGTATGTATGTGTATGTATGTATGTATGTATGTATGTATGTATGTATGTATGTATGTATGTATGTATGTATGTATGTATGTATGTATGTATGTATGTATGTATGTATGTATGTATGTATGTATGTATGTATGTATGTATGTATGTATGTATGTATGTATGTATGTATGTATGTATGTATGTATGTATGTATGTATGTATGTATGTATGTATGTATGTATGTGTTTTTTACAATATTTCGGCACTAAATGCTCATTCAAAGTATGTATGTGTATGTATGTATGTATGTATGTATGTATGTATGTATGTATGTATGTATGTATGTATGTATGTATGTATGTATGTATGTATGTACTAGCTGGGTTACCCGGCGTTGCCCGGGGATTTTAAAGGCTTTTTATCGTTTTCTCTCTGGCTCCCGTTTCCTTAACCGCTTGCTTTCCCGTTATGTATGTATGTATGTATGTATGTATGTATGTATGTATGTATGTATGTATGTATGTATGTATGTATGTATGTATGTATGTATGTATGTATGTGTTTTTTACAATATTTCGGCACTAAATGCTCATTCAAAGTATGTATGTGTATGTATGTATGTATGTATGTATGTATGTATGTATGTATGTATGTATGTATGTATGTATGTATGTATGTATGTATGTATGTATGTATGTATGTATGTATGTATGTATGTATGTATGTATGTTTGTATGTTTGTATGTATGTATGTATGTATGTATGTATGTATGTATGTATGTATGTATGTATGTATGTATGTATGTATGTATGTATGTATGTATGTATGTATGTATGTATGTATGTATGTATGTATGTATGTATGTATGTATGTATGTATGTATGTATGTATGTATGTATGTATGTATGTATGTATGTATGTATGTATGTATGTATGTATGTATGTATGTATGTATGTATGTATGTATGTATGTATGTATGTATGTATGTATGTATGTATGTATGTATGTATGTATGTATGTATGTATGTATGTATGTATGTATGTATGTATGTATGTATGTATGTATGTATGTATGTATGTATGTATGTATGTATGTATGTAGAATCGGATCTAGGGGGGGGGGGACTGAGAGCGAAAAAATGAGCGGGAAAGCGACAGGGAACGGATAACGACCTGGAGCGGGAGCGCAAGCGGGAAGGAAACGGGAGCGAAAAAGAAACGCATTAGGTAAACCTCTAGCTCGCTCCCATTTCCTTCTCCGCTTTCCCGCTCCCGGTCGCTTTTCCGCTCCCGGTTGCTTTCCCGCTCCCGGTAGCTTTCCCGTTGTCGGTCGCTTTCCCTTTCGATCGAGAACGGGAATGGGAGAGCAAACATGAGCGAGAACAGGAGAGCAAGCGTGAGCGGGAACGGGAAAGGCGACCGGGAACGGGAAAGGGAACAGGAGAGGAAACAGGAGCGGAAAAACGACCGGAAGCTGGAAAGCGGCCGGGAACGGGAAAGCGACCGAGAACGGGAAAGCAAACGGGAACGGGAAAGCAAGTATAAATCGCCAGAGGTCCAAAAATTAAACATTACGGATGTTTATTTATAAGTCGCCGGAGGTCCAAAATAATGAACAAGATTGAGCGTAACGGTTGCTTTAGATTCAAAATTTTTAGTTCGTTGACTCAGATAAAGAGGCAAATAAAAACATTTTTTTAAAATTTATATTTTTACTAATATATATAATATATATTTACTAAAGATAGCCCGTCAAAAATGACGAATTTACTAATTCTAATTATATATTATTTTACGCATACATACATACAGTGGCTGATCCAGACTTGTTTGGCGGGGGGCCAAAAAATTGGCGAGAGGGGCCAAAAATGGCGGGAGGAGCCAAACCCGGCGGGGTGAAACCAAAACCAGCGGGAAAAGCAAATATTTGATCTTAAATCCACAAACCACACTAGAAAACAAATGCCGCAAATTTACCTTAAAACTAGTCAATTTTTCTTCTAAATTTAGTCAATTTGAACTTTTTTAACTTATTTCTAGTTTTAAACCTCATTTTTCGTATTAATATTGCTATAATTCTTTCTTAATATTTGAAAAAAGAAAATTTTGAAATCTACGGGTGGGGCCATGACCCCCCCTAGATTCGCTTCTGCATACATACATACATACATACATACATACATACATACATACATACATACATACATACATACATACATGCATACAGAGTATAAAGACATACATACATAAGAAATTATCCAGATAGATGAGTAGAATAATTGGCTAATTCACAATTATATGCAATTCGTTTATTCAGTTAAGGATTTCTTTGATAACAATGTTGTTTGTAAAAATTCTTGATTTTTTTAATAAATCTCCTTGATATAAGGTATTTTTCACTAAAACTTTTATATTTTTGTGATATTTTCCTCGAGTTAACGCTACATAGAATTGACCATGAGCGAAGACTGGCTTAGGAAGATATACACCAGTGTTGTTTCAGTTAGGGTTTTTCAGTTAGAGTATCAGTTAAAGTTAGTCAATTTAATATTTTTTAGTTAGTATTACAGTTAAAGTTAATTTTTTTCATTTTTTCCAGTTAATATTAGAGTTAATAATTTTTTCAGTTACTATTACAGTTAGTATAACAGTTATTAATATAACCCAGTACTGATATTACTAAGCAAACGCTGTCTCAGTTTCACTTCTTGTGCATCTGAATTCCATTCTTGTTTGGTTAATAAAAGCAGGCAAAGTAGTCTGTGCGCTATTCTGGTTAACCGTGTTTCCTATATCATTTTACATTAGTTTGCGCTTGGCCTTTAGCTTTTTGTGATTTGTCTCCAAAACCTCAAGTTCTTTTGCCACTTCCTTAAGTCTATGACTTAGATGATTTACTTTTCAACAGAGCTACGCGAGTTTCGACCACGTGAGCTTCCGAATCTTTTTCTCCCAAACGTTGCACCGATTTTTATCAGTAGAGGGTTCGTAATTTAAATAACGCCAAACTCCATTTTCTTGTTTTCGGCCAGAATTTATTTTTAACATTGTTCATACGTCTTTAAATGCAAATAAAGCGATGAAAAAGCAAATCATAGTAGAGATAAAAGACACGAGTGGATCCGGTTACCAAATATAAACAAAGAAATACAATTTTGGCGCATTTCAGTATTGGATTTTCCGAAAACATTTTTTTTTTCAGTTTGTATTACAGTTACTACTTTTTTTTACTATTAGTATTACAATTAAAGTTAACATTATTTTTCAGTTACAGTTTCAGTTAGTACTTAACTTAAATCTCTTTTTTCAGTTATTAGACCAAATTCAGTTAAAGTTACGCTTAACTTAAACAACACTGATATACACAGGCGAGATCAAAAGACTGTCCTTGACTCTTATTAATATATATATATAGCAATCGAATCATTAGACTACGACTATTATAGGCTCAGATCTCCTTACTTCGGCTCGACAGCTAGTCCGCTGCCAGATAGATAATTTTTTATGAAGGGAAACATTGCGTTGAAATGTTTCGAGAGCCTACAAATAGGATGACTGTCACCACAAATAACGCATATATATATATATATATATATATATATATACTAGCGGACCCGGCGAACTTCGTTTCACCTTAAAGAGTGTATTTTTTAAGCAATAAAGAACAATAATAACAAATATCCTATATATAAGTTCAAAAGAAAACAAAAATAAAAAAACGTTCACTTTAATAGTTTATTAGAAAAACATTGGTTGTACTCGGGTCGATTCTCTTTAATATAGCACTTTATGATACACTATGTTTTTTGTTTTATTATCGGGCGAAAAAACAAATAAATCAGGTGGTCTGCCGACACGTGAACACGCCACATACAATTGACCATGAGAAAAACATGCATTATCCAAGTTCAGACCACAAACACTCAAAGATTGGCCTTGTGATTTGTTAATCGTCATAGCAAATGCTTAGCGAATCGGAAATTGAATTCTTTTAAACTCAAAGGGCAAATCGGTTGGGATCATAGGAATCTTCGGAATTAGTATTTCTTCGCCTTTGAATTTTCCTTTGAGGATCGTCGCGTGAAGCACATTGACCATTAGTTTCTTTAAAACCAAACGCGTTCCATTGCATAGTTTTGATTGATTTAGATTTCTAAGCATAATAACTACTGATCCAACCTTCAGTTGTAAATTGTGCGGTGGTAAGCCAGGCACATCCAAGGAGTTCAAAATTCAGTTGGATAGTTAGTGGCTTCATCTTCATTTGTTACACAGTCAATAGATTTGAATTAATGCAGAGTACCAAAATTTGATTCTGAATTAGAATATTTAAGTCATCCACATCTTTATTCTTAGCCGCCAAAATTGCTCTCTCACTCAACCATTTGTTCTTTTTATGATTAGCAATGATGTCTGGGAACACTTTATTGATAAGCTCGTCTTTCGATGAAACAAAAGTGCAAAAATTGGGAGGAAAAGAAATCAATCCGCGGACTACCTATGTAAGTAGCCGGTAGAATAGTTAATCGACCAATGTTAGCTGCATCTCCTCCGGTGCTGATTGCGTCCCGTAAATGGATATACTCCTCTGAACGCAGTTTAGCTTGATTCAGTCGAATGAAAGTTAGGCGTTCCGTTTCAATTTTGACATACATGTCGACGCAATATTGTTGAAACAACTGACGAAATCGAAGCAAATGGTTGTCAGCGTTTTGACGAATCATCATACGATATGCATAAAAATTCATCGAGCTAACTTTCTTGCTAGTTTCGCCACCTGAAATAAAAATATTAAAATTAGTATTCCGAAGTTTGAGCCCATTTATAATCAACTGAGTGATTGAAAATTAAAAAAAAACAAACGGTGTAAAAATTATATCATGTTGAAATATAAATTGATATTGATACTCACTATTCAATGGATTTATCATCTTGATATTGAAGTGTTATCCATCCTCTCCTTGCCAAAACATCAGTGGATATTGCAAAGTGTCATAAGAACGGTGCGTTTCACATATTTGTTGTATTTGCCCAGTATCACGACGTGCAAGCGCAATATCACGTCTTTCCAAGTTTTCACCAACGATCAGTATTGCTACTTCATCTATTGTTGGAGCGTTAAATGTGCGTTCATGTGTTCCAGTTGGTCGTTTATCTGCTCTGATCACGACTTTGTAGTCATCAGTTGGCATGCGCTCTAACGCAGTCATGAACAGCCTGACCAATGCATGATGTTCATGAAGTAGATGCTGAAGATCATGAAGAGTTGCTCTTTTCACTGCTGCGTTGATCTCTTGACGCTGATCAAGTTGTCCCTCCATATTGCCCATGAAGTATATTTGTAAAAATTTATGACGTGCATCTTCAAGAGGTAACAATGATCCAATTCGATGGTGAATCTGGCCTTGAATCTGTAAATTTGAAAAAAAGTAAGTATTACTGGTTTTTAATTGATTACAAATTTCATTAAATGATTTACAAAAATATAACAAAACTTCCGAAGTATTATTGAAGCTAAATTTAATTAAATTTTTTAAAGAAAATGAACGTTTACTTTATTCAACATAAATAACCTTGAAAGTGGGATTAAATCCGTATTCTTCAACAATGTCTGCTCCGAATGAAGTCATTATAAAACACTTATTGTATTTTTGAGTGGTTGCTAGAAAATGACGTGATTCTGGTGTATCGCCACGAAGCAATGAATGCAGTGGCTCTGGCGGTGGTGTCAATAATGGCAATTTCACTTTACCATTAAGGCAGCACAATCCAGGCGTTTCTCCAGAAAACTTCAATGCGGCACAATGTTCGCAAACAATGTCCATTGGACCAATGCACACGAAGAGAGCCGTTATCAATTGTGCCATCGTAGAGAAATGCTACTCGATTCAAATTTGCAATTGTGTGTCGAAAATTAACTGTTGATCACTGACATAGGCAGTTTCGGGGAGTAAATCTCTTTGCTCTTGTCTTCGAGAAGCACGCGGTGGATTGGTTAACATTGTTCCAATGCCTAATTGCCTGACGGCTATTTTGGGAAAGATTAGATCTTCTGGGTCGCGGCAGTGTTATTAATAATGTTTTTGTTAAAAGTAATAAAACTTTAAAACTCGCAAATTAATTCCAACGAACGAAAATTTAATATTGACAGAACAGCATTGACACTTTGTTAATGCCAAATGGAAAACGGAAAATGCGAAACTACAAATCATATATCTATGCTAAAAATATCTTTTATATTTTTATGGCCCTTAAACAATTATTTTATTTTATATTTTAATTGAAAAAGATATTTACTTAATTTTTTCTGTGAGATTTTCAATTGTAAACAATGAAATAGTCAGAAAATTTAATAACATGCGCTCTACCCCATTTGCGCATAAATGTCATGTCACGGAAAATTAAACATCTGTATATCTCGATAACTCAAACTCCAAATTAAAAATTTATTTTCTCCGTAAGACCAAATAGAGGGTGCTCTACAACTTTGCCATTTGAAGTTTTTTTCTAGGACGCACTGTTAAGGCTGTATAGCTACCGGGGTACATACTGCGGTCCCCATGGGCCACTCCATGCTTCAATGTCAAATTTTTTTAGTTATTCTGTTAATAGGAGCTGAGAGAAATCCAATAAATCAAAAATCTGTAAAATCGGTTCAGCCGTTCTTGAGTTATAAGTGACGTAACACAAACCCCGACTTCCTTTTATATATATAGATATATATATATATATATATATATATATATATATATATATATATATATATATATATATATATATATATATATATATATATATATATATATATATATATATATATATATATATAGTTACGATATCACCAAATCGTATTCCGGATCCAATAAGTTTTGTAGTTTATTGGATGATAATAAAGAAAGCTTGTTAAATCCTATTTATACCTTATAACAGGAGTCTCAAACTCAATTTGCCCGCGGGCCGCATGACTAAGAAACTGGACGAGGCTGGGCCGCATCAAGTTAATAACAAAACAAGTCAACAACATAAAACAAAATTGTTAAACCAAATGCTTTTATGTTATCAAAGCTCAACTTTTAAAATCACTTTTTATATTTATATATTTTTAAACAAACTTTTTTCTAAAGCTAATTATTGCAATTATTGAATATTGCATTGTTTTTCATTTTAAGCAATAGCATGTATACAAAAATGGAAAAAATCCATCAATAAGAAGTCACTCAAAAATTGATATGAAAATTTAGTAACAGAAATTAGAAGTTAATGAAAGCATTTATAAAAGTACAAATGTTCAGTCTCTTTAATTTTTTTTTTATTTATCAAAAATGCAAAGCAGTCGAGACCCTCAGTATAGCCTGGAGATGTTTGTCGGTAAGTTTAGATCTGTATTTGGACTTATTGAAGTTCATGGTAGAAAACAGCTTTTTGCACATGTATGTGGTTCCAAAAAGGCACATGGTCCGGCTGAACATTCTGGAAAGCTCAGGAAAAGTGGGAGACAACTCTCTCAAAAATTGTGAACGTTTTTCTGTTCTTCCATTTATTTCCCTAAACTTAGCTTTCAAATGAGAGTTGCATTGCAGGTCGATGAATTCCATCTGCAACACAGGAGGAGCATCTTGGACATCGAAAAAGAAAGGATCAGTAAACATTTTAAAAGTGGCTCTGTGAGTCTTAAAATCTAAAAATCTGAGATCAAATTCCTCTTGTAGTTTTTCAATAGCATTAATATAGTCTTCACCATTGAATGTCCCGAACAACATAGTCGCTTCTGAGAAATGCGACTCGGCCACAAACAGAAAATGCCTTCATCTTAATTCATGGCCTTGACAGCAATTCACAAACGACAGATAAGATCATCAACATGAATGGATAAGTATATCAGCTTTTTGTTATCTCTTTTAGAATATAGACACGGATCATTCTCACTTCTGCTGTAACACTGATTAGTAAAAATTTCATGGAGTTTCTTGTTCCATTCATTGGCTCCTTGTTTCAGTCCATATAAATTCTTTAAAAGTTTGCATTCAAGATTGTTATTTCCGAAAGGTGCAGGTTGTTTCATGTAAACTTCATGAGACAAATTGGCATTAATGTAAGCTGACTGCACATCATAATGCTTAACAATAATTTTCTTCTGAACAGCTATAGTTAATAATGCTCGAAGAGTAGTTGTTTTAGCGACCGGTGCAAATACTTCATCAAAACTGTCACCATATTTTTGGGAATAGCCTTGGGCAACTAAACGAGCTTTATATTTGACGACGTTTTCATTTTCATCTGTTTTTATTTTGTAGACCCATTTACTTCCAATAGCTGTTTTATCCTCAGGCAAATTTGTCAAAATCCAGGTTATGTTTTATACTAAACACTGAAGTTCTTTATTCATTGCTGCAATCCACTGTTCAGCTTCTGTACACGATATAGCTTCTTCAGAGGTTTTAGGTACAATCGGGTTGACTGCCACTTTATGAATAACTTCAAACCTTTCTGGTGGTTTCCTTTGTTCGTTCGTTGAGATCTTCTGAGTTCTGCTTGCTCTTTTGGGGTTAACTGAATCGCTTCTTTATCCTTATTTAATTCAATTTATTTTTTTTTTTTGAAACGGTGCTCTATCATGATCCATAAAATCATTTTCAAGTGTTAATTCCACAAAACGTTCTTCATTAGCAGAATCAAAATTAACAGTCTGTTGAGTTTTTGTTTGATTTGCATGGGGGTCTCCCTCAATGAAAATGATATTTTTACTGATAGTGATTTGGTCTGTTTTAAGATCTAGCAAACGGTAACCTTTTGTTCCCTCCTCATAACCAACCAAAATTAACTTTCTAGCTTTATCGTTGAGCTTGTCTTTTATTTGCAGGAATTGAAACATAAGCTTTGCAGCAAAACTTTCTGATATAATTTAAATCTGGTTTTCTTTTTTTCCAAATCTGGTAGGGAGTTTCTTCCCGCCCTGTAACTGTTCTGCAGCTGCAGGTGATTCGCCGTGATGATTGCTTTTTCCCAGTATTTGTCGGGTTGGCCTGAATCAATTAACATGCTCCTTACCATTTCAACTAAGTATCTATTTTTTCTTTGAGCACAACCATTCTGTTGAAGTGTATAGGGATTTGTTAGTTGAGTCTGAATGCCTTCATTTTTCAAAAAGAACTTTAGTTCTTCTCTTGTGTACTCACCTCCTCTGTCTGATCTGATTGTTTTGGTGTGTTTCTGAATTTTGTTTGAACATACTTGACATACTCTTTAATTTTTGACGACACTTCAGATTTGTATTTCAACAAATAAACTTTTTGTGTATCTACTATGATCATCAATCATAGTCATGAAATATCTGTTGCCACTGGCTGTTGAGGTAGAAATTGGTCCACAGACATCAGTATGTATCAAATCAAGCACATAGTCTGTTTTGGATTCAGATTTCTTTGGAATAGGCTTTCTACTCATTTTTGCTTTAATACAAATTTCACAAATTTCTGAAATTTCACAAGGCTTTACATAAACATTCAACCTTCAGCTTCTTGTCCAAAGCTGCAAATAAATTTTCATCTCCACACATGTGTAATGTAGCACCTGAATCTATATACCACAGATTGTTGATATCAGCAAATTCATAATGAAATATTTGTTACATCACAACCAAATTGAGTGCTGCCAACACAGTTTCATCCCAGCTCGATCAACGACTACTAACATCCTCGAATGCGCCCAACAAGGGACCGATGCCATAACAAACAGACAAAACTTGGACATCATCTATTTGGATTTTCGTAAGGCATTTGACTCTGTCTCGCACGTTAAACTTATGAATAAGATTTATACCTGTGGTTTTGGTGATAATATGAAAGGCTGGCTTATGAATTTTCTTAAATGAAACTATCAGTCTTAAGTTCATTTGAAAAAAATTCAAATCAAGTTTGTATAGCGAAAACTATTTTTAGTTTTGAAATTCTCGTTTTAACTTATGTTGTTAATCCTTCTCTCTGTTTCGCTTTTTCTTTCGTTTTCTCTTTTTTTTTCTCTCTCTCTCTCTCTCTCTCTCTATCTTTTCTATTTTTCTCTTTCTCTCTTTCTCTCTCTCTCTCTATTTCTTTCTATTTTCTGTCTCTCTTTTATTCTTTTTATTCCTTTCTTTCCTTTTTTCAATGTCTCTCTCTCTTTTTTCTCTATAGTTCTCTAACCATAACCTAACCCTAAAATTAGCGTATTCCCACTGGTCGCCGTACTGAGTTAAATAATACTTAAAACTTTATTCTCCGTGAAAACTACCTTCGTGTCAAAATTTGTTTTGATTGCTCTAACGTCTCGGTTGTGATAAGCAAACATGCAGACACATTACCTTTTATATATATATATATATATATATATATATATATATATATATATATATATATATATATATATATATATATATATATATATATATATATATATATATATATATATATATATATATATATATATATATATATATATTAATGTAAAATCGCTGATTTTACGATAGGTTTTCCCATTGATAGACGTTAAAGGACTCGGAATAACTATTATGGACATTATTGATAGACCAGAAGGTATAACTAGCCTTAACAAAGCTTCATTTATTATTTTCCAATAAAACTGCAAAACCATTCTATTGAGCCCGGTATACGATTTGGTGATATCGTAACATTGGTGATCAGAAGTAGGATACAAGAATGGTTTTGAAATCATTGGATGAGCTTTGGGCGAGTGAAATGAAAGACGAGCTGGAGAAACGTGGCCTGAGCGATACAGGTAAAAAGGACGAACTTATGGAACGCCTCTTAGCCGCGTTAGTAAATGAGGGCTATGGGCCTGACGACGACGAATATCTATTTGACATTGACGAGGAAGCTGTGGTCAAGCGAAGGAAATTAAAAAACAAATTGCTGGAGGAAGAAAGACAACGAGCGAGAGAAAACATGGCAGCACAGGGGAAGACAGGAGAAGGAATGATTCTTGGCCACGAAAACAAAGTAGGAGCAGCCGGTACAACTGTTGAGGGTTTGGTCGCAGGGTTGGCTGAGGCAGTGGTGGACACGGTTCTGGACCAGTGGGTTGCTGGTGATGTGGGTTGCTGCGGCGAAACCCAATTTGAACTGGAGTCCACCAGCTGTGTCTCAGAGCATGTGACGGATGACGGCCGTACAGACTGCACAGGTCAGGTGGGTCATGATGATGAGCCTGTCAAAGACGGTCATGATAAGGAAACTTGCAAAAATGTTCAAAAAGAACCATGCAAAGATGGTGATGACGAGCCTGGCAAAGATGGTGACAATGATATAGTCGGTTTGGACGTCGACAACAAATCTAAAGAAGATGAAAAGAATGTTGAACACAAAATGCAAAACGATGAGGATGAAAGTGACGATGATGATTATAATAATGGCAATAACAGCGATGGCTTTTACGCATACAGCGACGGTTCTGAAACGGAAGCCTCCATAACAGACGACGGCACCGAATATTCAGGGTCAGATTTTAGTGACGAATCTGGCTCGGATGAAGCAACCAAGGATTTAAAAACGGACGAAACTCTAATGGAGAAATACGTCAAAGCTAACTTGACAAAAAAAGAAGACACTGATTTGAGAAACGATGACGATGATTTGAAGAAAGATCCGCTGCACGATACGAAAGTTGACACCGATGAAAGAACCAAGTTGGAATGTGAAAAGAAAACGGTCGATTGTAGCTTGGAAGAAAACAAACATGACGGCGATGAACTTCATCAAAACAACAATAGCAATGCAGCAAGCAAAAACTCTGAAAAAGATGAGCCTAGAACAGAGAACGGTACCGAGAGTTCTAAATCAGATGAATCAACAGAGGATTCTAGATCAGATAGACTAAGAGTCATTGTAAAATCAAATAACAGTCTGATGAAGAGATTTAATGGATTTATGGAAGGTGTTTTCGAAAAACCTCTTGAAGAGTTTCTTGAGAAAGATCTAAAAGATGTTAAGGAAGAAGAAAAAGCAGACAGTTCCGATAAACCGTGCAAAGATGTTCAGGACGAGGCATGCAAAAAAGGCTGTGATGAACTGTGCAGAAATGGCGACGATGAGCCAAAGAAAGACTCTGTTGATGAGCCAAAGAAGGACTGGAAGAAACTGTGTCAAACGGTCAAGAGACTAGACCATGTTGTTTGCGAATTGCGGTCAAAGCCACGAGTAAAGATCAAGGTATTTTGGTGTTCGTGGCCGAGTCGCATTTCTCAAAAGCGACTATGCTGTTCGGGACGAACAGAATTAAGAAGGGGGTAATAATGTAAAATCGCTGATTTTACGATAGGTTTTCCCATTGATAGACGTTAAAGGACTCGGAATAACTATTATGGACATTATTGATAGACCAGAAGGTATAACTAGCCTTAACAAAGCTTCATTTATTATTTTCCAATAAAAGTGCAAAACCATTCTATTGAGCCCGGTATACGATTTGGTGATATCGTAACAATATATATATTAGCAACATTATAGCTAATCACAATCTGAGGCTGAATGCGCATTGTCAGTATAGCTCTAAAGAAACTATAGTTTTCTTATATTTTGAAACAAAATTTTTTTATTTCAAAGAATATTAGAACAAAACTTGCATTATATATATATATATATATATATATATATATATATATATATATATATATATATATATATATATATATATATATATATATATATATATATATATATATATAATTGTGATTAGCTATAATGTTGGTTGAATCCTCAATGTCTCTCTCTGCGGCTGAGATTATGCTGTTACGGACAGTTGTAAAAATAAATTAAGTTTTTACGTGGTTGAAAAACGTTTAAAATTAAAAAGTTTTTAGTTTTGATTTAAATGAAGTTATTGTCACAAAGTTCCTGATATCGACAATTATATAAAAGTATAAAACCATGCTATAATATTGATGCAATAATAAATAACTGCAACTAAAATAACAAATTTATGTAGTCGTAAATGATGAAGTGAATTAATTATTCTATATTGCTTGTAGTCATACACACGTGCATATATACATACATAAAAATATATAAAAAAACACAAAAATTAATTTTTTCACAACAAGGTATTGTAAAGGTTTTATTAGTAGGATGTATTTGTTTTTGCAGAAAGTTTCTGAGATATACAAACGGCAGGTGGCGTTTATTTTAAAAATTTTAAGAAAGGGTGACACAATTTAACGATTTAGGCGCGCCGAACATTTAAAAAATTTTAACGAAAAATTTCTTGGAGCAGAGAAATTTTGTCTGTCTTGAGCACATGCCTTGCTATCGAGCGGTTAACAGTTGTTTCAAATAATCTGCTGCACCCAGTAACCTTTATATAGGTTTCAAAGATAACATAAACCTAATGACAAAAAAACTATGTGAAAGCGTGAAAGGAACCGCCACATAAAAATATATTTATAATAACGCATCAAACGCTGGAAATAATTTCAAGAAAAAGTCATTAATATTGCACATTATTATTTGTTTTGATGCTTCTTAAATTTGCTTCTTTGCACGCTCGACGCCAAACATCAATCATTCAATAGAAGTTCTTGCCGTGAAGTGTTACTAGTACTTACCAGTCTAATTCTTTGTTTGTTCTAACTTGATTTGTGTTTATTCTTCCCCATCAAAACACTCACGGTGTCTTAATTCCACAATTAAAATAATTGAAAACGATGTTTCTAACAGTTGACTTAACAAAATATTATTTCGAACGTTTTTTACCTTTTTCTCCAAAAATTGGTTGGTCTAAATACAATTGACCAATTTCTTGCAATTTCATTATTCCAACGGCTGTGAAAACTTTGGAAATTTCCCCGATAAAAACAGTTGTCCATGGTGTCATAAGGCGATGCTGTCCAGCTCTCCCAAAGCCTGAAACAACCATTACAAATCAATTACCTAAAAAGGTTATATTTGTAAATTTTATTATTCTTTTAAGTTCTTTGATGCTTTTAAGTTTTGCGTAGAAAAACATCAATGAAAGGTACGAAGGTGTAAATATTATGTCTTAATTTATCGCAGATAAAAATGATGATAAACCTTTCCTCACAAGAAATTTTCCCATTCTTGCAACTGCTAAGCTTGCTCCAGGTACCTTCCTTTCTCGCATATACTTTGTGATCATTCCGTCAAATTCGTTCACATCAAAAAATGTGGCAATCTCTTTTTAAAATATTAATTTCAGTTGCTTTTTACAAAGTTTATCACATAAAATAAGACTATCTTCTTGTTTGAAAAAAAAAACTAAGAAACAAAGGTTTTGGGTAAGATAAAGTATATAAAAAAAACAATCGAAATTGTGAAAAAAGTCACAAAGTACTTGAGAAAAATGTAAACGACCAGCTATAAAACTGAGTTGGGCAAAGAACGCAACGTGATGTTTTATACAGGAGATTTTGAGGTTTTTTTTACAAAGTAAACATGTTATTAAAGACAATGTTGGCAAAATAGATTTAAAATCATAAAGACTTGAAACATTAGTCAAATGCATGGCAGGCTTAGCAAAATGATTCAAGTGCAAACGTAGACTTTTAACCAAAAACAGAGTACCAAGTGAGAGCAGTTAAACACATCTCCACTTTACGTGCACAATCTAATACAGTTGGTTGAGTACAAAAAGTCAACTAAAAACTGAACTAACGCTCGCTCTGGAACTGAGGATATGGTTAGGATGAGTGCAGTGATAATTTATTGGGTAGTCTTATAAATTCAAATAACTGTTAACATATGATAAAAACATATCAAAAAATTTGTTTTAAATTTTTTAATAATATGTATTAATTTCTCGGTTGAATATTTTGTTCATCAGAATTTTTTATAATTATTGCAATAATGATTACCTTCGCTTTGTTTAACAGCTAGCAAGTTTAAAACTAAAAGTAGGATGTTCCATTTAACATTTTCCATGAACTTTGTATCTTCCAGATATCCTTTTTGAAATGTTATATATATATATGTGTGTGTATGTGTAATTGTTTTCTTCGAATCGCTTATCGAAAAATGCAATTTTACGCTTGTATTAAGCTTTTCTAATAAATAAGAGTAGCCACCTCTGATCTCGACTACATAAAACGTAGAAATAAAATAAATATACTTAAAAATTAATAAATAGGCAAGCTATATATGCTATCTTACACCACTCTCTCGTAATATATTTATACTCTATATGATTATATATATATATATACATATATATATATATATATATATATATATATATATATATATATATATATATATATATATATATATATATATATATATATATATATATATATATATATATACTCAACATACACATGCAAACACACGCACACTTACACACACACACTTATATATAATATATTATATATACTAGCTGACCCGGCAAACGTTGTTTTGCCTTATAAATTATTTTAGTTATTTTTATTAAAAGTTTAATGTACAAATTATGTCAATTTAAAAAAATCAATCTCGAAGAGCAATCGAGTGTACAATGTTTTTTGTCAGTCCATCTTTAGCCAACACAAACAAACTGGATGGTTTGCCCACGCGAGAACATGCCACGTATAATTGTCCGTGAGAAAATCATGGCGTGCCTAAATCTGAGCCACAAACAGACATCGTTTGGCCTTGCGACTTATTAATTGTCATTGCGAATGCCAATCTAATTGGAAAGTGAATTCGTTTGAATTCAATATGCACTTCTGTGGAAATCATTGGGATCCGTGGCAGCAAAATACTTTCGCCTCGGAAATTGCCATTCAAAATGCTGGCTTCGACAATGTTTTTCATCAATTTTTTAATTACTAATCGCGTGCCATTGCACAGCCGCAGTGGGTTCAAATTCCGAAGTAGAATAACCGGAGATCCAACTTTAAGTTGTAGATGATGCGGTGACATGCCTGGCAAATCCAATGAGTTCAAAAACTCTGTTGGATAATTTACGGCTTCGCTGGCATTGCAAATTATATCAATCGATATGTATGACACCAATTCGCCTGGCAAAAACTGCTGTATCTTGAAATTTAAATCATTAACATCCACATTTTTGCTGCCAAAATGACTCTTTTCGCCAGCTACTCATGATTTATGTATTGTGTGTGTAAATCGGGAAATACGCTGTCAATGAGAAATTTTTGCGAATAGTGCAAAAATTGGTTGGCAATTTTCTGCAGCCAGTATTTTGATGGACAGCAACTTTTCCATCACCGATATCTAACAATTGTTTTGAGAATATGTCGGCAGATGGATCTTTAAGCATTTGAACACGCATGTTTACTTTTAGCTGCACTTTTTCAACATAACCCCACAGTGCCGATGATTTCAAGCAAGCATTGATTTCATCGGCGTAAGTAGAATGGGGAATGACGGGAAGTGTTTGTCTGAAATCCCCTGAAAGAAGTAACAGAGTGCCGCTAAATAGTTTGTCATTGTTTTTTATATCCTTTAGTGTCCTGTTCAACGCCTTAAGCGAATGTTTGTGTGCCATAGTGCATTCATCCCAGAAGATAATTTTGCATTGTTTCAGCACTGTGGCCATGGCTGATTGCTTTTTTATGTTGCACATTGCATCTGGGTTATTTTTAATATTCAGTGACAGCTTAAGTGCTGAATGAGCTGTTTTGCCTCCATCCAATAAAGTTGCTGATATGCCAGACGATACAACGGCCAAAGCTATGCCATGCTGACTCATTTTTGAATTTAAGCGCATGGCAATGGGGACATTCCTTATCCATAGGACCAATCGTCACTTTCGAATGAGGGTAATATTCAATATCCGGCTCATACTGAAATGCTAGACGAAGGAACGGAATCCGATAAAAATTCTCGATATAGTTGCTGGCTCTGTCGATCGCTTGCTCTGCGTGTGTTAACTACTAACCGGCGAGCTTGTCTTTGTTCCAATTGTCGTTGATGATTTCGTTCCGCTCATGCCTCTTGTGATTGTGATTCTCGCAATTGCACCATGTTCACACGCACATTTGAATTATGTTGTAGGATTTGTTCGTTTGTTCTTTGAGCTCTTCTATATCGGATGTTTTTAGCATTATTCGTTCTACGATCCAAATTGCCTCCTTGGCGTCTTGCTGGCATTCTTCACTGTAAATCACGCACTGAGTATAATAGTACTGATAATTTGATTTAAATTGAAGTTATTGCTGAGCTACAATTAAGGAAAATGCATAGATTATATATATATATATAAAACACCGACACAAATACCTTGGCTGTTGAGGCTGCTCCTGACGAATCTCATTGTAATGTATCTGAGGAAATTCTTGTCTCTTCTAATATAACACAGCGAAAGCGCAAAAATTGATTTCCAATAGTATAAATTTTATATTCTTTTGATTTGATAGGTAGAGTGTTTTTTCGTTTTTTCTTTTGTTAGTGTGCTAATTCTTTGACAATTTCGGTTCTTTCTGTTTGTTTACTTTTCTCGTTTTACTTTTGACCCTGAGGATGGCTGACATAGCTGAAACGGTCCGTCGGTCTGACAATAAAAGTTTAATGGAAAAGTTTTTGGCTAATTGTAGTCTCGAACAGAGAGTTTTGTGCCGAAAGGTCGAGAATTTGGCTCGAAAAGTTGTTTCTGCCAAATGGCGAGTTGTGTTTCTTGGAGCGTGTCTCAAAGATATATATATATATATATATATATATATATATATATATATATATATATATATATATATATATATATATATATATATATATATATATATATATATATATATATATATATATATATATATATATATATATATATATATATATATATATATATATATATATATATATATATATATATATTTGTTGCGAATAAACATGCTCTAAGAAATAAAACTCGCCATTTGGCAGAAACAACTTTTCGAGCCAAATTCTCGACTTTTCGGTATAAAACTCGCTGTTCGAGACTACAATTAGCCAAAAACTTTTCCATTAAACTTTTATTGTCAGACCGACGAACCGTTTCAGCTATGTCAGCCATCATCAGGGTCAAAAGTAAAACGAGAAAAGTAAACAAACAGAAAGAACCGAAATTATCAAAGAATTAGCACACTAACAAAAGAGTAAACACTCCACCTATCAAATCAAAAGAATACGAGGCTCAACAAAAAGAACATGAGTAAAACAAAATTCCATAGTGTTTAAGACCAGAATCATAAAGTAAAAAACAAGTAAATTTTCTCGACACCATCATCACAATAACTGATTCTGGTCCTACTACCAAAGTCTTCATCAAACCCACTAATAATGGAACATGCCTAAATGGTGACAGCGAGTGTCCGGAAAAGTATAAAAGAAGTGTTATTAATAGTTATCTCCTCAGAGCTTATCGTTTTTCCGAAACATGGTCAGATTTCCATAAAGAAATAGTTAGAATCAAGCAGTTATTGGTTAACAACAATTATTCTAATAGCTTTGTTGACGGTTTTATTAGCAATTTTGTAACCAAAATGAAAACATCTGTGAGTTCGGCTGGGTCTGACGCTAAAAGGGTCGTGATGTACGCCAGGAGTTCCCCATGTTCTACAAAAATCAAATGAATCTCAATTACAGAATTGATGAAAGTATTATAAAAAAGATAATAAAAAAGGAAGTTTCTGTTATAGACCCCGTAAGGAATAAACTGGGCTTATATATTTATTACAAAAACTTGAAACTTTTCAATTTGGTAATCAATAATGATAGAACAAGTATCACTGACCCGTTGCAACAAAGTCACGTGGTGTACCATTTCAAATGTTCAATTCCACATTGTAAGGTGGATACATACATTGGTCACACTACCACTACGTTGTCAAGGAGACTCACGATGCATCTCCAGTTTGAGAGTATTCTTAATCATTATGAATGTATTCATTTGAAAAAGCTAACACGAAAAGAACTTGAAGAAGGTGTTTCGATTTTAACAAGTGAATCCGACTCTTTCCGGCTGAAAATTAAAGAGGCTCTCTATATATTATCAATGAGACCGGCAATTAATAAACAATTTGATAAATTTCCACAGATTCCCCACTTGTTTGGTGTCAAAGAAAGTAATATGCATCGGTTACCCTGTATTCCTTCTAACGACGAGGATAACATAAATGATGATACTTCTGACTCGTCCTCTGACACAAATACTTTGGCTGTTGAGACTGCTCCTGAAGAATCTGTGTTATATATATGTGTTTGTATAAGTATATATGTATGTATGTATGTATGTATATATATATATATATATATATATATATATATATATATATATATATATATATATATATATATATATATATATATATATATATATATATCTATATATATAAAAATGAATGTTTGTATATATGTATTTATGTATGTTAATGTCCTTTATGCATTGCTACACCATTCATCCGATCGTAATGAAATTTTCACACAACCTTGAGAGTCAATGAAAATCAAAAAAAAAAAAATTTTTGAAATCCGTCACAAAATGAGCGGAGCGGAGCGGGTGAGCGAGCGGGAACTATATATATATGTATGTGCGTATGTATGTGTGTATGTATGTATGTGTATGTGCATGTATGTGTGTCTGTGTGTGTGTTTATGTATGTACTAGCGGAGATACCCGGCGTTGCCCAGGTTTTTTGAGGTTTTTCTAATGTTTGTCTCTTTCTCTCCCGTTTCCTTTCCCACCTGCTTTCCCACTCCTGTTAGCTTTTCCGTTTTCGGTCGTTTTCCCACTGCCGGTCGCTTTCCCGCTCCCGGTCGCTTTCCCGCTCCCGGTCGCTTTCCCGCTCCCGGTCGCTTTCCCGCTCCCGGTCGTTTTCCCGTCCCGGTCGCTGCCCTGTTCCCGCTCACGTTTGCTCTCCCATTCCCGCTCACGCTTGCTTTTCTGTTCCCGCTCGCTGTCCGTTCCGGGTGCTTTCCCGTTTCTATAATAGACAAACTAACCCACAAACATTCATATATATATATATATATATAGTCTTAGCAAATCTATTTTGCGTTTTATAGGCTAACAGAAGTTATGAAAGAATGTAAAAGAGAAAATGAGCGGGAACGGAAACGGAAACGGGAACGGGAGAGCTACCGTGACCGGGAATGGGAGAGCAAGCATGACCGGGAACGAGAGAGCAAGCGTGAGCGGGAACGGGAAAGCGACCGGAAACGGGAAAGCGACCGGGAACGGGAAAGCGACCGGGAACGGGAAAGCGACCGAGAACGGGAAAGCGACCGGGAACGGGAAAGCGACCGGGAACGGGAAAGCGACCGGGAACGGGAAAGCGACCGGGAACGCGGAAAGCGACCGGGAACGCGGAAAGCGACCGGGAACGCGGAAAGCGACCGGGAACGCGGAAAGCGACTGGAATCGGGAGAGCAAGCTTGGAAGGAAACGCGAGCAAGAGAGAAAATCGATAACAGAACTTCTGAGCGGGAAAGCGACCGGGAGCTGGAAAACGACCGAGAGCGGAAAAGCGACCGGGAACGCTACGAAAACGGGAAAGTGGAGAAGGGAACGGGAGCGAGAGAGACAAACATTAGAAAAACCTCTAAAAACCCCGGGCAACGCCGGGTAACCCCGCTAGTATGTATATATAAGTTTTATTCTATTTCCTACTTAGTCATGTCATAAACAAACAAACTTATATACAGACATAATTATTTACAGATCTAAATAAGTGTTAGCAACCACAATAGTTTAGATTGTATTTATTACAATTAATTTAGAATAATAAAAGATATAACAATTGACGACGAGGATAAACACAAAACCCACGAAGCTAAAATGGACATCAATAACCAACTCATCGCATTGATGCAATAACAGCAACAGCATATGGATCTTCTCCGAGAGCAGTTGGCTCGAGAAAAAGAAGAGAAACTTGAGAGGGAAACTCGAGAAAAAGAAGAAATGAGAATTGAAAAAGAAGAAACTGAAAAAAGATTTTTTCAGTTAATCTCAATGATGACGGACAATAGATCCGTCGAAGTAAGACCAGACCTCTGCAAACGAATTGAGCAATTTGTTTACGATCCAGATCAAGGCCTAACATTCACTGATTGGATTGGGCGATTTGAAGAAGCTGTTCAGTCAGTCGGAGGCGAATCAATGAGCGATTTAGAAAAAAGAGCAACTCTGACCGGGAAGCTTCAACAAAACGAATACACACTACTTAAGGGTAGTATATTGCCGAGAACAATCGAGAATCTAAGCTATGAGGAAACAAAAGGTTGGCTAGAAAAACTGTTTGGTGATAAAAAAAAAGTATTCATCAAAGACGGTTTGATTTTGAAAACGTCCAAATAAGGGACTCAGAGACTTTCAGGGCATTCGGCACAAGGGTGAACAGGCTGTGCAACGAAGCACAATGGGAAAATTTCACAAAAGAAGCTAGTATGTGCTTACATTTTATATGGGGATTGAAGGATCCGAAGTATTTAAACATTAAGCACAAATTACTGCTCAGGGTAGAACAAGAGTGCTCACTGGAAGAGCTTATTGAAGAATGTGAAAGGATAAAACTGTTACATACAGAACAAATGATGATTTCAGAAACCTTAGTTAGTAAGGTTAATCACTATTCAGAAAGATCACCTAAAAAATCTTCCAGCCAAGAAATCCGGGGTTCACCCGTAAACAAAAATGTTTGTTTTCGCTGTGAAAAACCGGGACATTTTGCTGCCAACTGCAGAATTGATGAAAAAAGTCCCAAAAGATTTTTCAGTAGAAAGAAAAGTACAAGCATAAGGAGGAGTCCAAGTCTGTCGTATAGACGACACGAAATACGGCAAGTCAAGACAATTCCCAGCAAGCGAACAATTATAGCAGCCAATAGAAGATACACCACGGTGAAAGTGATGTCGAAATTATGATGCAACTGGACTCCGGAGCCGATGTCACAATCATCAGTACAAAAACTTGGGTGAAGATTGGTTCACCAAGGCTAGATAAGGCAACAACAAAAATTGATGCTGCAAACGGTACTGAAATTCAAGTACTAGGTTAATTTCAAACCAAATTTTCATGCGCAGGATTCACAGGCAATGGACGCTGTTTTGTGGCCAAAAATACAACACAACTTCTAGGAATTGAATGGATGGATCAACTTCCACCAATGATAAAAGCGTTTGATGCAATCTGTTGTTCTGTTGCAGAAAAGCCTTCGCAGGAAGAAATCAGTTTAGCTGTTCGTTTACAAACAGAGTTTCCAAATGTTTTCAAAGAAGAATTGGGCCATTGCAGTCAAAAGAAGGCAAGATTGCTCCTTAAGTCAGAGTCTCAGCCAAAATTTTGCAGACCACGAAAGACACCTTTTGCTTACGAAAAAATAACCATTAGGAAACTTGAAAGACTAGTCAATGTAGGAGTTCTTAAAAAAATTGAATACAGTCACTGGGCGGCACCGATTGTGGTTGTTCCAAAGAAAAGCGGAACGGTGCGCATCTGTGCTGATTTTAAAACAGGCCTTAACGACGCACTTGAGATGCACCAACATCCACTTCCAACACCGGATGAAAATTTTTCAAAATTAAACCAAGGAGCTTGGTTTACTCAAGTAGATTTTGCTGATGCATATCTACAGTTGGAAATGGACGAATCGTCAAAAGAGCTCGTTACGATCAACACTCCTAAAGGTCTATATCAGTACCAGAGACTTCCCTTTGGAGTAAAAAGTGCACCAGGTATTTTCCAGGAAACAATGGATAATTTAACTTCAGGGTTAAAAGGTTGTGCGGCTTACCTGGACGATGTAATTGTGACCGGCACAACATTGGAAGAACACAATATGAATGTTATTGAACTATTCAAACGGATTTCAGATTTTGGTTTTAGAGTCAAGATGGACAAGTGCTCTTTTGCCAAGAAAGAGATTAAATTTCTAGGTCATATTATCAGCAAAGAAAGCCGAAAACCAGACCCAGAAAAGATAACAGCAATTGTAGAAATGCCCCACCAAAAGACAGAAAACAGTTAAAATCGTTTTTGGGTATGGTTAGTTACTATTCTGTTTTTGTACCAAAGATGAGACAAATGAGAGGCCCACTAGATGACTTGGAAAAAAATGAAAAATTTGAATGGTTAAGAGTACACCAGGAATCTTTCACAAGCCTTAAGAAGGTGTTACAATCAAATTTATTGCTGACGCATTATGATCCCAAAAGAGACATCGTAATAGCTGCTGATGCATGTGAATACGGAATTGGAGCAGTGATTTCACACCGATTTCTTAATGGAACAGAAAAAGCAGTCGCTCATGCAGGCCGTGCGCTGACCCAAGCAGAAAAGAATTACGGCCAAATAGAAAAAGAAGCTTTAGCCCTAGTTTTTGCAGTAAGAAAATTCCATAGATTTGTTTATGGAAGGCGGTTTACGCTTTTGACCGATCACAAGCCTCTCTTGTCAGTATTTGGTTCAAAAAAAGGAATATCTGCACACGCTGCAAACAGACTACAGAGATGGGAACTGATACTCTTAGCTTATGATTTTGAGATCGAATATCGACGAAGAGCAAATTTTGGTCAAGCTGATGCCTTATCAAGACTCATTCATTCCAAAAAACAACAGGAAATGAGGATTTGATAATAGCAGGTGTAAACGAAGACATTCTCCTCTCTACTTAACTAATTTAATACATATCCCTCTTAAGTCTGGTCTTCGATCTTCTTCTCGTAATCACTCTCGCATCTTCACTATTAAGCATTCTTTTGCTAAACGCTCTTTCTCCTACTCTGGTCCCTATCTCTGGAACTCTCTTCCTTCTTCTCTTACTAACTCTACCTCTCTCACAGTTTTCCGTCGTGGACTTAAAACATATCTGTTTACTAAGTTCACGACCGAGCGCTATTGAACACTGCGGAAATAGCGCTATATAAATAAATGATTGATTGATAAATGATTGATTGATACAATGATACAAGAGGAAACGATGAGACAATTACCTGTTAGGATGAAAAATATTCAAATTATGACAGAAGAAGACTCTGAACTCAGAGAGTTAAGTGAGATCATTAAAAAAGGATTTTGGCCATAAGTTAAACCTGGATCAAACTGGAATGCATTCCAAAGTAAAGCAACTGATTTGACTTTACATGAGGGCATTCTATTTATGGGTGTAAGAGCAGTAATTCCAAAAAAACTGCAACAGTGTATATTGAGGATGCTACATCAGGGTCATCCAGGAATTACGAGAATGAAAATGCTGGCCAGACAGTCGGTGTATTGGCATGGAATCGATAGAGATATTGAAAGTATGGTGAAAAGCTGTGATGCATGTCAAAAAGCAGCTAAAATGCCTATAAAAACACGTTGTCACCATGGCCTGAACCATCACAGGCCTGGGAGAGAAATCACATTAATTTTGCGGGACCAATGGAGAATTCAATGTTTCTGGTTGTTGTGGACGCATATTCAAAATGGCCAGAAATAGTACAAATGAGTGCGGCTACCTCAACAACGACAATTCGCGAGCTGAACAGAATGTTTGCTCGGTATGGATTTCCCAAGACATTGGTATCAGATAACGGAACACAGTTTACTTCTATGGAATTTGAAAGATTTTGTCAGTCAAAATTTATCAGTCATATCCGAATACCTCCCTTTCATCCACAAAGTAATGGTCAAGCAGAAAGATTTGTTGATACTTTCAAAAGAACCATAGAAAAGCTAAAAGGTGAAGGAATTACCGAGGAATTGGTGCAAAATTTTTTGTTGTGTTATAGATCCACACCATGCACATCCAGTCCAAATCAAAAATCTCCCGCAGAAATTTTTTGGGGAGACATATTAGAACACCACTATCAGACTTACAACTAAGTACTAAAAAAGACGAAAAGTATTCAGAAAAAAAAATCTTGCATGAAGAGACAGTTTGACAAAAGGAATGGGGCAAGACCGAGAGTTTTTAAAGAACAAGATGCGGTGTACGCTAGAGATTATAAAAATCCAAACCATCCCAGATGGATACCAGGGAAGGTTTTAAAAAGAATTGGAAAAACGGTTTACGAAGTAGAGATTGACAGGAGGATTACAAAAAGGCATACAAATCAATTAAGACCAAGGAATTTAGATTGGGCACTTAAAGAAATGTTTGAGACATTTGACATGCCAGTACCCTTTTCAAGATAAAAGTGATGGAGAGAAAGCCCCGGTAAGAATTGTGTTCCCAGGAGCGGAAGAGATATTGGAACCAGACATAAACGCAACCCCTCGGGTTACGGAGAATGAGGATGGAGAGAATAGACAAGGAGACCATGTTCTCAGCCATATGGATAATGAAGCCAATCCGGAGGAGTTGACACACATTCCAACAGGAATAGAACCGGAGGCAAGACCTAAACGTTATTGCAACCCTCCAAAACGGATAGTACTGGACCCCAGTAGAAAATCATATGATTTTCTATAAAGAGAGGGAGGTGTTATATATATATATATATGTTTATAAGTATATATGTATGTATGTATATATATATATATATATATATGTATATATATATATATATATATATATATATATATATATATATATATATATAAAAGAACATGTCCTGACTGACTGACTGATAATCAACGCCGAGCTCAAACGCCTCATCCTAGGAACGTGAAATTTGGAACTTATATTACTTTTATAGCGTAAACATCCGCTAAGAAAGGATTTTTAAAAATTTTGCTCCTGAGGGGAAAAAACTGGAAAACAAACTATTTTCTAAAACAATGTATATCTCGAAAACCAAAAATGAGGAGATTTTGAAATTTGGTATATAGATTCTTTTTGAAAAATAAAAAGATACGTGTTTCACCATTTTTTGAAAATTCAGTTTCCCGGACCTCAAATGTGGGTTGGAAAATTGGGTTATTTGGTTTTTAAAGTAGCTTCTACTCAAACACTGTTAATGCTACAGGAGTAAAAATTAGTATTTAGTTTCTACTCCAAAAATAATGAAATACGTGTTTCAGCATTTTCTGAAAATTTGGTTTCCAGGACTTTAAATGTGGGGTGGAAAATAGGGCTAATTGTCTTTTATAGTAACTGCTACTCAAAAACAGTAAATACCACAGATGTAAAAATTATTATTTAGTTTCTTTTCTAAAAATAAAGATATACGTGTTTCACCATTTTTTACAAATTTGGTTTCCCGGACCTCAAATGTGGATTGGAAAATTGGGTTATTTGGTTTTCAAAGTAGCTTCTACTCAAAAACTGTTAATGCTACAAAAGTAAAAATTAGTATTCAGTTTCGACTCTAAAAATAATGATATACGGGTTTCACAATTTTTTAAAAATTTGGTTTCCAGGACTTCAAATGTGGGGTGGAAAATAGGGTTATTTGGTTTTTAAAGTAACTGCTACTCAACAACTGTAATTGCCACAGATGTAAAAATTAATACTTAGTATCTACTCAAAAAAAAGATATACGTGTTTCATCAATTTTTGGGTTATTTGGTTTTTAAAGTAGCTGCTACTCAAAAACTGTTAATGCTACAGAAGTAAAAATTAGTTTTTAGTTTTTACTCCAAAAATAATGAAATACGTGTTTTAGCATTTTTTGAAAATTTGGTTTCCAGGACCTCAAATGTAAGGTGGAAAATAGAGTTATGTGATTTTAAAAATCACTGCTACTCAAAAACTGTTAGTGGTAATATATATATATATATATATATATATATATATATATATATATATATATATATATATATATATATATATATATATATATATATATATATATATATATATATATATATATATATATATATATATATATATATATATATATATATATATATATATATATATATATATATATATATCTACGGTTTATAATCCAGGCTGATAGACCTCAGAAGATTTATAACTAAGAAAGATATGGAAAATATAGAGTGAGTGTTTACATAACTTCAATCAACCAGTCTTAATTACAGTTACTAAGATACAAGTTTTTGATTAAGTGTGTATTTCTTCTAATAAATTTTGGACCATTTCTAAAGAACCTTAGTATAGTTATCGATATTATAACAACTGGTGTCAGAAGCGAGATAAATAAAAATGGTTCATCACAAATTATTGGAAGAACTCTCCCTGTTTGAGTTGAGGCGGGAACTAAAAAAACGAAAACTCAAAGACAAAGGGAAAAAGTCTGAGCTCGTGGATCGCTTCCGAATGACATTAGAAAGCCAAGGTCTGGATGCAGACGATTTCGAATTTGATATGGACGAAGAATTAACAAATTTCCTGAACAAGATGACGGAAGAAAACAGAGCAGCACAGGAGCAAAACAGAGCAGCACAGGAGCTAAACAGAGCAGCACAGGAAGAAAACAGAGCAGCGCAAAAAGAAACCAAAGCCGTTATGGAAGGAATTAAAGAATTATTTCTCGAAGGTCAGTTTAAATTGACAGATGTGGAGAAAAGAGTTAATAACCTGGAAAAATTGGTAGAAGAGAATACCAAGGAAATCGAGAAGAGAATCGAGAGCAACCTGGAGATAAAATTGAACAATCTGGTCAAACAAGGACAGACTGGTTGCCAAGCCCAAGAAAGAATTCATTCTGTTGAGCATGTCAAGACCCCGGCTTTTGATGGCACTGTTTCATGGTCCGTCTACAAAGCTCAATTTGAAACTGCTGCCAGGAAAAATAACTGGTTAACCAGCCATCAGAAGGCAGAAAATCTGGTATTTTCCTTGAGGGGAGAAGCTTTACAGTTTCTCGAGCTTATTGTAGATAGAGATGATTACGACGCGATCGTAAAGGTTCTCGAGAACCGATTTGGTAATCAACGCGCGCCCGAAATTTTTCGAGCTCAACTCAAGAGTCGACGCCAGTAACCCGAAGAAAGCATGCAACAGCTGGAAGCGGATATAGAACGGCTTGCTAATCTGGGATACCACTTGTGCCCTCGAAATGTCCTCAACACAATTATTACGGATGGATTCATAGCGGCCTTGAAGAACTCTGAAACCCAAAAGGCTCTTAGGGTTGCCCGCGTAGCTAGTCCCAGCGAAGCTTTGGCATTTGCAATAAATTATGAAGCCTCTGTGGAGCCATCTGATAGGTCTCGTCACGTAAGAAAATTGGGAAGCGAGGACGAAGATGAACTGGATGATCAAGTCCGGAGAGTAATTAAGGAAAGAATTAACTGGAAAGTGAATAACTCACCACTCTGCTGGAGTTGTGGAAGACCGGGACATCTACAAAAAGACTGTATAATTCAGATGTTTAGACCCGGGCAACAGGAGAAAATGGATCACTGTAGGCGTAATGAAAAACCCATAAAGGCCCAATCCAACAAGAAAAAATCAGATTCTGTGAAGGTAAAAGATAATTTGCCTTGCAGAGTTGTGCCAGTCACCGTTCTTGGAAAAGGAACTAGTTTATTTGTGGAAGGTAGATTAGGAATGAGAAACTGTAAGTTTATTATTGATACGGGAGCTTCTTGTTCAATCATAAAACCTTGTTTGGCGAAAGGAGAGGTTTTACAAAGTGGAAAGCACATCCGTTTAAAGACTGCAACAGGAGAGCTTGTTCCAGTAGTTGGTAAAATTCAAACTGAAATAAGGCTGGGAAATAAGACTTTTCAGCACCAGTTTCTGGTTGCTGATATAGAAGAAGAATGCCTACTTGGGCTTGACTTTATGAGAATTCAGGGATTTGCAGTGGACTTAAAAATGGGAACATTCAGACAGGGAAATATGGAAATACCTGTTTGCTATAAAGGCGAAACAAATTCGGTAAAGCGAGTATTGGTAACAAAGAGCATAATTGTACCTGCTCAGTCGGAATCTTTGGTTTGGGCAAGAATAGAGAATGAGAAAAATTTAAGAGTTGTTGGGTTCATCGAGCCCCTGAACGGAGTTGAAAAACATGGACTAATGATCGGAAAAACACTGGTACGAACGGAGTCAGGAAGCTACGTGCCAGTCAGAGTTATGAATGTGACAGAATGCCACAAGCAAATAACAAAAGGTGATGAAATTGCGGTATGCAGCCCAGTCGATCACATATTGGCATGTACCACAGTGGTTGGTAAAAATAATAATAAAAAGAGAATGAAGTACTCGCAAATTCAGGAACTGCTTGAAGCCGCTAAAACTTCATTAAAACCAATGGACAATGTCAAAGCGGAAAAGCTGATTGAAGAATATTGTGATATAATAGCTATTGACGAAGAAGACAATGGGAAAACAAAGATCGTTGAACACCGAATTCGAACTGGTAATACAGAGCCCATTCGTCAACTGCCACGAAGGCTTCCACTGGCAAAGCGGAAAGAAGCTAGAAAGATGTTAGAAAAGATGAAGAAACAAGGAGTTATTGAACCATCCAATAGTCCATGGAGTTCACCTGTAGTACTTGTTAGGAAGAAAGATAACTCGCTACGTTTTTGTGTCGACTACAGAATGTTAAACGAGGTCACACAAAAAGATAGTTACCCTTTGCCCAGAATCGATGACACCATCGATACACTTGCGGGATCTCGAATGTTTTCTACTTTAGATCTTAAGAGCGGATATTGGCAGGTGGGAATACATTCCCAGGATCGCGAGAAAACTGCCTTTTCTATAGGTGAAGGATTGTGGCAATTTACAGTGATGCCATTTGGCTTGTGCAACGCACCCGCAACTTTCGAGCGACTTATGGAGTATGTGTTACAAGGATTAAATTGGAGAACGTGTCTTGTTAATTTGGACGACATTATTGTTGTTGGAAAGACGTTTGAAGAGCATCTACACAATCTTGGAGAAGTTTTCCAAAGGATCCGGGATGCTGGTATGAAGCTAAATCCGGCAAAATGTGCACTTTTCAAAAGCATGGTGAAATATCTTGGTCATATAGTTTCTGCCGAAGGGGTAGGAACCGATCCTGAGAAAATTGAAGCGGTTAACCATTGGCCTGTTCCGAGAAATTCTCAAGAATTAAGAAGCTTTCTTGGTTTGTGCACATATTATCGACGATTTGTAGCCAGCTTTTCCAGCATTGCAAAGGAACTATATAAGCTTACAGAAAAGAATGCATCGTTTGATTGGTCAGAGGCAAAACAACAGGCGTTCGAACGGTTAAAAACAGCTTTGAGTTTGACGCCAGTTCTGTCGTATCCAATCCCTGGAAAAGATTTTGTATTAGACACAGATGCAAGTAATGAAGGAATAGGGGCAGTGCTTAGTCAAATTGTTGACGGCAATGAAAAGGTTATAGCTTATTATAGCAGAACTTTGTCGAAACCGGAGCGCAATTATTGCGTCACCAGACGTGAGTTATTAGCAATCGTTGATTCTATTAAGCACTTTCACAAGTATTTATATGGTCAAAAGTTTTTGTTGAGAACGGATCACGCTGCTTTGAAATGGCTTTTAAATTTTAAAAATCCAGAAGAACAAGTGGCTAGGTGGATTGAACGTTTACAATCATACGAGTTTGAAATTCAGCATCGGAAGGGTGAACAGCACAAAAATGCTGACGCACTGTCACGACGACCTTGCAATGATGAATGTAAGTATTGCATTCGCATGGAGGGGAAAGAAATAAATAATCAGTGTTTTCAGGTACGGTTTCAAATTGACGACACTTGGTCAGATGATGTGATTCGAGACGAACAATTAAAAGATGATGATATAGGGCCGATTTTGAGATGGATGGAAGAAGGGAAGAAACCTGACTGGCAAGAGATTTCTGAATTGAGTCCTGCTAGTAAATCGTATTGGGCACAATGGGACTCTCTAAGGGTTGTGAACGGATCTCTAAAAAGAATTTGGGAAAGCACTGATGGTTCCACCAATGTTTTGCAATTAATTATTCCAAAAGTAAAAGTACCAGAAATGCTCCAACAAATGCACTCCGGAGTATCAGGGGGACATCTAGGGATGAATAAAACGTTGGACAAGATCCGCCAAAGATTTTATTGGGTATACTGTAAAATGGATGTAGAGGAATGGTGTAAAAAATGTGATACCTGTGCCGCTAGTAAAGGACCACAGATGCGACTTCCTTGCGATCTTATGTTTGGAAGTCCGGGAGACAAAGTAGAATCGGAAAGCGAGTATGCCTCACAATTGCGGGCTCGGTTAAATGAAATTCATTTCGTAGCCCGAAATAGGATCAAAGCAGCCAGCGACAGAATGAAAACTCGGTATGATCGCCAATCAAATATGAAAGAGTTTAAAGAAAATGATTTGGTGTGGTTTTACAATCCACAACGTAAAATTGGGAAATCACCTAAACTTCAACAAGACTGGGAAGGACCATATAGAATTATTAAAAAGATCAATGATGTCATCTATTGGATTCAAAAGGGCCAACGTACTAAGATGAAAGTAATTCATGTTGACCGCCTTGCCAAATATTATGGAGGCAATGAAACTGTTCGGGACGAACATGATTAAGAAGGGGGTAGTTTTATATCTACGGTTTATAATCAATTAACTTCAATCAACCAGTCTTAATTACAGTTACTAAGATACAAGTTTTTGATTAAGTGTGTATTTCTTCTAATAAATTTTGGACCATTTCTAAAGAACCTTAGTATAGTTATCGATATTATAACAATATATATATATATATATATATATAAGAACATGTCCTGACTGACTGACTGACTGACTGATAATCAACGCCGAGCTCAAACGCCTCATCCTAGGAACGTGAAATTTGGAACTTATATTACTTTTATTGCGTAAGCATCCACTAAAAAAGGATTTTTGAAAATTTTGCTCTTGAGGGGAAAAAACTGCAAAACAAACTTTTTTCTAAAACAATGTATATCTCGAAAACCGAAAATGAGGAGATTTTGAAATTTGGTATATGGATTCTTCTTGAAAAATAAAAAGATACGTGTTTCACCATTTTTTTTTGAAAATTCGGTTTTACCGGACCTCAAATGTGGGTTGGAAAATTGGGTTATTTGGTTTTTAGAGTAGCTGCTACTCAAAAACTGTGAATGCTACAGGAGTAAAAATTGGTATTTAGTTTCTACTCTAAAAATAATGATCTTCTTGAAAAATAAAAAGCTACGTGAAAATAGGGCTAATTGTCTTTTATAGTAACTGCTACTCAAAAACAGTAAATACCACAGATGTAAAAATTATTATTTAGTTTCTTTTCTAAAAATAAAGATATACGTGTTTCACCCTTTTTTGAAAATTTGGTTTCCAGGACTTCAAATGTGGGGTGGAAAATAGGGTTATTTGGTTTTTAAAGTAACTGCTACTCAACAACTGTAAATGATACAAAAGTAAAAATTAGTATTTAGTTTCTACTCTAAAAATAAGGATATATGTGTTTCACCATTTTTTGAAATTTTGGTTTTCAAGACCTCAAATGTGGGGTGGAATAACGGTTTCTTTGGTTTTTAAAGTAACTGCTACTCAAAAACTGTAAATGCTACAGATGTCAAAATTAGTATTTAGTATTCACTCAAAAAATAATGATATAAGTGTTTCAACATTTTTTAATAATTTGGTTTCCAGGACCTCAAATGTGGGGTGGAAATAAGGGTTATTTGATTTCAAAATAACTGCTACTCAAAAACTGTAAGTGCTACAAATGTAAAAATTAGTATTTTGAATTTTTGTGCCGGTTAAAAGTAGCTAAGTCCAGTTTATCCCCGGCCTGGCCGAGGTTTTTCACCAAGTATATAGATATTTTAGTGATTTTAGGGTCTTCAGTTGGGCCGGCCAAATCTGAAGTCAAGGTGGGACGGGCCGAAGTTTTTCATCAAGTATATAGAACTTCTAGGCCTGTAATAATGGGCCGGGCCTAATTCAGACGGGCTGTGCCGGGCCAGGAGTTTGGGTTTTTAAAACGGGCTGGGCTAAGTTGTCGTCGGGCCGAGCCGAGACCTAAAAAATTGATCTCTACTATGGATGCACGGTTCAAACTCTAATTTCATGCGAGCGAAGCCGCTACGGGCACTGCTAGTATATATATATATATATATATATATATATATATATATATATATATATATATATATATATATATATATATATATATATATATATATATATATATATATATATATTTATATATATATATATATGTATATATAAGTTTTATTCTATTTCCTACTTAGTCATGTCATAAACAAACAACTTATATAAAGACATAATTATCTAAATAAGTGTTAGCAACCACAATAGTTTAGATTGTATTTATTACAATTAATTTAGAATAATAAAAGATATAACAATTTCATTGTAATGTATCTGAGGAAATTCTTGTTTCTTCTAATATAACACAGCGAAAGCGCAAAAATTGATCCAATAGTATAAATTTTATAGTCTCTGTGATTTTATTAGTTTATGATTCTGGTCTTAAACACTTTGGAATTTTGTTTTACTCATGTTCTTTTTGTTGAGCCTCGTATTCTTTTGATTTGATAGGTGGAGTGTTTACTCTTTTGTTAGTGTGCTAATTCTTTGATAATTTCGGTTCTTTCTGTTTGTTTACTTTTCTCGTTTTACTTTTGACCCTGATGATGGCTGACATAGCTGAAACGGTCCGTCGGTCTGACAATAGCAGTTTAATGGAAAAGTTTTTGGCTAATTGTAGTCTCGAACAGCGAGTTTTATACCGAAAAGTCGAGAATTTGGCTCGAAAAGTTGTTTCTGCCAAATGGCGAGTTGTATTTCTTAGAGCATGTCTCAAAGATATATATATATATATATATATATATATATATATATATATATATATATATATATATATATATATATATATATATATATATATATATATATATATATATATATATATATATATGCATCTCTTATTTTAGAAATGCACTAAAAAGTAGAAAATAAAATTGTATGTCCAATTGATCATCTTGTTGTTCGCCATGATAAGACTAGGCTAGGGTGCTCAGTTTGAATTAAATGAAAAGATCTGTATAACTTAGCGAGCACCCTAGTCTTATCATGGCGAACTACAAGATGATCAATTGGACGTACAATTTTATTTTCCACTTTTTGGTGCATTTCTAAAATACGTCTAGTTTTTAAAAAGTCTTTTTTTATATATTTTTATTTTCTAATTTTTAGTCTTCACACTTTTTAATTATACATTGTTTATAACTCTTTATCTATTTTAATTGCATTATTATTATGGTCTAAGAGATCGTAGTCGCTGCATCGCTGCTAATCTCCGCATGGTTTCTTTCCGGTGAGCTTTGCACAGTCCAGTTCTTGTTTTTGAAGTCCATCTAGCGATCTTACTCGACTGAACAAAAATTAGCAAGAACGACAGGTAGTTTCAATTTTCGAGCTCCTCTTCCCCATTTCCATTCGACATATCCGACTTATTCCAATTATCCGACTTATACCAATTATCCGACTTTCCCCAATTATCCGACTTTCCCCAATTATCCGACTTATCCCAATTAACCGACACTCACTATAAATCGAAAATACTTAATTAAATTAAATCTAGCTATGGGAAAATCCGCAAAAATTTTAAAAATACTATCACCTAAACTAAACATGTTTGCAAAATTTCAGAATGATTGGATAACGGGAATGGGTTCAAAATTGAGAAATTATAAATAGTCCGACACTCACTATAAATCTAAAATATTTAATTAAATTATATCTAGCCATAGGGAAATCCGCAAAATTTCAAAAAATCACCGAAATTGAACATGTGTGCAAAATTTCAGAATGATTAAATAACGGGAAGGGGTTCAAAATTGGGAAAATATAAATAGATGAGATTTATACGGCCAAACGTGTAGAGTATGATAGGGGACAATTATGTGGCTTTCACGATGGAGTCAACAAAAACAGTGCTTTGCTTTATGATGAAATCAGTCGCTGGCAAATGTCAAGATGTTGTTTGCTTGAAACCAATGACCATTCTCACTTCAGCCAAAATTATGAGCGAGTTCAAAACTGTGCATTCAGCTGTAAAAATGCCGGTTTCACTGTTGTGGGCATCTCTATGGACAACTTCAATGCCAATCGCAAATTTTACTCCGAACTTTGTGGGAGACGTTTGGAGCCATTTGTTCTGTCCGAAGACTACGGAAAATGGTATCTAATATTTGATTCAGTGCACAATTTCAAAAATATTTACAACTAGAAGTAGTCCGTCAAAAATGAAGGTTTTTTTTAGCCTTTCTTTAGATAGATCAATCAATCAATCAATCAGTTGAATTTATATAGCGCTTTTCCTATCATTCAAGAGCGCTCGGAAACGAACTTTTTAAATAAATAAGTCATTATATATTTAAATAATAAATTAATACAAAGAAAAAAATAATTAATAAATATATCTAATTCAATTTGTTTCTTCTTATTTTTTATTAATTAATTAAACAAATACAATAAATAAAAGAAATATGCGAATTCTCTCTATCTCTCTATGTGTCCGAGCCACTGATCTCTAATATAACTGGATTGCGCTTAGACCATATATATAGAATAGAATCTATTCTATATATATGGCTTAGACCTGCCTGGGAGTCGCCGCCACTGATCTCTATAATATAACTGGATTGCGCTTAGACCTGCCTGGGTGTCGCCGCTGGTCGCCATTTTGAAACTCTTAGGCCACTCCTACCTACCTGATGCTATTGACGAAATATTTTTTGAAGTGTTAAAATACCGAATTTCGCTGCTAGTAATTGCTTTAATAAACAATATAAGGGAGCAAAACAGTCATTTTATAAAAATAAATCACATACCACTCATATGTTCTAATAATTGGCTGTATAATAAATTGCAACCACCACCCATCCTTTATTTTCAATCTTGTGGTTTATTTTTATTGTTTAATAGTTTATAAGCTAATCATGTCATGAATCAATACTAAACCTGTTTAATTGTGAATCCTCATATTTTAATTGAAATGATTTTTTGTTTCAAGATTCGTATGATCATGGTAAGGTCTAGAGTCTAGACTGACTCTAAACAGAATTTGTATGTGATGATGTTGTACTTGAACACTTTATTTAATGGTCCCCTGTAATCATGGAGGCATCCTCCCACAAAAGGAATTGTACAGCTTATTGAGAGTCACATATGTCTGCATTACTACTGGACAAAACTTATGTTTTGAGTTGCAGCAAATTATATTTAATGTATGTATCAATTTAATGTATCAATTAAATAGGAGATAATGTTTATTCATCTGACGTTATGCAAGAAGGCAGTCCAATGAGTTGGTGAGGTTATTATATGGGATTGAACCCTTAATGACTATTGGCTTAATCATTATGTTCTGTATAATAAAGTAGAAAGTTTTGCAACTTTAATAGACAGAGATGGCTTAGGCTGGATGACTATGGACCTTAAAATCATCTATTAACTATTAACTATTTGTAGCACTAAGTTTTGTTTTGCAGCTGTGATAGACAAAAGTGGGAGCATGATCAGCGTTGTCGGCCCTCCATCACAAACTGTTTGGCTCCTAGCAGTTGGTATGATATTGCTATAAATTTTTTTTAAATTGTTATAGATTTAAAGGTAGTTTTCCTGTTTTCTTAGACTTAGTTCCTGAGACAATTCAAGAACTCAACTGGAAAAACAAGAGAGGGATGAAAAATTCTTTGGTCTTATGGAACGTCTTATAGACGTTAACAAAGAAATTTAAAATTGATGGAACAAATTTATTTAAATCAAAATAAACAAATTTAATTAAAAAGTTGTTGTGTTATTAAATCCTTTTTTACGAGTTAGCTTTCAAATCTTTTTCCAGAGGGGTAAATGAGTGATCATCATTGGTGTTGCTCTCCTTGAAATCAACTAAATCATCAGTCCAGGCAAAGGTTGTGTAAGCAACAAGCTGTCAAGACCATTGTGGAAGCAGTTCTTGGGCAGGCAACATCTAAGTACTTCAACCTTCTAAACCTCCCTTAAGAAAAAAATAGTATTAGTCTACAAGTTTTAAAAATAAGGGATTTTCAACTATTGTAAATTACCTCAAATGTTGACTTCTTCATTTGAAAATGGGAATTAAAATCTAAATCACACATTACACTATTACACATAAGAAAAAATCTTCTGTGGCCTTGTTGCTCTGTAACTTTATCACCTATAAAATAATTGGACTGAAAGTACACAAAAGCTTTTATAACAATGATAATTAAATCTAGTATTCCTTGGAAGGCTGAATTCCAATTTTTGTAATTGATCATATACACATACAAATTTAATTTTAAAGAAGACATTAGATTAGATTGATTAGATTAATCTAGATTGGTCTATCACAGCTGCAAAACAAAACTTAGTGCTACAGATATATTTGTATAAGATGATTTTAAAGTCCATAGTCATCAATCTAACATTAATCTAGATTAATCTAACATTTTAATACTTCAAGATTATTCTGTACTGTATATCTCTGTACACTGCAGACCTGTATTAACTCGAATTCAGCACCAATAAACTAATAAAGCGTCTCAAATAAAAAATAAGCTATATCCTAGCTAACCTTTGTCATCTTCCGATTCAGAGTTATAAAAAAAAGTGTTTTATACATTCAGTGGCAATTATTAAATTGGAATTCAAAAGATCGGCAAAAAATTTTTATTGGATCCATTTTGTTTACATCCACCTGACTCATCTGCCGTTGTTAAATACCATATATATAGAATAGATATATCGGAGATGAGCAGGTTTTGAGTGAGATGCCAAGATGGCCTCCGAAAAAGCGATTTAGAGTCTTTTGGATCCATGAATATTCATTATTTGTATTAATCTATTTTTGATACGACACCGGAGACTAAACTCCGGTTTGTAAGAAACAGAAACGTCGATTTCTTATAGCTAAAAGTAGTTGATATGAGCTTTATTTTAATTTAACGCGATATCCGACATAAAAAATATACAATTCTAATTTACCGATAACACAGGCGACGTTAAATAGACCATCGAACTAGAGACTACGCAAATAAAATTCAATGTCAACTGAAATTTTTATAAAAAAAAATTTGTTAATTTTTATAAAGTTAAAAATTTATTTTGTACATAAAAAATTCTTTTTTTTCTATTAAAAAAATACTTGATTAAGTTACTATACGGTTGTAACTCTCAGTTCTTCGTTTCCGATCTCCGGTCTACTAGGCTGCCTCGCTAAAAGCCTTCCTAAACAACAGGCGGGCCGATATATCTATTCTATATATATGTTAAATACCATATATATAGAATAGATATATCGGAGATGAGCAACTTTTGAGTGAGATGCCAAGATGGCCTCCGAAAAAACGATTTAGAGTCTTTTGGACCATGAATATTCATTATTTGTAGGGGAGAACCGGACTGAATAGTCACTGTACAAAACGGCCACTGAGATTTTCTCATTTGCTAAATTATTTTTTACGCCCATCTTTTTTTTAAAATGCGTATATATATGAACTCTTTGTTCAGTGTTGTTCTTTTGTCTCTCGTGTATTTCGTTCAGCATTTATAGAGCTTTTTGTTTTTTCGCACGAAAAAGTGAGAACGAGTCAGGTCAGAACTATTCGATTCTTATCAAATATTTAAGTTTATATTTTGTAAGATTTTTTTAGTAAATAAAGAAATGTTTGATTAATATTTTAATCTAAAGTTTGGATGTCAAAAATTATTATTTCGCTCGTAGCAGACTAAAATGCTCGTACATCTCGGTTCGTACTAAATGACCACTGTAAGGTCGTACTGAATGACCATAGTTATTCAGTATTGCTGAATGTTTAAATTTTCATAAATGTGTTTAGGTTCATTATTGATCAAAATGTTAATGTAATATAATGAAATTGTTTAATATATTAAAGACATATACATATTAATCACTACTTAATGTTGTTATGGTTATGTTTCAGAATGAGAAACAGACTATCTACGGCTGTGAACTACTGTGAAGAAGGGATGGTCCCAAAAAAACATGGAGAGAACAGTAGAAGATGTTTTGAAAGCTTGCTTGCCAGTTAAATCTGCAGCAGAGAAGCACCAAGTGAGTAGAACATCACTGAGGCGTAGACTGGATGCAATTCGCAGAGGAGATAGTTTTGAAATTAAAGCTTATTCTCAATCATCGATGAGAGTTTTCAGTTCAAAAGAAGAGCTTCAGTTGAAAGAGTATTTAATACATGCCTCAAAAATGGGTTATGGGTTGAGTACACTTAAGCTCCGTTCACTGGCATATGAATTTGCTATCAGACTAAAGAAGAGGCTACCTCATTCTAGGAAAAGTGTAGAAAGCCCTTGGGTAAAGAATAAGCAAGCTGGAAAAGACTGGGTGCAAGCCTTTATAAAATGAAAAAAAAAATTTTTTATTTTTTAATTAACATTAATAAAGATTTTTCTGTGAAATAAAATATTTTGGCTTACCATTTGTTGAGAATTGTGTCTTCTATAATAAAAATTGCATGAGCGGCCATTGAGTACTTGGGGGTGTCCATTCAATACTACCAGGTTGTACTGAATGGCCAGCCAGAAATTTTGGAAGAGGTTGCGTTATTTATTGTTTTTTATCAAATTGTTATAATATGAAAAGTTTTAATAAGCGGTTTTCAGTAGTGGAATGTATTTGCTTTCATTATGTGAAAAAATTTTATTTCTATCACTTATAGTTTTTTTGTATGATTGATTTGAATAAAAGTGTAAAATTGTGTGGCCATTTTGTACCACTCTCGCAGAGAGGTACGACAGCGGAGACTAAACTCCGGTTTGTAAGAAACAGAAACGTCGATTTCTTATAGCTAAAAGTAGTTGATATGAGCTTTATTTTAATTTAACGCGATATCCGACATAAAAAATATACAATTCTAATTTACCGATAACACAGGCGACGTTAAATAGACAGAAGACATTGGGCACTCAACTTGAGCCACCCAATATGAAATCATGGTTTCCACATCTTGACGATTCAAGTATTCGTGTTAATGTTATTCTTGATGCATGTCATATGCTAAAGTTAATGCGAAACTGTCTGGCTTCATATGGTATTCTTAAAGATTATCAAAATAACACTATTAAATGGAATTACATTGAGCACCTCCATAACTTGCAGAATAGTGAAGGCTTGCGGTTGGGAAATAAATTGAAGGATGCCCACATTCACTGGTACAAACCGAAAATGAAAATTAATTTAGTGCAAGTGTTGCAGATGCGATTGAATTTTGTAGAACTTGGAATTAGATCAATTTGCAGGTTCTCAAGCTACAGTTCGCTTCTTGCGTTTAATTGATCACTTATTTGATATTCTCAATTCCCGAAACCCATTAGCTAAAGGTTATAAAGCTCCCTTGCGACCAAATAACGAACACTGTTGGAGATCATTTCTTATTGAAACAAAATGCTATTTATCTAAATTAACTTCAGAAAAAGGCCAATTGATGTTCACAACTAAGCGAAAGACTCCTTTTATTGGCTTGCTTTGTACTATAGATTCTAGTTTGGCATTGTATGACACTCAAGTGGGGTTCACAGATGCCCCTATGCAATATCTTTTAACCTACAAACTAAGTCAAGACCACCTTGAATTATTTTTTGGTTCTGTGCGATCATGCGGTGGATGTAACAATAATCCCACAGTTCGTCAATTTGTTGCCACATATAAAAAAATTATTAATGAGACATTATGTAAAAGGTGGGTTAGGTAATTGTATAGTCCAGGATGCAACCAAATTGCTGTATGTAACTTTGGATAGTATAGAAATTGATGATGTCCAGACAGATACACTAGACATGTTAGTTATAAGAATGTATGATTTACAACAAAAACAACCACTTGTAGCTGATCATGATTATGTTGACATTCCGAATCCTGCAATACTGTCCCAATACAAACAAACAGTTATTTCATACATTGCAGGCTATGTTATTAAACAAGTTAAAAAGAAAATCAGCTGTGCAGACTGCCAGTCAGCATTAATGGCAGAGTCAATAACGCTGGGTTAAAAAAAAACAGCAGCATTGGAACTCAGTTTATAACACTTAAAGACCGTGGGGGCTTGATGTATCCCTCTGAAAGTGTAATTGTCGTATGTGAAGAAACGGAAAAATGTTTCCAGCGTCTGCACGCAACTGTAGGTGACAAGCTACCACAGTCACAAAATTTTTTTTAAACTGTTTTTTCACTGGTTCTCAGTGAAGTTGGCATGATCGCTTTCAAATCCTTAGGCACACCAGATAACAATCACATTTTTAATTTAATTAAATGTGTTGCTCATAGCTATGCGACTATTAGATTACATCATTTAGCAAAACAGAAAACTGTAGTTGTTTCGGGTATCAACATTCGTAAAGATTTAACTAAGCTGATTTTGTTTAAAGGTCAATAATTAGACAATGACAATTTATATCTTTCAACTTGTTTTCAATAAGTCAGGTTGTGTTTATCTTTGCTCATTTCTGTCTTCGGTATTATATCAGTTTATTTAATATATTTTTTAATAAGTAATAAGTTTTTTTCTCAACCAGATGGGTGCATATCACTTACATTACATGTAACAAATAATCAGTGATGGGCACCAACTACTTCAATTGTAGTTACAACTACATGCCAACTACCTCATGACAGAAGTAGTTATAACTACATGTTAACTACTTTAGAAGAGAGGTAGTTATAACTAGTTTGTTAACTACTACTAAAGTAGTTAACTACTTTCCAACTACTTTTTAACTGTAAGATATAAAAACACAACAACAAAAAATAAATTTGCATTTAATAATTTTTTTTTAAAGAATAGTAATGATTGTTAACTAAATATAATAAAAACAAAGTATTTTTAAGCAAATATAATAAAAACAAAGTATTTTTAAACAAATATAATAAAAACAAAGTATTTTTAAGCAAATATAATAAAAACAAAGTATTTTTAAGCAAATTGTAGAAAAACAAAGTGTTTATTGATACATAAAGGTTGAATGACAAAGTTCAAAATTTGTTAAAACTGAAACGGCTTTTCAGAAAAACCATACGGTCAAATAAAGTGTCACTCATTTTGCACCTTCGAGGTGTCAAAATCATACCAGCCATGCTTGGAAGAGTAGAATTGGCTTTTATGAAAGCTCATTCTACAAATGGATAATCCTTCAGTGATTGAACATTCGATGCTTTAGATTATATTTTTAAATTATCTGGCTTTTTAATAATTTTGTTACAACGCTAAGTCAAAGTAGTTAGACTAGTTATAACTACCAAACTAGATCATAAAAGTAGTTATAACTACATGGCAACTACTCAAAAACAAAAGTAGTTATAACTACCATGTAACTACTATAAATGTAGTTATAACTACAGTAGTTACAACTACAGTAGTTAAAGTGCCCATCACTGCAAATAATGTCTATTTCACCTGTTAGTTTTTAGTTTGGCATTAAATTATTTAATTCAAATATCATTTCCTTCTCATTTGTAATCTTAAAGCCTACAAACTGAATCAAATTAAAAACCTTTACAAATGATAAAAATTAAATGAAATTTTAATACGTTATAGTCTACAATACAATGTAACTTATTCAGCCTAAACTAAGTATATTATTCATTGACCCATTATTATAGACTAGACTTAGACTATATATATAGTATACACCTAGGTCTAGGTGACACAAAAGATACCGTTAACTTTGAAAAAATTCTCAAGGAAAATGTCTTTATTTAATTTCTTTATTAACACAACATAACTTACTACTACATTTAACAAACATTTTGATGTTAAAAGTTACTATACTAAATAGACTCAAAACTTTTCGAGTCATACAGTTTCTTGTACAACCTATTCTGTACTTGCTAAACTAGCTAGCTAAACCATAGCGGAGCGATTTTCTTGCGGTGATCTGCAGCGCGTTTCATCTGTGTGACTGCCAAAACTTTTGCATGTGTTACCGAATAACTATCATAATGACCGTAGTAAAAAAATGTTAAAAATACCGAATAACTAAATAAAAATTTTTATTTTTAAGTAAAATAGTTAAATTTAATTAAAACCCCCTAATTGTTCGTATATCATGCGATGACCGACGTAAACACGACGGCTGCATTGGTAATTGAGAGTGGTAACATGGCGGCAAACTGGCGACATCATTTCTATTGAAATAATGGGCTAAGCGCAATCCAGTTATATTATAGAGATCAGTGATCCAGTTATATTATAGAGATCAGTGGTCCGAGCGCTATTGAACGATAGGAAAAAATTTAACCGATTGATTGATTGGTTGTTACCTTGGTGACGGGTGTATTAAAGCGTGAATTTAGTTAAAAATTATAGGCATCTTTTTTATGTACAAATAATTTTTATATACTATTTAATTATTCATATATTTAATAACTACTAATACAAATATATACTATTAGCATGGATTTCTAGATATAACATCTGGATACACAACCTCACACAAAACGATTTTATTGTATACGCGTTTGGGCCTAGGCTTGCAGCTAGAGTACTACAACCATAAATTTATATCTATGGCTACAACGTTCAAGCTGTATACGCGAGCTGTTCTATTCTATCGTTCATTAGTTCGTTGTGCCGTGTCTTGCGTGCTGCTTAAACTTCGTTCGAAACTAGTTTTTGTTCTCAGATTTAGTTGTTTATTAAACTAATAATATAATTAAATGGTAAATAAATGTTCAGCGTTCGGATGCCGAAGTGGATACTCTTCTATCAACAGTAATGAAAAGACAGAAGAACTTTCATTTTATTCGTACCCATTGAACAATCCCGATCTTTGCATTAAATGGATTAAAGCGTATCCTCGATTAAATTTTGAACCTAACAGAAATTCAAAAATGTGTTCATTACATTTCTTGCCATCAGATTTCGTTACCGATTTTGAAGATTCGAATAAATCAAAGCTGAAAAAGAGGATGCAAACACCAACGAGGTTTAAAGTTAATTAATCCATCCAGCATTGAGAAAGTTTCAGTAAAGCTTGTTGTATCTATTTTCTCAGAATTAGGAGTTAATGCCTTGAGTACTACATTGAAAATGAAGGTAAATCTGAATGGACAGGTACTGCATGGTTTGTTGAATTGATAACAAAATTATGGAATGTTTTAAATGTAAAATCATCTTCCAAAGGAAAACGAAAAAACTACCATATGGATCCTGTAAAGTCTTGCGGGGACTGGAAGTTAGACTTTTTGAAAGAATTTGATGAATTTCTTTGTCTGATATAAATAATTTAATTGACGATGTCAGAGATTGTTCAAACAATGTGGATGATCAAGCAACAAGAATTGCAAGCTCGTTGAAAAATGTAATTTTTCTTAATGAAAGTCAAGCAACAACAATATACTATGAAGCTGGAGCTGGAGCTCATTTAATAATTCATCAAACAAAATGCCAATATTGCAAAGAACTTCTTGTTAATGAGGATTTTTATAACTTGGATGAGTTGAATTTGCAACTACTAGATGTATATCTCAATGATATCAATCGAGGAGGTCTGTTAAAACCTTCTGAATATACTTTTTCAGTTTGTTTGGAAAACTGGAAAGTATTTGATGCTTTGAAAAGTTCAGAAAGTAATTTAAAGTTATTTATATCACCTACAAAACATAAAGAACTTTTCATAAAAATAGTTGACAGATTGCTAGTGGATGATTCTTTTTTGATAGAAAACTTTTGTGCAGCTAATCACAATCTTAAAGAATTTATAAGTTCCAAGTTTTTTAACTGCATATCAATAAATTATGTGAAAGAATTGAATGAAAAAAATGAAAATTGCAGCAAGCGAAGAAAATTAGATAAACTTGTTAAATAAACATGACTTTTCAAATGAATACTAATTAAAAGTTTGTGTATGTTTATTATGTGTGTTTAAACATGTTTCAGATACTTTTAAGTTTTGTTTCATTAATAAATTTGCACCAAAACAGCTGTGATTAATTTATTCTCAATATTAAAATACTGACATTCATCCTAAAGAGTTGAATAGTACACTCAACACTTAGGCCCAAACGCGTATTGGTACGCTAATGGGTTGTGATTCCAGATGTTATATCTAGAATTCCATGACTATTAGCTATACGACTAATTACGTAAGAAATATGGTTACGGCCTATAGAGCCGTAATGCATCGTCCAATCACACAGCGTTTCAGAATCAGTGAGTGACGAGGGCTGTTATTATATCTAATAATTTCATTCATCGTCGGTCCTTCATTTGTCCTGATTTCAAAGGCAGAGCCATAGGAAATCCAGAATTCAAGCATATTGAAAACTTGTATAATTTTGAGTTGGGCCGTTCAGTTAAGATGGCACATAAGCTAACTGAAAAATGTCTCCATCCATCAGTTTTGGAAAAAAACAAATGTGAAACTGGCCGATAGCATCTTTAACGAGTCCAAATTGCAGCACTAAAATTTTATGGCAATGGGAGTCATCCAGAGTTTCTTAATACAGTCTCATTTATGGAACTGATCATTGAGTACTGGAACATTGTTAATGTTAAAACAACTTTTGCTGGACAAAGAAAAAGAGATGGAACAAAAGAGCCCATCAGAACCCCGCACAATGGAAAATTATAAAAAAAAATTTACTTTGCTGATTGGATGAAGGAGTGGGAACAGATGGCAACCAGGTACAGCGGATTGAAAAAGGAAACTTTTAGCAAACCGGTCTTTCTTGCTCGATTCATGCTTGCTGAAAAAAATGGATTATGTCCTGACTGGCCAGCTTCAATCAAATCCTATTGAAGAAATATTAGGTTGGTACAGACAGCTGCATGGTTCAAATTTTTTTTATATCTGTGTGACAAGTCCTTCAAGCTGAAAAAACAATTAGGCTTCAATCTCTCGTTAAATTTTTGAATTTTTCCATGGATGATGTCCACAGGGTTTTTTCTACCGCAGAAGCAAAAAAGAGACTGGAAGTTGATTTGAATTTCGGGAAGCTCGTGATTAGTTTGTGCTTGGATGAACTGTGCCCTGGATATCAAGAAGAGATGGACGTTTGCATAATATTTTATGTTGCTGGCTATCTTGCAAGGTGTTTGACAAGAAAAGAAAGTTGTTCTGCATGCCAAGCTTTTTTCAAAGCAAATGATGACACACCGATAATAACCATGGAAAACTTTTCTGGAATTACAAAAGAAGAAACTTGAGCAAAATCAAGATTTCTTGACCAGATTAACAGGGGAGGCTTATGTACCCCCAGTGACATTCTCTACATGTCATGCTTGTATGCTTGGACTTTCTACCACGAAATCATAAAAAATGAAGATCCAAAAAAGTTTTTTCTTGACATGACCCAGCAACAGCAAGTGTTTGTCCATGCCTTTCTTCAAGTCATGGAAAATACTCAAAACAGCCATAACATTTTGAAGCAAGTTTGTGAAGATGGTCATTCATTCAGAAAACATTTTTCAATAATTACTGAAGAATGTTCAACGTGACAATAATAATCTGCTATCACTACGGCATCCCAACGCTCTTGGGAAGTTTCCATTTTCTTGATGTCCTGATGAAATGGTTTTGTTTTGTTTGTCGCAGACAACTGCAAGATTTTTAGAAAAGCAATCGAAATCACTAAATAATGCATTTTGATGCTCATATTTGCACCAACTAAACAAAACTTGATATAAAATTAAATTTAAAATTGCTACAATAGCATTCAAAGCTGCTTCAACCTCCACTCCCAGATATCTCTCTACCTTGCTACACCCATACACTCCCTCCCGTCAGCTCCACTCTTCAACTCAATTTCTTCTTCAACCCCAATTTTCACACACTAAGTATGGTGCACGAGCTTTCCGTGCTGCAGCTCCTCTTGTTTGGAACTCATATCAAATCTGCTTCATCTCTTTCCCTCTTTAAACGTACTTTAAAAACTCATCTTTTTCAGTTAAATTAGTCAGCTCATCTCACGTTCACCCGCCTCAGATTCCTTTACGACATTGGCGTTAAATAAATTTGATTTGATTTGATTGATAACAATGTCTTAATAAATTACACTTTTGTTTTTGTAAAAAGATTTTGCACTACATCAACAACTTTTTCCCATGACGTCCAGACTCATCTTTACGCTGATGACACTCAGCTGTACACACGTTTTGATATAACCGACCTACAATTCGTTAGAGAGCGTCTTATCGCCTGTGTCTGCAAGATTCGTGTTTGGTCCTCGTCTATCAGATTGAGCCTTAACTCTTCTAAAACTGAACTTATCTGGTTTCATCGAGGGAACTCCTCAACGCAACACCTGGATGACGGTAGTCTTCAAATCAGTCCTGACTGCGTCATCACCCCCGTGAAATCCATTAGATATCTTGGGGTCGTACTGGATAGATCTTTACTCATGAATATTTGTTTGTTGTGGCCAGTTTTTCTTAACATAGTGTTTTACTCGGACATCATCCTCTGGAAGATTTCTTTCTTTCCGGCTGGAATCCAACAGTTCGGCAGAATTTTTCAGGAGATTCAAATCACTTACAAGATTTGTCAGCTCTACGTAAGAAAATAACTGAGCTATGGCTTTAATTGAAAGGTTCTGATGACTCTATGTTGGTTGAGAGTAATATCGCATCAGGCAAGACAAAGAAAATAGAAACAAGAAGCTCTTCACTGTGTAGAATCGGTCTAATAAAAATGTAAGGTTAAGATAGTCTAGCGTTTTTCTGTTTTTCCGGTTGATACTTTTTAAATTTAGAGCACACAAACTACAACCATCCACGAAAGTATTGGGTTTTCCTCAAACCCAGGCGCGGTCCCAGTATTTTCTGGTGGAGAGGGATGATAAATTTATTGTTGATTGAGAGTCTTATATTATATATTTCTTTTGTATAGATTTTAAAGTTATCATCAAGTAATTGGTGTGTTGTAAGAAAATGGCGTTTCAAAACATAAGAAATGTGTATGTTCCTATTCATTTTCTCTACAAATACAATACAAAATAAAATTTATATCGTGCCCTTATAAAAAAAAACACAATTTTTTCGCAAAGGTGCACAGTTCATCAATATCTCCTAATTAAAAAACTTATTGAAAAAAATATGTCTTTAGCCTATTTTTAACTTGTTTAATGTCTTATCTATAGAATGACAAACATACACTCTCCTACAACCTCAGTAAACGCAAATTTAATATTCAAAGAGTGTTAGATTTGAAACAAAAATTTAACAGTTTTGTTGGTCAAGTTCGACTCAAATGTATTTTCGTTAGTCGAGAATTTAATAGAACGAATAGATAAATGACAATTTTGTTGTTCATGTGTTTGAAGTTTGGCTAAAACATTCGCATTCTCAATGCTCAGTGGGTGCCGATTTAAAGAATGACGTAATCTTAATGAAGATGTTGATTTTTTCTTGACATCTTTAACACAAAATTAGAGTTTGTGCAGTTGAATTAGTAAAAAAATATTGATTTAGGAATTATAAAGTTATAAGTACTTTACCACTTTTAGACTTCACAGAAAACAGTGGGTATTTTTCTTTTTCGATTAATATAGGTATATGGAACAAGTTTTTTTTTCAATTGAATCATATATTGCCATCCAATATAAAGCTATGCCAGTGATGCTTTCCCAAAATTTTACCAGGAGGTTCGCATTCGCAGTGAATATTTTCTAACATTTTTTTAAATATTAGTATTCCCATTGAAATATTATTTGGCAGAATATCACACTACCTGATAAATATTAAACTATCAAGAAAAAATACAATTTATCGTTCATATCCACCTTTGTTTTGTTTACTAATTAGAAAAAACACAAAATTATTTACATAAACTAGAGTTCTAAAATTTTATACATTCATACATATTATTGTCTGAAACACAAAGTTATAGAAGTATGGACCTAGACGAAAACCTAACCCAGTAAACACGTTTCTTTTCGGTTGTTTTGCTCATCGGCTGTGCGTTAAAGAAACGTTTCCTGAGTAACGTTTTAGAAACGTTTCCCGTGTAACGTTTTAGAAGCGTTTACAATGTAACGCTTTAGAAACTTCCTCTATTATTTGCTCATGCAAATTATTATCACTTCAAATACGTTCATCAATAGACAAAACTGAAACAATATTTGCAAATTTATAAAAAAAATTTATTTAAAGAAAGTCTTTTGAGCTCTATATAAATGTCATTTCTTCTCCTTGCGGTTCAGCCTCTCATGTGCAAACTTTATCCACTTCTTTGTCACAACCTCAATTTCCGTGGCTGACGAATCGTGGAAGCGTCTATTGGTTTGGAGAGTTTCTGAGAAATAGTTTAAAAAAATAGTTGTTAGATATCTAATATTTTTAAAATGACTTTTCTAATAGTTTAGTTAAGCTAACTGATGATAAGTTCTTTGAAAAAGGTGTTTTCCATTTTTCTTTTACCACCATTCCCTTTCCAATTGAACTTTTCAGCCAGCCCATCATCCATGGTGTACCGGAGCAGCCTACGACACGCCTCTGCCATTGTGTCTCCCCCAAGCTTTTGTAAGTCAATCACCTATACAAATGTTTGAATTTATGATAGTGATAACCTAATACACAAATTTTAGATATCTAAGTACATGCTGTAATTGACTTACCAGAGCATCAAATAATTCTTTAGATTATAATTTTGAATCCAACTGGTCAAATTGTACCATGGAGTGCATGGGGAAATGAACGTTTTCCGGAACTGCCGTATTAACTGCTGTCGTTGGCGGACTGACAAGGAGAGCCAGATTACTTTTAATTTCTTTCAAAACTTCCCATATATTAATAAACTGTCCAACCACATATCTGCTAAATTATCGGCTCTGATTTTATCTAACTGCTCTTCTATCTTACGCTTCAACTTTCTACGCTGGGACCAATACGATGACATATTGTAACAAAGTTTCGATCAAAAAATCTAACTGATTATTATAACACAACGAATTTAACTGATTATTATAACACAACGAATTTAACTGATTATTATAACACAACGAATTTAACTGATTATTATAACACAACGAATTTAACTTATTATTATAACACAACGAATTTAACTGATTATTATAACACAACGAATTTAACTGATTATTATAACACAACGAATTTAACTGATTATTATAACACAACGAATTTAACTGATTATTATAACACAACGAATTTAACTGATTATTATAACACAACGAATTTAACTGATTATTATAACACAACGAATTTAACTGATTATTATAACACAACGAATTTAACTGATTATTATAACACAACGAATTTAACTGATTATTATAACACAATGAGAATGAACTAAACTCGTTAGATGTTAGCAAATGCAGACAAAACACGATAGATTTACTGAAACAATAACGGTGTGACCTCACAACAAACAGATTTTTCGCGCACTTTCAGACTATATATAAGTTGTACGTAATTGGCATGGAGGCGGAGCTTACCAACTTGCCAGCCAATGTCAAAGAGCCTCAACTTTGGCTTATTTACATTACCTCATTCTTTTAACAAAAAGATTATGTTTCTTGCCAAGATTTAGCAAGAATGAACATTAAGAACAAGAAACAAACAATATTAGTTCTGGGAAAGGCATTAAACAAGAGCCAGATTTAGCTCCTGCTTTCTTTCCAAAGTGTTATACCGGCAGAAATTACACCTCCTGGTAAAGGGTTCGAAGTTAAAATTCAAACAGTTTATGAAAAAACTGCTGATGGGGAAGAGTGAAAGGTGTCTATGACTACCCACGGGTTGGTAGACACTTGTGACATCAAGCAATTCGCTGGTCAAGCAAGAAGAATGTTTCACCTGAGAATATGACCATTTAGATTATGTCAGTGTGAATGAAAGTGAAATGTTTACAAATGAGTATGACCACGCAATGATAAATCATGGTCATAATCTTCGCAAGAGGAAACATGATTTTGTATACTCCCTTCAATGCAACATCACTCTGCTAGTTTTGCTTGTAACTTTATTATTAGAATGCTCTTCTATGACTCTTACTAACCTAACTTCTTTCTACTCTATTAGCTGATTCAATAACGTTATTCTATTATTATTGTCTAAAACAATATAAGATTAACTATTGCCAGTCATTATAATTAGCGGAATATTGAATGTTCGTTATAGACTAGACAATAATAATAATAATTTTTTTTTTTTTTTTTTATAATAGTTTATAGTCCTTTACACCAAGTGTTTTAAGACTGAAACGGCTGTGTCAGAAGCACCTAAGTACTACCAGTCGTGGATCATAATTTGATCCTTTAACTTTTCCCTCCTCCTTTCTCCAGGCTTGGGACTGGCTTGCAAAAGCAAGGCGGAGTTTAATATAATAATAATAATAATAATGATGAATTTATATAGCGCCAGATAAGTCAGAGGCGCTTACGAAGGTTCCTTTGGATCGGAAGCTTCGAAGAACACGCTATTTTCATAGACATGAGAAAGCAATGCGAGTGAACTCCTTGCCTAAGGGAGTTACGCTGGTGACGCAGGTGAGGCTTGAACTGCCGACCTAACGATCAACAGGCGAGCGCTCTACCGCTCTGCCACCAGCGCCTCATAGACTTTCTTTTAATTTCTTGTTGTTTTTGCTTATTTGTTTATGATTTCCTGCGTTCTGTCAGATCTTTTCTTAAAACACGAATAAATAAATAAAATAAAAATTCACAAACAGCGCAGGGGTAGTAGTGCAGCAGGAAGCAGAGGTTTCAAATGGTTTAAAAATCTAATGATTCGAATTGATTGGTAATTTTTAACCAATATAGTTTGTTTTGTACTTTCAAATTATTTCTAACACAAGAGCTGTAGAAGAGAGTTGTTAATTAACTTTTAATTAGCATCTTATCTGACTTACTAGCTAATCCCAGGTGACTTGTTCGACGCGCTCGATGAACTGAGATGGAACAAAATCTACTAGGAAAATATAATACAACACAATGCCAATACCATTTATTAAGCGTCTTTATTAAATTTATTTTTTCACACTTGAAATAACACTGGTAAGTACAACGTTTTTCACACCGGCTGCTTCTTCACAAAAGCGTGTTAAATTCAAATCGCCTGAGTTTATTTTATATTTTTATAAAATGTAAACCACAGAGATTATTGTTGTGGTCGGCAACTTCGAGGTCGGCAGCTCCGTATTGTTTAAATACAAAATAACAATGAGTTGTTTTTATTTTATTGGTGGTCGGCAACTTCCTACGCTTTGATAAAACGCTGGTCGGCAGTTTACTATCAAAAGGGCGAAAACATAAAGGCGAAAACAAAAGGGCGAACACAACAGAGCGAAACTAAAAAGGGCGAATGCTAAAAAGAGCGCACGATAATAAGAGCGAAAATGAAAAGGGCGAAACTAAAAAAGGCGAACAATAAAAAAAGCGAACATCAAAAAGGCGAAAATAAGTTTGTATTATCTATGTTTCAATAAATTTTTAAGAAATCTATTTAAAGTTTTATGGGCAAAAAAATAGAAAAAAATTAAGCGTGAGCGGAAGAGCGAGTGGAATTCCGCAAGCGAGTGAGAGTATGAGCGGGAAAGGGAGAGCGAGTGGCCGCGGGACATTCAGCGGCCGTGTGTGCGAGAACGGGAAAACAAATAGGAAAGGAAAGGAAACAGAGGGAGGGAAAAAGGTGAAAGAAAATGATGGCAAAACCTCTAAAAACTCCGAGCAGCCCCGTTAGTAATTTTAAATTTAGCCATTTGAGATACTCGCCATTACAGGGTTCTCTTTCTATCACACGCACGCACGCGCGCACGAATTAAGCCTCTCTTTTACTTTCTTTTTCATTCAGGCACGCACACAAACAAATAAAGTTTTCTCTATCATTCTCTCGGTTCCATGATCAAGAGAACAGTGATAAAACGTGTATTTTATTTGCGTTTCTTTTTTCAATTTTTAGCGCTATGTACAATGTCCGCGATCAAATTGTTCCTAGTTAAAATGTCCAAAGTTATTTCAACCCATTATTGTATTATTAAAATTTAATTTAACAATGTAATTTATATTATTATTTTTCTTGGTTATAACTCTCCACTACTGGGTATAATTTGTGCATCACTTTTTGTACAGAAACTGTAGAGTTAAATAGGTTTTTAAATGAGCAAATTTTCCTATAACCAAATTGGTACAAAAAATACTTATCTATAAATTCAAGTTTGAACTATAATTAAGTAGGAAGTTTCTTGACCGTGACATTGGCATCTGGCACTAATGTGTTTTTAATGTGTTTGCAACATTCACATGAGTGAATTTTTATTGGAAGCTATGAAAGAGAAAGAGAGAGAAAGAGAGGCGGGAAGAAAAAGAGAAAGAGAAAGAAGAAAAAGAGGAGACGATTAACTGTTATAATATTTACTAAACATTTAAAACACCCGCGCCACAATATCATTATCATTTAGGAAAAGGGAGAGAAGAAAAACACAAATAGAAAAAAGAAAAGAAAAGAGAGACAAACAAAACAAAAAAAGACAATAGATAAAAAATTATAACGAGAGAAACATAAAAAAGAAAGAATGAGAAAAAAAGAAACATGCATTTTACTAAGGACAAAGAGAGAGCGAGACAGAGAGTGAGAGAGAGAAAAAGAGAGAGGAACAAAAAATAAAGTACCATGCGTTTCACTAGGGAGAGAGAGTGAAAGCGAGATAGCAGAAGAAAAAAAGTTGGTTTGTGCTGCTAGTGTGTGAGTAAAATTATAAATTATAATATTTCATGTTTTCGCTTTTTTGACGTTCGCCTTTTTTATTGTGCGCTCTTTTTAGTTTCGCCCTTTTCATTTTCGCTCTTATTATCGTGCGATCATTTTAGCATTCGCCCTTTTTAGTTTCGCCCTTTTATGTTCGCCCTTTTTTTTCGCCCTTATGTTTTCGCTCTTTTGATAGGATACCCTGGTCGGCAAGTTCGACGTTATTGGCGAAAATGTTCGCGCCATAAATCACAACCTTCAAATTAGTTTTATTTTCATTTAATAAATGCTTTCTAGCAATTGCGTTTTATAAATAAACAAACACTTTACGCTTTCTATAAAATTATATATGCTATAAAAGATTTTTGTATTATACGTAATATATATTGTCGTTTTTAATAATAATAAAACCATAGATATCTATGAATAAAACAAAGCGTTACGTTTTGGCTGCATTAGAAACGTTGCAGTAACTTCTTTTTAGTCGCAAATTACATGTTACTTTTCCGTTACATTGGAAACGTTGCAGAAACGTTTCTTTTTAGTCGCAAATTACATGTTACTTTTACGTTACATTGGAAACGTTGCAGAAACGTTTCTTTTTAGTCGCAAATTACACGTTACTTTTTCGTTACGTTGGAAACGTTGCAGAAACGTTTCTTTTTAGTCGCAAATTACACGTTACTTTTTCGTTACGTTGGAAACGTTTCTTTTTAGTCGCAATTTACATGTTACTTTTTCGTTACATTGGAAACGTTGCAGAAACGTTTCTTTTTAGTTGCTTTGGGCCAGGTAACCTTTTCATAACCAGGTAACTGAAAAGTAACGGACAAGAAACGTTACAAAATGGTTACCATGTTTACTGGGAATATGTTCAATAACTTTAAAACTTGACCTGATAGGTCAAAATAAAGGTCATATTTGAATTCAGGAAACTGATTTCTATTAGGAATAATGTTTATTTCTTAGATACATAAAATTCTTTGTTGACCAGTATTTCTCTCAGCCACTTTCGTATCTTTTCTGTTAAGCATTCTTTTGCTAAACGCTATTTTTCATAATCTGGTCCTTTTCTCTGGAACTCTCTTCCTACTTCTCTTACAAAATCTACTTCTCTTACAGTTTTCCGTCGGGGACAACTTATGTATTTAATAAGTTCGTGTCCGAGCGCTATTGAATGATAGGAAATAGCGCTATACAAATTTAACCGGTTGATTGATTGATTGCAAGGTCAGCTGAGTTGGCAGAGCGTTAGCCTTGAATGTGAGAGCTTCACGGTTCGACTCCCACTCACTGCCTAGTAGCCCATGTCAACGGAAAACTTAGCGGGTAAAATCGTTCTCTCCGTGGGGCATGTAAAAGAACAGCGCCTTTGAACAAAGCGGAAAAGGCGCTCAATAAATTATCAAACATTTACATTTACATTTACATTGACAGCCGGAATAGTTTGCTGGGATACGTACTCGGGACCCGCGCGGGATAGATTTTCATTTAAATGACTTATTAACAGTTGGGATTCCGGGAACCCGTCACCCGTCTCTATCCCGCACAGGTGCCGTGCGGCATGGTTTGCTGGGGGACGTACTTCAGGGGGATCCGAGATTTCTGACAGATTGTCAAAACCAGCGTGACGTACTTTATGGACGACCCCTTATCAACGTGCGCTTTTTTAGAATTTACCCTTTTGTTCTCGCCCTTTTGATAGGATACCATTCATGATTTACATTCGAACGTCAATTTGAAATGAAATAAATCAACATAAGTTTCATAATGTTTCTTACTTAATTTCAGCAAAATTAAAAAAACTCTTCTTAGTTGTGGACTGATATTTTTAAATATTAGTTGCATATATATCTATGACTAGTTGTTTGAAATAAATGCTTCAATTCAACATTCTAAAATATTAGATTTTTCAAATAACTTTTGTCTAAATATCAAAACATGCTGTTACTGTTTGTAATTTTTAGTGCTTTAAACACTTTTTAATAACTTATTGAATGTTGTCTTTGCTTTTAGATCGTTATAGAACCTGGTGCTGGCGCATTTAACCTCTGCTGTCGTGTAGTAAGCATTTGAGGATGGTTTCGAGAATTCCTAAGATTATATTTTCTAAGCTTTCAAGACAGGTAATGCGTATTTGTAAGGTTTTAATATTGGGAGGTTGTGGTATCTATTGTTTTTATTTTTTTTACCAAATGTCATTCCCATCCCTTTCGTAATCTGTATTTTATTTTCTTAGTTACAACTTTTCTGCTACTTTTTCATACAATTTTCCAACTTTTGGGAGCTACTAACAGTGAAAATTTTTTTAGATAAAAATATGGTATAAAATGTTTGAAATTATGTTGGGCAAGTTTTCTTCCTACCTGTCCTGACCTACATAAGTTAATAAGTGAATGGCAGTTATAATAAAAACTAAAAATTTTAAGGCAACTGGACTGAACTAAGAGTTGCTATTATTTCTAAATATTAAGTATATATATTAAGAGCATAGTTTCTTTTTTTTAACCATTTCAAAAATGTCTGCTCCTTTGACCTTCTGGGTTGTATTGTACTTTTTAAACCTTATTTCCATAAATAATTTTTCTAAATAATCATTGACAAATCAATTTGTCATTCTGTTTTTGTGTGAAATGTTCAATATTTGGCATAATAAAACTTTCCAGTAGTCAGATGAAATTGCATGATCTTCCTTTAACAGTACTTTAACTGATCTAAATTGTCTCAGAATTACTTAACACGTTGAAACAAGAATTAATAAAGTAATTATCCAGAACCATGTAGGAACAGCTGCATTATCTGAAGCAAATTTTGAGCTAAAAGTCAGAAAAAGACCTGAACCAATATTGTAAGATTTGTTGTTAGGCAGTTGCATAGATGCATAGAGTATTATAGCATATGGAGCATGCACAGGCCCGTAGCTAGCGGGGGGCTGAAAAATGTAAGCCCCCCACTAAAATTTTAAATAAAATTAAATAAAAATAAATAAATAAAGGTAAATTTAAATATAAAATTAATAATAATAATTTGCATGCCTGTAGAATGAATAATTGGTAAAAACCCATACCAAAAAAGAGCAAAAGTACAGATTAGCACGCTACGTGATTCTGTAATGAGCAATATAGTATTCACCAGAGTGGAATCACTTTGTGCTGTTTATTTTAGCATGTTGGATGGTATATTAGGAGAGTTGATGGAGAGCTTTGTTGATAGTTATTTAAGTTATTCTAAAGGTTAGACTTGTGCAGTGTCTGCCCTTTTACCAACATCAGACAAGTTTTTAGATGTCAACGACCTTTAACCGTTGACGCAACTGCTAAAACAAGACAGGCATGACGATGTTGAAAAATATATTGCAGACGAGGCTCTCATTATAAGTAGGTTTCTAAAAAAATTTCTCCAGGAAATGATGGATTTTATGCTGGACTATAAAGATGCATTTCCTACTCTAAATTGGCCCTATTCAGCTGCAATGACTCTCAGCATCTCGATTGCCACTTGTGAAAATTCATGTTATTGTCTAACACGAGTACTACAACCACAGAGAAGATCAATGTCCCATGAGAGAAAAAGCAAACTTGTACTTCTGGCATTTGAAAAATCGCTCTGTAAAGCAATTGATATGGATACCTATCAAATACTAAGAATGCAATAAAATAAAATCGGATTCAAATAATTGTCTTGACAATGATCAAACCATATTATAATGAAATGGACTTTTTAGTTTCTCATTTCAAGCTACTACACATCCATTCATGTTTTACACATGAAAATTGTCATGAGTTTCATAATCAGTGCTTGGACGTAGTCTTACAATATTATAATAACTTTAATCTTACAGTTTTAGAACAGAGAAAGAAGCTAATTCAGCTTAGCTGACAAACTTTGGCTTTTGATTTTTGAATGACTCTCAATAATTCAAACTATTTTCATAATTTAGTATTTTTTAGTGCTAGCCTGACACTGCAATACTATTAACCCCAATATTCTGAACTGTTTAATTCAAAAAAACAATTTAAAGCTTACTTTCAAACCACACAATCTTTTCAACAATATAAGTTTAATGATAGACTTGATATAATCTAATCTTCTATTTAGATTGTTTAGAAACTGATGACAAGTTGTATGTGTAACACATGAATGGATGTTTAGTAACTTAAAATGAGAAAGTAAACTAAATAGTACATTTTATTATAATGTGGTTTGATCTTTGTCAAAACAAATATTTAAATTCGATTTTATTTTATTGATTTCTTGGCATTTGATACAGATGTACAAGTTTTTATCAAAAATAAAATAAGCAAGTTATTGTATTGTGGACTATAACGGTTGTCTTAATCAGTAATTAAATTTTGACAATTTGATTCAGTGCTGTCATCCCAGTGGTGAGCCATGCACGCATCAAAAATCAAGATTGTGGATAACAACAAGCATACTGTTATTTGACAAAATTGCCTGTGGAAATTGTTAATTTTTTTTATTATGAGCGACATATTGCAACTCTTAGAAAATCTAAAATTAACTAATAGGATATCCAAAATTGGATGCCATTTTTTTTCAAATGCTACAAAATGCTTTGGCGAATCTCATTATCGCGAGGGGCTTCGCACCTGCGGCGCTCGCGCTCAGGCTTCTTCGGTGCCATCGTTCGTCAGTAGCCCCCTACTAATTTTCATAGCCCCCCCACTCACTAAATCCTACCTACGGGCCTGAGCATGCAGCTCATATGAGCCAATACAATAAGAGTCTGCCATGTAAACAATAGGAGTTCAAGTTTTAATTGAAATGAATTTTGAATGAATCGCAATTTATATTGATTGAATGCTTTTTTGTATATTGAATATATTATATTTGCTAAAAATTAATAAATTAATCGTTTTAGTTAATTTACAAATAAGGAGACATGAAAATATTTAGAAATCTGTTTATTTCTACAACTTCTCAGTTTTAATATGGTTTATTTTCTATTTTCAGAATTTAAATTAGCAGTCTTTCTAGATAATGATTTTTTATCAGAATAAGTGTTTTTTGTCACAGACTTTCTGATGTTATCATTCATTTCTTTATTTAGTTTTTACGAACTTGTATTTAGGTTAAAATTTCTGTTTGTGGTTCGGGCCGATAGAATAGAACCACCGTGTATCCTCCTATGCGTGTCATAAAAGGCGACTAAAGGGAGGTTCGCAGGAAGGGCATCCGGGTAAAACTTTGCTCCAAATTCCATATGGGTAACAAAACAAAGAATTTCATTCCGGTTCGGACGTCGCCTGGTCAAACAAGGTCTACAAGATCACCGCTTCCTTTTCTGGGCCTAGACGGAAGTGAAAAGTTAGCTATGGGCTTGAGGAAGAATTTATGAGCTCGGCCTGAAGTGACAGTCTGCCCTGGATTGTGACTTGTGGAGGGGCCTGATATGGAAAAAACGTCCAACCCTAGCATAGCGTGGAATAGGGACGTTTAAAAAATAAATGATGATGATGATGATGATTTGTGTATGTGTTTGTGTATGTGTGTGTGTTATTCTCTGTACGCAAATCTTGCAAGTAAAATTTAACCAGCTTTTTGACTAGCATAGCTTTCTATTGGATGACAATAGATGATTCAATTAAAAAAAAAACCTAATTTGAACATCTTTCGTATTTCTAAATCGAGTGTATTTGAAATCAAAGTTTGTGTTGAAAAACTCGTTTTTCCTTTACTTGTTTTACCATTACATTAAACAATTAGCAATTTCGTATAACGTGGCAGCCACGGAGGTCAGCCGTCGATAAAATGGGTGCGTACAGGCATGTAATACAAATCATTATGCAATTGTACACTATCAGTCATAAAGATTCAAAACGTTTTTACCTAAGCTTATTATGCAAGAGGTTATCCGATTACATCAAACATGCTGGATTTATTATGCAAAAGAAAACATCAAGATATTAGCTGTCTTATGAAGGCATGCCATAAAATTTAGCAATTTTAATTTTCTTGAACCAGGTTCAATCCAAGAGCATGGAAAATTTTTGGATAATGCTGAGCAGGTGGTGCCAACCACAATGTCTAATTACCACATTTAATCATTTACAGCAATTGAAATCCTGACTTGATTGAAATTTCTAAAATAATGGTAGAGAGGGGAAATGTTCTTTATTTAAATATTTGACAGTTAAAAAAAAACGTTATTTTTGATTGGGTATTTCTAGTTGTTACACTAATTGTCCACAAATCGTTTTCTAAATGAATGCCCATCTTTACAAACTTGTTTTAAAATGTTCTGACAGTCTTGAGTGTTTGTTTTCCATAGCTTGAATAAGGGTATGTACAAACACTTGCTTCTGTTGGTTATGTCCAGAAAGCACCTTTTGCAGATTTGAAATCTTCTACATTTTCTATAAACATAATAGTTTAATTGGAAAAATACAGAGCGGACAAAAGCTCATTGATCATCATCATCATCATTTATTTTTGAAACGTCCCTATTCCACGCTATGCTAGGGTTGGACGTTTTTCCATATCAGGCCCCTCCACAAGTCATGATCCAGGGCAGACTGCCGCTTCAGGCCGAGCTCATCCATGAGTTTCTTCACACATTCCCACCAAGTCTTCCTACTTCTACCTTTACTTTTCACTCCAACAACATCCACATCTCTAATTGCCGAAATCCAATCATCTGCACTTTTACGCTTCAAATGTCCAAACCACCTTAGTCTTCCACGTCTCACCACATCAGCCACACAAGGAACATTCAGAAGGCTATACAAATCCACACAAGGAACATTCAGAAGGCTATACAAATCCACACAAGGAACATTCAGAAGGCTATACAAATCCACACTACGTGCACGATCATTCAACGCAACACCACACATCCATCTAACCATCATACGCTCTGCCCTTTCTAAACTTCTTAGATTCTCCATCAAAATATTAGTTCTGACATGAGCAATGTGGGGTAGTGTGAGTTACAAGCACTCTGTGAAATTATTGTAATTCCAGTAAGAACTGCTTCAGTAAGGAGATCATTAGGGCTTTGCCGGTATACCGGCCGGTTTTCGGCAAATACCGGTTCCACCGGTATGACGGGTGCCGGAACCGGTATTACAAACTCTGCGTTCAGCACATCACGCATAAAAGACAAAAGAGTGAAAAACCTACAGCAGCAGGATGGCAGTGCAATTTACCTGTTTGCCCATTGTTTGCTACATTAATAAATAACAAAAGACATTCATTCAAGCGGACCGACCGCGGACGGTAACACTACCGCAATTTCAAACACTATTTCTAGCCATTTTCAGGCTTTCAACATTATACCAGTAACGGTGGTACCAGTTTTTGGCCCGGAATTACATGTACCGGTACCAGCAGAAAAAACCCATACCGTCACAGCTGCATGGTAGTCAAGTCATCTCTATGGATTGACTATCAAAAACTTTAAAAAAGTTATAATGTTTTTTTCACGGATATCTAGATATTGTTTTGTCCAATGGAAGTTTCAATCAGAACATCAGTTTTTTCCACAATCAGTTACAGTCAGAGCTCTAAAAATTCTTATGTTTGTTTTCTTTTGTATCACACAAGGGCTTGCCTTCATTCTGGTTTTGCTAAAAGTGGTATCGTAACATGTTGATCTGAGAAATTTTTAGTTTTAGAGAGCACGTTAAATAAAATATAATAATAATTTTATTATTATGTTGCCATCAATCTTTAACAAGACTGGAAACTTGTCTCGTGTGATCAACTTTGTCTTTAGATGTCAACAAATGAACTGTAAAAAACTTCTTTTAGAATCTTTTAGACAAAAACAGGTTAATACAATATGAGTTATTTTTTCATGTTTTGACTTATCTATATTATTGATCATTTCTAGTCTTCTGGATTTGCTGCATCAGTCCGATTTCAAAGCACAGCAACTCAGGCCCTGTTTGAAATAAAAAATGTTTGTTTTTTTTTGTCATAGATTTTTTTTATTTAGTTAACTTTATATATTTTGTTATGAACTATTCTGTAGCCATGCAAGTATCACAAATTGGATGAATGTATAAGTAATGCAGTTGAAGTTACGAAAGAAGATGCATCAAAATATTACTATCAAATGCAACTTATTCGAAAAATGGAAACAGCAGCAGGAAGTCTTTATAAAGAAAAGCAAATTCGTGGATTTTGCCATTTGTATTCTGGACAGGTTTGAACTTTTTTCAGGATGTGTTTTTGTTAGTGAAGTGCAACTTAAAGTAGGTACTATCTTAACACTTGTAAGCAAAAGTAAAAATAGTCAAATTTCATTTTCTAGCTTATGCACGAATCTGGAGAAAGGAGGAGGGGAAAATTAAAAAGATCAAATTATGATCCACGACGGAAAGTACTTATGTGCTTCCAACATACAGCCATTACAGTCTTAAAACACCTGGAGTAAAGGACTATAAACTATTTAAAAAAAAAATTATCCGATCGTAATGCAATTTTCACACTAGCTTGAGAGGCAATAGAAGGTTTTTGTGAAAAAAAATAGAAATCGGGCAAAAAATAGGCCGAGCGGGAGAGCGAACGGAAACAGGAGAGCAAGGGGGAACGAGCAAGAGAGAAGAACGATAGAAAAATTTTCAAAAACCCCGGGCATTGTACACTCGATTGCTCTTCGAGATTGATTTCTTTTAATTGTCACAATTTTGTACATTAAACTTTAAAAAAAAACAAAATAATTTATAAGGCAAAACAACGTTTTCTGGGTCAGCTAGTATATATATATATATATATATATATATATAAAGAAAAAAAATATATACATATCGGAATGCTGAGCAGTGCTGATTGCTTAACGATAAGATTCGTGCTTAAGCTAGAAAATGATGGCTGACATAGCTGAAACGGTCCGTCGGTCTGACAATAAAAGTTTAACAAAAATTGTTTTTGACTAATTGTAGTCTCGAACAGCGAGTTTTATACAGAAAGTCGAGAATTTGGCTCGAAAAGTTGTTTCTGCTTAATGGCGAGTTGTATTTCTTAGAGCATGTCTCAAAGATATATATATATCTATATATATTGCTTTGTCCGCAGACATTTGGACAAGCGAAAGTTAATAAAACATGTAAAATAGTGATTTTATGACAGAGACTTTGCTGTGGTTTTTCTCTTCACAACCATAGAAATTTCATTATACATTATTTCCTTAAGTTCGTATGTATTAGAAATTCTCTTAGTGCTATAAGGTGGCGCTGCAGTTGCAAAACTGAAATAATGAAAAGATGAAATATTAAAAAATAACATGAATTAATAGAATTTTTTTTATAATTATTTACAATGTCCAATGAAATAGCTAATGGAACTTGTTAAGATTTAACTTGAATAAATGAAACTGGTCAGTAATAATAAACACTACTAATATTAAATAATATTAATAATAGAGATTATTGATATTTTTCATCGTTAATTAGTGACATATTTAAATCTATATATAAGGCTCAATAAAAATGACTAATTTAAATTTATCAATTGTACTTGTTCTTGTTATGCAGGAGGCCTGTTGTGTAGGTATGTCTGCAGCTTTAAAAGATACAGATGCCGTTATAACAGCCTATAGAGCTCATGGTTGGGCTTATATCAGGGGAAGGACTGTAGCAGAAATACTGACAGAGCTTACAGGTTATTTTTAAAGATTCATAAATGATCAGTTGAATGACCAGATGAAAGTCTATGGTTCAGTTTGTCTTGTAGAAAACAACTTGGCTGAAATTCTGTGCGAAAAAGTGTATACAACTAACTAAAATTATTACAACAACCTATCTAAATATTTACTTTTAGGCAAAAAAACTGGATGTGCTGAAGGAAAAGGTGGTTCCATGCACATGTATGGTCCGGGATTCTATGGCGGAAATGGCATCGTTGGAGCACAAGTTATTAGATCTTGAATTTTTCTTATTTTTGTATTTTATGATACACTAGCAGGGTTACTCAGCATTGTCTGGGGTTTTTAAAGGTTTTTCTATCACTTTTTTCTCTCTCTCTACTGTTTCCATCCCACTCGCTCTCCTGCTTTCACTCCCTTTCCTGTTCGCTTTCCCGCTCCTGGTCGTTTCCAGCTTGCTTTATCGCTCCCTTTTTTCTTATTCCTCCTAACTTTTTTTGCTCATAAAACTTAAAATAGATTTGGTAAAAGTTGTTTGAAACCTTATTTAAATTTTGTTACGTAAACTAAATATGAATTTGGTTATGCAATAACCTTTGATGTTTTGTACATAAAGACTTTTGGCCTAGGAGGTTTTTTGCTCATAAAAAATTGAATAATGAGCTGATTTAAAAAAAATAGATAAAAACCTTCTCCTTAATGAGTACCGTGCTGTTTCAAAGTTTAATAGCATTTTGTTCAGCCGTTCTCGAGTTTAGCGTTTAGCAACACATATAGCGATTTATTTTTATTTATATAGATTATTTGTTTTGCATGTTTTAGGTGCCCCTGGGAGCCGGGATAGCCTTGGCTCTTCAATATCAAGGAAAGGATGATCTGTGTGTCACTCTGTATGGTGACGGGGCAGCCAATCAAGGACAAGTCTTTGAAGCTTTCAACATGGCTAAACTTTGGGACTTACCAGTTCTTTTTGTTTGCGAAAATAATGGATATGGAATGGGTACTAGTGCAGACAGAGCCTCAGCTAGCACTACTTATTATAGCAGAGGAGACTACATTCCTGGCATATGGGTATGAACAATTTAATATGTTCAAATTTATCAAAAAGGTTAAATAAAATTAGAAAAACTTATATGAATAGTTTTAATATTTGTTAAGCATCTGCGTCCCGTTATTTTTTTTGAAACGATACGATACGACTTCTGAATTTTGTCTCGAATAAAAGGATACGATATGAGACACCTCGAACAATAACGAGACAAAACCGATACGATACGATATCGAGATCTCGGCTGAAATGTCAACTGTGGAAATTTTGTCTCAAATAAAACGAGATGAGACATTATGAGATAAATCCAGTAAATTTTTTATTTCAAAAAAATTTTAACTATTTGACGGTATTATAAAAAATTCACTGTCCACTATAGGCGATGGCGGATCCAGGTGGCAAGCAAGAAGCGTGAGACTGAGAAAGTTCCGAATTTCAGCTGCCAAGACTTTATGAAAACAAGACGACGTTTACACTGCAGGTCACACACACATACATGCAGCCAAGAGTATAATCAAGATTATAAAGATATATCTTAGATGAGCTACTATTACGGTCAATTATGGATATCGAAACACTAAAATAATCATTCCAATTCTATATAACAAATTTGACAAAATAAGTTTATCAAACAGGCTAAACCAAACATAGAATGATAAGGGCAAGCATAAGCACTCAAACATTAGTCATTACACTCATTACTCATTAATAATAGCCATCGATGTCAGCGAGTACTATTGCCTTGCCAGCCGTTGATGTCGGTTCCCAGACTAAAAATAGTAAATATCCAGGAGCTAAAGGCTGTTAGGAAAACCGAATTTAAAGTGGTGATGATAATAGTTATAAACTTCTGTCAATAGGTAGATTAATCAATTTTGATGAATCAATTGCAAATATTCACAGTTGTGACAATCGTTAAATATGTATGACTTTCGTTATATATTAAAAAATGTTTTTGTAAGTATCGGAATTTGTTTCGAGACTTTGATACGAGAACAAAATTTAAGTCTCGTTATTTTATTTTGATACGAGACTTTCTCGCATGCTGTATCGTTTTAATAACGATACGGGATCTCCCGTATTGTTTTGAAATCCCGGTTGATATCGAGATAACGATTACAGGATGCAGATGCTTAATATTTGTTATGACATTATATTTATTCACATTACTCATAGAATAAAAGCTATGATTTGTCAAAAACCTGGTATATGCTTGTACTGTCTGTAACTGGTGTCTATGACTCAGCTAGATAAGGTAGTGCAGTATTATATTTAGAGTGCTGAGTGGATCGGGCTGGCATATCAAAGTTATCAAAACGGACTGGGCCTAGGTTGAAGTCAATGTAAATAACAAGCAAAAAAGTTTGACGGACCTGGCCTAAAAATAATGGCTCGTACAGGGCTATGCTATGTGTGCATTTGTAGACAATCATGCTCGGTTATATTCCATTAATTTTATTAGATTTAAATTGTCGTATAAAATTGAGATCAATCTATATATTATCACATATTAAGTACTTTTTGACCCATATGGACAGATGGTTCAAACCTCCTAATTCAGGTGACAACTTTGCTGAGATATTTGCCTAAAATTTGTTTTCAGGTTGATGGAATGGATGTCATAGCCATAAGAGAGGCCACAAGGTATGCAGCAGAATATATTCGTGCTGGTAAAGGACCGTTGGTGATGGAAGCTGCTACCTACCGTTACCATGGTCACAGTATGAGTGACCCAGGAACCAGGTATATTCTTATTATTAAAACCGAAATAAAGAAATTTTGACAATTTCAAACCATGACCCCTCGTTCTATGATATGAACAGGCTGTCAACCTCGAACAGAGATCCTCCTGCAACTGACCACACACCATTCTATAAGGCAGTATGATATCTGCTTGTTCTCTTCTGTATCTCAAAGAAGGAAGGTTCAAGAGTCTTAGTCTTTCCTCATATGTTAACCTCTTGCATGAGTGCATCTGTCTTGCGGCTCTTCTCTACTTTTTTCAATGTTTCAACCAAATTTCGCCTATAGGGATTCCGCATCTGTACTGCATACTCCAGCTGAGACCTGACCTTGTCTATATCCTTTTGTAATTCATTATTGTCACAATTATCATTGATAAATTTTGGCATCATCAGTGAACAGCCGTGTATTTTGGCAAACTTCCTGTAGGTCATTAACATACACTAAAAAAAGCAAAGGTCCCATTACACTTCCCTGAGGCACACCACTTGTCACTGGCAACGGTTCTGATAGTCTCTCGCCTATTCTGACTCTTAAAGTTATATCCACCGGATAAGTTTTCACCCAATTTACTGTTTTATCGTTCACACCATATTTCTGTAGTTTGTACAGAAGTCTAGTATGAGATAGTTTGTCAAAAGCTTTTTCCAGATCTGTATAGACAACATCAACCCCTTTTCCTAAATCCATAGCTTCTGTCAGCACATCGAGAAAACGTAGTATTTGTAACACTAAAATAACTTATTTGTCATGTGGTTTTCTGAAACTTCTGAGCCACACATGGGAATGACATAGTAAATCTATACCAAATTCTTTGTGTTAGTTGTATACTGAATTAGTATTTGTTGAAGCTTTTTCTTTATTGTTGCATCACAATTTACTTGTTCTCTTAAGCACTAACTATATCATTTTATTTTTTTATGTTTTTTTAATTCTTCCTCGGTAAATTAAAGTTTAAAAATATTGCAGTTATCGTACAAGAGAACAAATCCAGGAAGTGAGACAAAAACGAGATCCTATTACAGGTTATAAAGAAAGAATTGTTTCTGCTGGTCTGATGACTCCTGAAGAGTTTAAGGTTGATATTTCTATATTTCTGGGGGTTTTTGAATATATATATATATAAATGAGATTATGTCTGTATGTGTGTCCTTTATGCATTGCTACACCATTCATCCAAAATTTTCACAACCTTGAGAGTCAAGCGGGGAAGGAAGCGGGAACGAGAGAGAAAAACCCCGGTCAACGCCGGGTACCCCGCTAGTCTTAAATACTTTTCTCAGCTAATTCTTTGGAATTTATTTTTCTGAGTATTTTTTATATTAAATATGAGAATCTTTTATTTAATTAATTTTTGATGCTTCATTTAAAATTGTTGGTATAAATTATTTTTTCTTATTTGACTTTAATGTGCACATTGCTTTTGTGGTCTGGGATGTATTAGAAAAGAGTGCCACATTCTTCCTAGGCGTGTCATAAAAAGGAATTTAAAGGATTAATGGATATTAACTGATTTGATCAATTGTTGCAAATATTTAAAGTTTGGTAAAGATATGTCATATAGTTGTCATTAATCATTTTCAGGTTATCGACGATAGAATAAAACTTGAAGTCGATGATGCTGTGAGGCGAGCTAAAGGGGACCCCGAACCATCTTTAGAAGAGTTGTATACTCATGTTTATAGTCAGGTTCCTGATGGTTTCACTATTAGGGGGTGTGATCCTAGCATTGTGGTCAAAGCTTCAAAATAGACCAGTTCACTCTAGCCCATTAAGGTTTTAAGTGACCAATTTTTTTTTTCAGATGAGATGTTAGTGTATGTTTTAGAATGTGTTACATTGTCTTTGTCAATTATTAAAGAATAGAAAAATTGTATTGTTGACCTTGTGTTCAAGTGAAATAAACAAATAGCTAAAGGAAAGGAAGCGTCTAACAGTAACACGTGTTATGCTGCTGCAAATTTTGAAACAGAAGTGCTTATTTTAATAGAGTTGAGGAATGTTTTATACATGACTGTACAAGAGGGCAGCTGCATTTATTTTTATGCTTGTTTAAATAAAAAGTGTTGGTTTGTTTAATTTGATTTATGCAGCTTTAATATTTTAGAGTTTTCTATTCTCACTGAATTTTCAGAGTAAAATCTCAGTAGGAGAATTTCTTGCTAGTTGTGGTAGCCCAGTTTTCAATGATTGTTCATGGCTCCAAGAGTAACTTTGAGCAGCTTATTTTGGGAAATTGTCTGCCTTCCTAAACCATGCCTTGAGCTGGTTGATGGAATGGTCAGAGAATGAAATGAAAATGTTTTTTCTATACATACCCATAAGAGCATTTGCATTTTAGTTTTTTTTCTTTAAATTCTTTGAGTTGTTGAGTCTTTTGAATCTTTGCCACTTTTGCATTCAAAAACCTTCCATATGGCATTTCCGATGTGTTGATTAAAAAATTAAAACCTTACGGAAACCTGAAAAATACCGTTTTGGCCAGGCAGTTTTTAACTATTGGCAGATATTTAGGAACTCGTAAAACTGTCTTTTGGCTGCGTCAGTCCTAGTATTTCCCCCGTGCTCCAGAATACAAATCAACGCGGAGAGTGTCGTCGAGAGTCACAGTCTAAAGTCGCCAAGAGTACGAAGTAAAAAGATGTATTGTGATGGAGAAAATTTGGGTAATCCTGCAGTATAGCGTCCTGAACCGATTTCGATGAAAAATGGCCGGTTTTTTAACGTAAATGATATTTAAAACATAAATAAGGGAAATAAAGACTAATTACAACATAAATAACTGAAAAAAAAAACAAAAATTATAGCACTTTAGAACATTTATAAATTACTCCCGAAGTTAACGTAGTTCCCGATGAAGATCTATTTGTCAATAGCGATAGAAGTGAACAGTAGGAATAAAGGTAATAAAAATTAAACACATTTAAAATAAAAATAGACAATTTATGAAAAACAAATTAACAAATTTTGGAAGTAAAAAATTGAAAAATATTAGTTTGCTTTAGAAGTACGAGTTGCGTAACCCGCTCCATGTCTAAAACCGTTTCTTTAAATGCGGCGCTTTATGTCAAATTGCCTTAAGAAAAATTAAAAAAACATTGAAAACAATAAATTAGCAACAGAACACCAAATAAAATTAAAATAATATCAAAGTAAAAGTACTTGGCGACTAGCGGGGAAGGAAACGGGAGCGAGAGAAAAATGATGGGAAAACCCCGGGCAACGCTGGATCTCCCGCTAGTCATAGATAAATTTCCACTCAGCGCTCTGATTTTTTAAAATTTAAATAATTAAAAATTTATTTGTAACTTTTTAAAATGTATTCATTATTTTATTATGTTATTTTATTTGAATATTAACTCTTCCTTGCTTTTCATTCCTTGAATTGTATTATTCCGCGTGTCAACATTGCCTTTGGATATTTTTGCTTAAAGTCGGTTTTTAGTAAGTTTTTCTGTAAAATACTTGTTCGTAATATGTTTTGATAATGTTCTATGGTTATTCTATTAAACAGTTTTTTTAAACCGTTTTTTCATCGAAATCGGTTCAGGACGCTATACTGCAGGATTACCGAAAATTTGTTCTGATAGTGATCTTTTAGAAGTTTTGGCAGAGTAGCCGGAGAACGAAACAACTCTGCAAGTAAACTTGACCTTTACCACAATTGATGGCGTTTTGTTCATTTATTGCTTAAAAGTAGAAGCTGGTAAAGTTAAAGTGGCTGGTTGCGTCTCGGTGGCAGAAAATCAGCGTGGACGATGTAACTGTTCCAGTTACGACAATGTCTCCGCTTATTAATTTGAAACGAATTTCTTAATTTTGAAAAATATATGGTCCCTGAACTTCAATCTCGAATCCATCACAATTCCCAAATCTTTAACTGAACTGACCTCAGTAACCCTCACAGCTGAACCCGATTAATTGTGCATCTGATAATCCACTGCATACTGTTCTCTTCCAAGTCTTATGAAACAATATTTATCTGGATTTACATAACATAACATAACGGAAATGATGGGCGCAAACTATAAGTCTCTATGCCCATATCTAAAATTATATAAAATCTTGTCCATATATATGTTTATATAAATAAATGTATGTATATAGTATTAAAAATTAATAGAAATCCTTTTTATAGTTATACGTTATATTCCTTAGTTCGAAATGACAATCAATTAGTCTTTTAAATTCATTTACGTCCTTGACATTACATCTATTATTTTCGAAGGGAGGTTGTTCCAAATTGCAGTAGATCTGGTCAGGAAGAAATATTTTTGCAGTTGCCGTTGAATCTTTGTGTTTCCAGTTTGAATTTATGACCTCTTGTTCTTCTTTCTTCTGATATCTTTATATTAGGAAAACACAAACGTCCTTCTTTGTGTTGAATAAAATTGTAGAGCATGATCAGGTCCCCTCGCAGTTTTCTGTACTTTAAACAAGAAAGCTTCAAAATTTTCAACCTGTCTTCATATTTCAATCCCTTGCATGCCTTGACCATTTTGGTTGCTCTCTTCTGGACTCTTTCAATAGCTTCTATGTCTTTTTTCTTCCATGGTGACCACACACTGGCTGCATACTCCAATCTGGATCTAAACAAAGCTTTATAAATCCATATAAAAGAATCTTTTGTCAAATCTTTAAAATTTCGTGAAATTAAACTTAACAGTGAAAAACTTTTTTAATTACTTCATAAATGTTGATCTACAAATGTTACTTTAGTGAACTCTGAAATGTAACTCCTAAATCTTTTATTTTATCAAAAAAATTAAGTTCCACTCTTTCTGTATTATATAGAAACGATCTTCTATTTGGCGTCCATATCTTACCGCAACACATTTACCAGCATTTAACTTAATTTCCCATTTTTTACTCCAATCTCCTAATGCTTTCAAACAACTCTGCAATATCATTCGATCATCACTGGTTTTTATAGTTTTAAATATTTTAGCGTCATCAGCATACATAAACAGCTCCTCATTCTTAACTATTTCAAATATATCGTTTAACATATTATGTAAAGTAATGGCCCTAAAACACTACCTTGAGGTACCTCACTGTAACTTGAAATCTGTTAGATGTACGATTATTAACCCTAACACTACTTGTTCTATTTGTTAAATAATTTTTAATCCAATAAATTAAGCCTCTATTTATACGCCATAATTATCTAGTTTATCAATTAACTTTGCATGAGATACACGATCAAACGCTTTTTCAAAATCCGTATATACCTACCACGTCTATTTTTCCCCTTTATCTATTGCACTGCGCGCTCCACATATCCATCAATTTTAACAACTGATGAATTGTAGTTGACTTTCCTCTTGTGAAGCCGTATTACCTATAATCTAGAAGCTTATTTCTATCAAAATGTATTATTAAATCATCTTTAATCATTGAATTTCATATACCGTCAATCGCCATCTCTTGAACCATTGCTGTATGTTATAAATTAATATAAATATCAAACTGCAACCCCCGGGTATCGCCGATGTCCGCGATACTCCTAAACAGCTTGGTGTCGTCCGCAAAGAGGTAACACACATCACAAATATTGTTTATGAAGATCACAAATAACAATGGACTCCGTGGCACTCCACTCATTACCGGAAACAACACTGAAAGCAGTGGCGGCCTTAGGATTTCAGAAGAGGGTGGGCAACATTTGGGCAAACAAAAGTCAGGTTGGGCAAGCATTGAAATGGCAAACCTAACGTATGCATTTAACTTGTTAAGGTTAATCACAATGACAATGCATTCGATAGTGAATTTATTGTTACTAAATTTCGTAACTAAACTTGTGATTTTATTTGGTGGTAGGTAACTAAATTTTGTGGAATGATATCACACAATTTATGCCAAGGCATTCTTAAAGAACGGTTAAGTGTAGCATCACACATTATAAAATAGCCCCGTAGTTAGACAATAACCAAAGAATGCAAGTTTTTGGAATACAAATATATTTCTAAAAAGAAGTTCAAAACAAACACAAAGCACTTAACTTAGACAGCAAAACATGAGTTAAATTAGCATACAACGATACGACGATTGTCGTGTGAACTACAAAATTTATCAATAACATCATCAAGTTCAATATTTTCAGCACGTTCCCGGTTCATTGCTATTGTACTTACGTCGGGGTTCGGCACATTCCGATTTCGGAGACACTTACGGGTGGCAGGTAACACTGTGGGATCCCATATGCACGAGTCGTTCCCGGCGCTGCTGTGGTATTATCAACACGAAGTAGCGCCTAAATGCTCAATACATTTACATTTACATGTTGGCTAGACTAGTGTCGGACATACTGTTTCAAAGGTAGGTTTTTATTCACAGAGAAAAGATTTAGAGACTGGAAACATGCTAGGGGTTTTTCAGGTGTTTTCAATAAACACCAGAGATCAGAACAACATATGATTTTTTTAGTTGCATGGGAAGACTTTAAAAGGCACAAGGATACATTGGTTTTAATGATGATAAAGTAGTGCATATGCAAAATTGGTGAACGAGAACAGACATTACTTCACTGCAGGTGTAAAAGTATTGCGATTAACAGAATTACAATAGATTTTACAATGTGGAACTATCATAAAAATATCGGCTGCAAAAAACAATAAGCAGAATTTCTAGATATGCTGTATTCCAACCAAAAAAACATAGCATAGAATTCTTTATTAAAACCTCTGTAATGTTTACCAAACATGGTTTGCGGAAACTTCGTTAATCTTGGTTGAAATGGGCCATTTACAGGCTGTATACTGATATCAAAAAGATTTGTTCATTTTTTTTTCCACAATTAATGTGACATTTTTTTACTGCTTTTACGTTTAAAACAAAAACTACGACACAGTGTTTTAAAAGACGGTAAAATTTACATTAATGTTTAATTAACTGTTGTAAAATTATAGTTTAATTTTTTTTTTGTGAGGATGGGCAAACTTTGGGCAAGACCATTTTTAGGGCGGGCAATGCCCACCCTTGCCCATGCCTAGAGCCGCCACTAACTGAAAGATCTCCCCCACGCTGACTCTGAATGTTCTGTTAGTCAAGTAATTTCCAATCCATTCAGCCAAACGAAGATGAACTCCATACTTTGTCAACTTGAAGAGAAGCCTTTTATGTGGAATTCTGTCGAATGCTTCTTCTAAACCTGTATGGATTGTATGTATTTCCATACCAGACTGCATAACCGTAGAACGTGAAGGAAGAAACATGAACTGTCGATCAGAGAAAATATTGTGAAGCGTAAAATAACTCAAAATGTGATCTTCAATCATTGACTCCAGCATATTGCAACATATTGAAGTTTAAGCTGTTGACCTGTAATTCTCAACCTTGGTCTTACATCCTTTTTTATATAATGGAATTACAATACTACTACTCCAGTCAGCAGAAACCACCCCGGTCCACCACCGAGCTCAGTGACAGGTTGAAAATCCCAGTCAAGTAATCAGTCAAAATCAATTTTGACTTACTCAGTATTCCATCAGGCCCAGAAAATTGTCCTAAGTCCAAACTTTTAAATTTTTTGTCCAACGTGGACCTATCAATCTTGAGTTCTGTCATCCCACCAGTTTGCACCCTCGGATGAAACGTATCAACGTCAACAAACATTTATATCTTCTTGCGCATAGACAGAGGAAAAACCTGGCAAATGCGTTTTCTTTATCTATGTCTCAGCCCCGCAACTAGACGTCATGCTCTGAGGGCGAGCTATCACTAAAGGGGGCGAAATGAAAATGGCTAAAAAACACTAAAATTATATCGGGAGTTGATAAAACATTACATTATATGTAAAACCAAGGTGGTTTTGTGGGCCCCCTGAAGTGGTGAGTGGTTTATTAAAAATGTATGGAAAAACTACCTCCGGATAGCCCCCCCCGGTCATCAGCTATCAGCTTTTTTAGAGAAAAAATGAAAAATGGCTTTGAAAATTTTTTGAAAAAGCATCTTCGACTAATCCCCGGTCGTCAGTTTTTTTTTTAGGAAAAATTAAAGAAAGGCTTTACAAATTTTAGTTTTTTTCAGAAAAATAGGTAGGCCTTGAGAACAAGTTGCACCCCAAGGTTTTGCTGAGATGTTTGCAGTGATGCGTTAATAAGTTTAACCGCATTGGATACAAAATACACTATATTGCTGGTGTGGTGATCGATACCCAGCATTCCCAATTTTGTGACCTTCCTGAAGTCTATAATCTATGAAATTAAAGTGCTGTTGAAGGATTTTTAAAGAATATTTTCTTTAATCTCTCTTTTTATGGTGTTGATATTTTTACGTTTAATCAGCTGATTATCATTCATTAATTCACAAGTGAAGGTAATTTAAAACATTAAAAACACTTTTTTAAGATAGCTGAAAATTTCATAGCGACATAGTATTGTATAAATATTATCCCGTGAAATAGTAAACAAAAGATGATTGTAGTTACTATGACGATAAAAATTATGTGCTTCTTTAATTTATTTTTTAATAATTGTTTTTTTTAATTTTATTTTTTTAATATATACTATAAATTTTTTTGAAGTAGGTTATATTTATAATGATCTTCCGAGCTTCTAAATGTCCTCGGACATCCCATTGACATCCGGACAGGTGAAAGTTAATAAAAGCATATAAAAAATACATATCATGGATTTTTTTTGAGGGAGCGAAATACGCTGCTTTAGCCAGCTGTATAACGGTTTGTCGGCTTATAAAGTTCAAAAAAGTACATAGCTTAGAATTGTTTAGAGAGGGGGAAGGCAAAATACGCTGTCTTATCTAGCTAAAGGTTAACAGGTTTATAAAGTTCGAAAAGTACGTCTTAGGAAATTTTCAGGGAGGGGAGGGGCAAAATGTGCCGCTTTATCCAGCTATGAACTTGTATAACGGTTAGCAGGTTTATAAAGTTCGAAAAAGTAGGTACATATCTTAGAATTGGGGAAGGTGAAATACGCTGTTTTATCCAGTTATGTGCCTGTATAACGGTTTACAGGCTTATACAGTTCAAAAAGTACATAGCTTAGAATTTTTAAGAGAGGGGGAGGGCGATATACGCTGCCTTATCTATCTAAAAATTAACAGGTTTATACAGTTCAAAAAGGTACATGTCTTAGGATTTTTCAGGGGGGGGGAGAAATCCGCTGCCTTATCCGGCTATGAACTTGTATAACGGTTAACAGGTTTATAAAGTTCGAAAAAGTAGATGCATATCTTTGAATTTTGGGGGGGGGGCGAAATACGCCATCATTTTATCCTGCTATGTACCTGTATAGGATTATAAAGTTCAAAAAGTACATAGCTTAGAATTTTTCAGAGAGGGCAGGGCGATATACGCTGCTTTATCTAGCTAAAAATTTAAAGGTTTACACAGTTAAAAAAAGTACATGTCTTAGAATTTTTCAAGGGAGGGGGCGAAATCCGCTGCCTTATCTAACTATGAACTTGTATAACGGTTAACACTAGTTAACAGGTTTATCTTAATAAATATAAACAAGTAAATTAAAAACGAATTTTTAAAACCAATGCTCTTATATGTAATTAAAACACAAATTTTGCAATCAATTTTTTCTTATATTACTATTTTATTTTATGTTAAAGTCGAAATATCTTAATTATATCGAAATATCGAAATTAATTAAAATTATCTAAATTAATTGACTTATTGTAAAACTAATAATTGAATATTGCATTGTCTTCTATTTTAAGCATGTATGCAAAATTTGAAAAAATCTATCATCAGGAAGTGACTCAAAAATTGATTGCAAGATTTGAAACAGACAGAGAAACAAACAGACAGACAGAGAAACAGAGACGACGAGTTAATAAAAGCATTGGTAATAATAATAAAAATATCATCAAAAAGCATCGAATTTAAATATCTCAACTATTTTCATGAAAATTTCGTACACGCTTGAGAATCGCGGTCAGTGAGTATGGTTCGTGTTAACTTGGTAAAATAGTCTGCCAGTCGGTTAGCGTTTTGTGGTCAAGAAAACCCTCAAGAAAACCCTCCAGAAAACCCTCAAGAAAACCCTCAAGAAAACCCTCAAGAAAACCCTCAAGAAACCCCTCGATAAAATCCTCAAGAAAATTAACTAAATTAATTGACTTATTGTAAAACTAATAATTGAATATTGCATTGTCTTCTATCTTGAGCATGTATGCAAAATTTGAAAAACATCTATCAACAGGAAGTGACTCAAAAATTGATTGCAAGATTTGAAACAGACAGAGAAACAGACAGAGAAACAGAGCCGACGAGTTAATAAAAGCATTGGTAATAAAAAAAGGATTTTCTGAAATTTTGTGAGTTTCTTTTGTAGAAAACAATCAATTTAAATCATAGATAAAAATAATATATATATATATATATATATATATATTAGATTATATATGTATGTCCGGTTGTCTTTCATGGATTGCTACACCAAGCCAGTCCAAAGCCTGGAGAAAGGAGGAGGGGAAAGTTAAAAAAATCAAATTATGATCCACGACAGGAAGTACTTAGGTGCTTCCAACATACAGCCATTACAGTCTTAAAACACCTGGTGTAAAGGACTATAAACTATTACAAAAAAAATCATCTGATCGTAATGCAATTTTCACACTAGCTTGAGAGGCAATAGAAGGTTTTTGTGAAAAAAAATTGAAATCGGGCAAAAAATGAGCCGAGCGGGAGAGCGAGCGGGAACAATATACATATACATATATATACATATATATATATATACATCATATATATATATATATATATATATATATATATATATATATATATATATATATATATATATATATATATATATATATATATATATATATATATATATATATATATATATATATAAGCGAAAACGGGAGAGCAAAGGGAAACGAGCAAGAGAGAAGAACGATAGAAAAACTTTCAGAAACCCCGGGCATTGTACACTCGATTGCTCTTAGAGATTGATTTTTTTAATTGTCACAATTTTGTACATTAAACTTTTAATAAAAAAACCAAAATAATTTATAAGGCAAAACAACGTTGCCTGGGTCAGCTAGTAAAGTTCTAAAAAGTAGGTACATATCTTCGAATTTTGGGAGGGGGCGAATACGCCGTTTTATCCAGCTATGTACTTGTGTAACGGTTAACAGGTTTATACATTTAAAAAAAACCAGATATCTTAAAATTTTCCAGAGGTGGACGAAATATTTTCATGGGGGGGGGCTTTTCTCCCCTTGCCCCCCCGTAGTTGCGGGGCGATTTGTCTATGTCATAAGGTCAATGCCGTTAACTTTTAGTACACTAACATTTTCTTTAAGCTTTGACATTGATTTAACTTAACTCCAAAATCGTTATATATTCCATAGTAGTACGGCTCTGGTTTTCTTCTTTAAGCAGATTTTGTAGTCTCTTGACCCTCTGAACGTCAACATGCTATAATTTCCATATTTATAAATTCTTCGCCAGAGATAATATTCTAGACTTATTAAGTTTTGCAGTTCAGATTATGCTTTATAATCAGCTCAGAGAAAAGATCATCAAGGATCACCTCTCATATTATGATCTTCTCAGCCAGTCTCGAAGTGAGACTCAGATGAGTAAAGAACTGCAGGAGTATGCCTATGCACTAATTTATATTGGAGCCAACACTTAAACCCCAAGAAGTGGCCACAACGACTAAAAATCCAACATAGAGCTTAAATTTGAAGTGTAGGAATCAATGCCAGGGCCAGGAACTGACAGTAAACCAGTTCACATCTTAGGCTAGTGGAAGACTAATTCAAGAACTCTTCCAATACTCGCTGAACTTGAGAGACAAGCAGTGCCGGATTAACCAGTATGCCAAGTTTCCCGTCGTGTCTTGGAAAAAATTAGGTTAGCATATATTATATATACGTCTTGTCGTCTTATAGTCATAAAGCAAACTCCGCCTCGCTAATTGCGAGCCAGTCCCAAGCCTGGATAAAGGAGGAGGGACAGCTAAAAGGATCAGACTTTGATCCACGACAGGAAGCACTTAGGTGCTTCCTACACACAGCCAATTCAGTCTTAAAACACTTGGTGTAAAAGACTATAAACTATTATAAAAAAAAAAAAAAAAATAGTCATAAAGCTCATCTTTTAAACGGATCTGAGTACCGCGGTATACCAAGTACCGCAGTATTTCTTCACGGTACTGTCGGTACATACCGAAACTGGTAGAAATTTGCAGTACCGCCAAGCACTATTCTCAGTGCGCCACATGCAAGTTCGATCAGTGATCTGAACAATTACCGTGAAACGTTTAATTTGACATAATTAATAATTAGTATTAACTGAAAGTGTCACAGTAAAGTGAAATTGCGCCTGCGTAAACGAAACCGATTATTTAAGTACGATGCCGAGACACAAACTACTGCAGTCTTCAGGCGCAAATAAAAGGCAGATAGTAAATGAACGAGTAGCAAAGGACAGATTATCTGTTGAAACAGCCCCGAAATTTGATCGTTTTATTGAACATTCCAAAGTGAAATTGCACGACGATGCGCCCGAAGCGCCACAAAATGAAGAAGATGAATATTCACACAGCGAGTCGTTTCTTTCTAGGTAGCTTCAAATCCTGATGCCAGGGCCTAGTACTGCGGAAGTCAGCGTCACTTCGATAGAAATTAAAGTTGCGAGTGCCACAGTCAATGTTTCAGATTCAGGACCCGAGTCAAAACCACGGGTTCATAACGAAGTTAACGCAGAGGATGATGATGAACATGAAGACGAAGCCATTCAACACGGACTACACAGTAATTAATAAAATAATACTAGACCTATAATGTTACATATTTCAGAGCTTTCATCTAGTTCATATTTCAAGATGCTTATGTATTTCAAAATACCAACTAGTAATAATAATGTTTGACAATATTTAGAGTGGCGTAAATCCTAAAGGACTTCAAGGCCAATGAAGGGTTCTTTGCAGAGGCAGCCATTTATAGGCGCCTACCCCTTTAGCAAATGCGAGTGAACTCCTTGCTTAAGGGAGTTACGCTGGTGACGCCGGTGAGGCTTGAACTGCCGACCTAATGATCGACAGTTGAACTAGGTAGGTCTTAGGGCCTATAGTTTTAAGTTTATTTTAGTTTTCTGCACCTGAGTCTTGACACTTGAGTACATACAAATCTAATTTGACACATCCAATAACAAGGTTTGCGCTGTACAAAGGCCCGGGTCGATGAAGCAAGGAGCATCAGGCTGAAGTGAAAAAACAATACTGGGTTAATGTGCTGCGGCGTGTTGTTGCGGTTATTAAATTTCTGGCGACCAGGGTGATGCCATTCCGATGAGACAATGAGCTTTTGGGTTCTCCCCACAATAGTAATTTTTTTAGGCCTGATGGAGTTATTAGCACAGTTTTACCTTTCAGTGCTTGCCCGACCGCGAAAGCGTACACGGCACTTTGATGAGGTGAAAGGGACAGATGTTGTTTTGTAAGGCAGGAAAATTTCCGAGTTGAAACTTTCATAGTTATTGTCAATAAACTCCAGACTTTACTGAAAGGTAGGATAGATGCATACAATAATGTGAGAAAAGTGTTTACAGTGTTTGCTGAGTTTCATGTGTTTGATAATGATCAACTTCGGGAACACGCAAAAACTTTGGCTGATAGATTTAGAGCCAAGTATGTTTTGTGACGAAATGGTTCAATTTGTTCCCTTTGCTAAATTACGAGGCTGTTAAACAGCAGCTTCTCTTGGTTTTTAATGCACAAAGAAAATCTCTATGGTGCTTTCCCAAATGTTGCAATTACGCTGCGCATATACATGTGCCTCATGGTTTCGAATTGCTCTGGAGAAAGATCATTCAGAAAAATGGCCATAATAAAGAACAAGCTGCGCAGCACCATGACAGACAGACGTCTGACTGCGTTAGAGCTTCTCAGCGTGGAAAGTGATGTTTTGGACACCGTATCATTCATGGACATTGTCGAACAATTTGCAACTGATAAAAGTCGCAAACGCTTTTAGCGTTACTAAATGTATCAGACTATCAGTAGATAAAGATTAAACCAGTTAAATAAATGTGTTCCCTATCTCATTGGTTGTTATGACTTGATTTGTTGGATACTTAAATGGCATTACTGCAATTTGCTCTCGGTTGAGTCTGCTCTGAGACTCTCATTCATAAGCCAATGTCATTAGTGTTGCTGTAATCTATACTTGTGTAAGTTGTGTTAAACAGTGAAGTATAAGAGTAAACAGAACATTAGGTGTAATTTAAAAAACTGAAATGCTGGAAATTACTAGAAATTTCTACTCCATATTTATTTGCTCTCAGTCTCAGAACTGTCCTATAACTGGTGTGCAGCGATGCAAAAATTTTCAGCTTTCGGGCATTTGTATCGAACCCCTTAACAGGAAGGGTGGCGTGTACCCCATTTTGGGGGTTTGGGCGTTGGGCCGCCCTTTACAATTAGCCTCAACATTAGGAAAGGGGTACGGACAAAACAACTCCTGAACCCCTCTAACCACAATTCGTGCACCTGGAGGGGGCTGCCATTTACATTTGGCGCAGGGCCCCCCGAGACCTTACTCCGGCCTTGGAGACAAGTCGTGTGTGCCAGCCAGTGGCAGTGTTGTGACAGACAGACGAATCAACGTTGATCCCGAGTACGTTAATATGTTACTCTACATTTTTACAAAACAACAAAATACGTGTTTCAATAATTTTTGAAAAATTGGTTTCTAGGACCAAATGTGGGGTGGAAAATAGAGTTAATTGTTTTTTAGAATAACTGTTACTCAAAAACTATAAATGCTACAGATTAAAAAATAGTATTTATTATTTACTAAAGAAATAAAGAAAGACGTGTTTCACTATTTTTATCATAATTTTGCTTTCGGGAACTCAAATGTGGAATGGAAAAAAGAGTTATTAGCTTAAAAACTCAAAACCTAAATATGTAAAAGTGTTGAATTTTAGTATCTATATTTTTTAAAATAAAAAGATACGTGTTTTACCATTTTTTGAAAATTTGGTTTCCAGGACTTCAAAGGTGGGGTGGAAAATAGAGTTATGTTTAATAGAATAACGGCCACTCAGAAAATGAAAATACTACAGATGTAAAAATAAGTATATTTAGATACTACTTAGAAAATAAAGTTACATATGTTTTACCAATTTTTTTATATTTTGGCTCCCGGGACTACAAATGTAGGGTAGAAAAAAAGATTGTGAGACGTGATGGTCTGGTGGTTTAGACACCGGCCTGGATATCCGGAGTTCGATTCCATGTTCGGAAAACGTAGTTTCCTTGAGCAAGAAACTATAACTCGCCCGCGCTCACGTCAACTCATCGTTCATCCTCTAGTGATCGATAAATGAGTACCAGTTTTACGACTGGGGGTAATAGGGCTCTTCACATCCCGATTTCGGATACACGTGCGGGTGGCAGGAAACTGTGTGATCGCATATGTACGAGCCGTTCCCGGCGCCTCTGAGGTTCCACAACACTAGAGTGCGCCTTTTAAAGCTCAACTACTACTACTATTAATAGGTACTATTATTTGCTTGAAAACTCAATAGGTAACTGGAAAACATTAAAATTCCGTATTTAGGTTTTTTTAAATAATAAGATACGTGTTTCATTATTTTTTAAAAATTAGTTTTCTAGCAGCTTTGAGTTTTTTACCGTTTAAAACTGGCTGAGTCCAGTCCAGCACGGACCGGGCCAGGCCTCGACTTTTCTGCTTATGAAACAGGTCCGAAATTTTTTGCCTAAATAACAAGCCACTCTAGGCCTGGAATTTTCTGCTTATAAAATGAGAGGAACCGGGTCTAAAAATGATTTTATGGTCTTCAGACAGGCCTGAAGTCAAGCTTGACCGGGCCGGGCCTGAAATGTTGGCTTATGAAACGGGATGGGCCGAGTCTTTCGCAAAAGTGCGCTATGGATGCACGGTTCAAATTCTCTCATTTCAAACGAGCGAAGCCGCCACGGACAAGGCTAGCTTGTAATGAAGATTGTAGGGTTACGGAACAAGTGCGGAAAATTGTAGCCCTACCAGATTCTGGCAAAAAAGCTTTACAATTTGTGCAATACGGGCTGGAAATTGGAGAAAAGTCTGAAAAATATTTAAAAAGAGGTATGAATTTTTCAACAAAATACCTAAAAAATTTTAAAATGACCTACGGACTACTTCTTTTTTGTCATTGTCAGTTTTTAAGAAAAAAAGTTGAGAAGTTTTAAGAAAAATTTCTTAAAATCTTAAAAATTATCTACGACCAGGAACGTCCGTTTAGCAAAAACATTGGAAAAGAGGAAAAATGTTGCGGAAATACACATTTCAAAATTCTATATTTCTAATGTTAATTTTTTTTTCAAAATTACCTGATGACCAGGAGGGGTAGTCGTAGTTACTTTTCCAATTTTTTGGTCAAGAACTTTAAACACTTTTTTCTTCAGAAATTGCTGATGCCTAGGTAGAAGTTATCGTGTGTAGCTATTTAAAACAAGTAAATTAAAAACGAATTTTTAAAACCAATGCTCTTATATGTAATTAAAACACAAATTTTGCAATCAATTTTTTCTTATATTACTCTTTTATTTTATGTTAAAGTCGAAATATCTTAATTATATCGAAATATCGAAATTAATTAAAATTATCTAAATTAATTGACTTATTGTAAAACTAATAATTGAATATTGCATTGTCTTCTATTTTAAGCATGTATGCAAAATTTGAAAAAAATCTATCATCAGGAAGTGACTCAAAAATTGATTGCAAGATTTGAAACAGACAGAGAAACAAACAGACAGACAGAGAAACAGAGACGACGAGTTAATAAAAGCATTGGTAATAATAATAAAAATATCATCAAAAAGCATCGAATTTAAATATCTCAACTATTTTCATGAAAATTTCGTACACGCTTGAGAATCGCGGTCAGTGAGTATGGTTCGTGTTAACTTGGTAAAATAGTCTGCCAGTCGGTTAGCGTTTTGTGGTCAAGAAAACCCTCAAGAAAACCCTCAAGAAAACCCTCAAGAAAATCCTCAAGAAAACCCTCAAGAAAACCCTCAAGAAACCCCTCGATAAAATCCTCAAGAAAATTAACTAAATTAATTGACTTATTGTAAAACTAATAATTGAATATTGCATTGTCTTCTATCTTGAGCATGTATGCAAAATTTGAAAAAAATCTATCATCAGGAAGTGACTCAAAATTTGATTGCAAGATTTGAAACAGACAGAGAAACAGAGCCGACGAGTTAATAAAAGCATTGGTAAAAATGTATAAAAACGGCGACCGCTGTCTTGCTCTTCCTAATCACGCCCCTGTCTACGACAACGCTCCCATTTACCTTTCGACTGTCGATCATTTTTAGAAAAGTTTTTTTAAAATAAAGTACGACTACCACCCGACCCCTCCTCGGTCATCGCCAATTTTTGAAGAAAAATGCGGTTCGACAGACTATCCGTAAATGGCCCCATTAATTTTTTGGGGCAGTTAATCACATCCTAGCCCCGGCACAGACGCTAACTATGGCTTTTTACAAGGTTATGATTTTACAAGGTTATTTGTACTGAAATCTTCAGTTTAATGATGTTTTGAAATAAACATAACCCTATTATAAGTTTAAACTTTTATCCGCTTTGGAAATATTTTGAGAAATAATTATCAGTTTCTTGCCCCCACCAGAATTATTTTAAATTTAAAAATAAAAATATGACGAATGTTTACAACAAATTCTTTTGTCAAACTAATAAATTTGGAAAAAAACCTGAATTATATATATATATATATATATATATATATATATATATATATATATATATATATATATATATATATAATTGTACAGACAATTAAAATCTTTTGATTACAAAAAGCAGGCACATGCATACATACATTCATACATACCTACACACACACATATATATATATATATATAAATATATATATATATATATATATATATATATATATATATATATATATATATATATATATGTGTGTGTGTGTGTGTGTGTGTTTGTGTGTGTGTGTCTTAGTTTAAAATAAAAAGATCATTTCATAATTAGGCACAATATATTAAGGCAACAGTTTTTAGTAAAGTTGTTTTATTATCTATCTCAAGTGTCGAGTTTAAAAATGTTGTTTTGATTGGATGTGACGCTATCTGGAGATACCGGGACTGCCATGGGTATTGAAGCTACGCCATATAACGGAAGATCGGGTTGCAAAGATGTTTTCTTTTTTATTTCTGACACTGTTAACTTTGAATGTTGTGCTATATTAATTTCTCGTGAAACAAAGTAATTATCTTGCATGGGGTGATCTGTTATCAAATCGCTGTGGCCGCTGAAGTAATTCATGGTCGACACTCCAGTCATTTGTCGAACTTGATTTTCTTCACAACGCTTGCATGGACTCACGATAGTTTTATCGGCAGTGTTGATTTCTATGAAGCAATTTTTTGTAGCTGGTTCTTTTTTGTAAAATGATTGACAATTATTTATATCTTGTATGGCTACACGGTCGGCAGTATGATAACTGGGATAGCCTGAGAAACCGGTCAGGTTTACTGGAGTATGTTGCATCATTGATGACAAGCTAATTGAGTCTTTAACTGGTGGAATGTTTGCTATTTGTTGATTTTTCTTTTCATCTAAATTTGTATGACATGACAGAGAAAGCTCGTAGGATCTGCTTTGGTATGGGAATGAAGACCATGGATTGGCAACGTTGCTTCCCGCAAGTTCGCTCATTGGCGTAGTAAAGTCACGATCAGAATTAGTTGGGGATTGAACGTAATATCCGTCATATTTTGACAAATTAAAATTGTTGCACTCAGGAACGGTGAAGCATTGCTGGCTGGGCCACTGTGAATTTTGATTTAAATACAACCCCACAGATGACCCTGTGCTGCCTGCATAATCACTTTGTGACCTTGAATCTCTGTAACTCGGCATGATTGGGGTTTCATAATAATCTGTAAAGCTTGATTTAAGCGATATAGATTTTAGCTCTAATGTGGAAGCTTGTGGAAAAAAGCCAGACATTGTGGCAAATCTTGTTTGTTCGTATTTCTTCTTACTTGCACTGGTTAAAGAAATTGTTTCATTGCATGCAACAGGATTAAAATGAATGCTTCCGTTTTCGACTGTTTTTGATGTTTTCGGATGCCTTTCTTTCAGCATACCATAATTTCTGTTGCTATAGCAGCACGAGTTTTCTGGTTTCACAAATTTAGAGATAGTCCTGACTATAAATATTTTCATTAAGTTTTAAAAAATCAACAACAAAAAAGTAGTTTTACTTACTATTAATAGTTTCAGATTGATGCAGCTTAGAAGATTTAACAGCTTTTGGTTTTCTTTTCCTTGTTTGAATTGCATCTTTGCGCATTGTTACTGGTCTGTTAATCTGTTTGAAGACAAATACAAATAATCACGCGATTGTTCGGTTATACATGGCTGATTTAACACTGGTCTTACGCCGTGTAACTTGTGATACAACCCGCAAGCATTGCAAACTGTTTCTCCGGCTAAATTTCTTCTCCATAAAGTACTAGACGCACTCCCACAGTTGCTGCAAACACTTCCTTTTTTACGACTCGTTCCATTCTGTAATATTAAAAAAAGATTAAGAAAATTTTAATTTTTAACACTAAAATTTAATTCATTCCAGCTTTAAAATAATTTTGTTACATTTTTATTTGATGTAAACTGTCATTCTTTTGAAAAAAAAAGATTTTGTAGCTAAATGTTTCCTATGTTGTATTTGTTTGCGCGTTCAGTTTGTGTTTATATTGTTCGGCGAGGGGCTTGCCCGTGCCTGGTTTAAAATAATAATGTTGGCTTATTGAAAAAAAAACAGTATGTTTTTATATGATAACTAGCGGGTTACCCGGCGTTGCTCGGGGATTTTAGAGGTTTTCTATCGTTTTTCTCTCTCGCTCCCATTTTTTACCGCTTGCTTTCCAGCTAACGGTTTTTTGACTGCGTACATTCCGTTACTTTTTTGTGTGTAAATTAGTGTTTACTGTGAACTTACATAGGAGCGCCTGTATTATCGCTCGTCATGACCGATGCTTTGAAAACCCGTAAAGACTCTAAACAAGAGGTTACTGAAATTGCCCTCAAATTAGGGCTACATATGTGCGAGAAATGCTCAAGGGGCAACGCTGACGTTATGAATGGACTCCTTCTGAGAATACACACTGACGATGAAGTCAAGACTGGAAAACTTGAGGCTATATCACAGGAAATTCAAGAAATCAAAGAGATCACGAAGAGAAACCTCGCGGAGAGATCAGCAAACTTTGATGCTGAGAAGCTAGAGCTCTCACTTGGCAAAGTAAAGCTTGACGAGATCATGGATGAACTGAAGTGCCTCGGCAGGAAAATAGAAGATCTCGACAAAAAAACCTCTTTCAAATAAGCTGAAAGAGGTCGACACAGCCAACAAGAAATGGTCAGACCTATTCAAGGAAAAAGTCGATGTGCTAGTCGACGATGTCAGAAAAGTCCATAGTTCTGTTCTGAGCAAAAAAGATGACCATGCGGCTGATCTACAACTCTGTCTGGGGAAGGGACTGGATCATCAAAGGCGGGTCGACAAGGACGAGGAGGTTGAGAGGTGCAGAAGAAGAACCAGCGTAATTGTCCATGGTCTGAAGGAGTCGGATGCTGCGGACCCTGGACATCGCCGAGGGGACGATAAAGAATTAATAGAAAATATCCTAAAAGCTAATGTTATCCGACTTGGAAAGAAGGCTGATAATGTCGACGAGCCTGTCAAACCAAGACCCTTGAAGTTGGTGCTGGACACAGAGGAGCACAAACAGCAGCTGTTGGCGCGTGCAAAAACTTGAGGACGATCAAGGAAGGAGGATGGTCGATGGTGTTCATCCACCAAGACCTGACGCCAAAAGAGAGAGAAACAAGAAAGCTCCTGGTCGAAGAAATGAAGTCACGGCTGCGGAGCGGAAAAACAAACCTCAGAATCTCGGACGGCAGAATAGTGACCAGAAGAGCCCCCAGTGGGGCAAAAAATCAAAGTGCTTGATCAAGAAAAATTGTAGTTGTTCTGGAGTCGACCGCTGCTATCGTCATCTGGGACCAACCACTGAACGCGAATCTTACTCTGGTCTAGCCGGACAATCTATCCCCGCTGCATGTCTCAATGTTAGGTCTATTAAAAACAAAACTGCTATCGTTGCGAATATCATAAATGAAAACAAGTTATCAATCCTCGGCTTAACTGAAACCTGGCACGAGAGTTATGAAGATGTTGCACTGAAAAAGATTACTTTGCCCGGCTACCGTTGCATCGAATCCGCCAGAAGGTCTGATGAAACGGGTCGCACATATGGTGGAATTGCGGTTATTTACAAGGACACGCTGTCTGCCAAGCCACACCCTCTGGGTTCCAAGCCAGCTACATTCGAGATCACGTCTATAATGTTTTCGTCTTTGAAAACGAATTTTATCTTTGTGGTGATATACCGCCCTGGAGGCAATCCCGTGAGTGATTTGTTCTTCACGGAGCTTGAGAGCATATTGGAAACACTGGCAACTTACAACCTCCAAATCATTATTACCGGCGATCTTAACGTCAGGGTCAACATCTCTAATGACCCCCACTCCATCCGTTTTCTCAGCCTCATACGTTCATTTGGATTTATTCAGTCTGTCGTCGGCCCTACGCATACGCATGGTAACCCTCTGGACTTGGTCATTACCCGATCAGATCTTCCCCCTCCATCTATCATCGTTGATCTACCACAGGTGTCAGATCACTCGCTTGTGCGTTTCCGGATCCCGGTCCGTCATCCTCCCCCGCTGCTTATCGACGTCAACACTCGGGCTTGGAGAAGTTTCGACCCAGAGCAATTCCGTTCTGATTTACAGGGAAGTTCTCTGTGTAATCCGGTGGTCTATAAGACGATGTCAATCAGTCAGGTTCTTGAGACCTTCGACACAACCTTGTCATCACTTCTTCACAAACATGCCCCGCCTCGTGTTGCCAGGCTGCGCCACCGGCCCCTCACCCCATGGTTCGACTCTGAATGCGCTGCCTTAAAACAAAGATCGAGGAAGTTAGAAAGACGTTATAGACGAACACAAGATCCCATCGATCGCACTTCATGGATCAACCACGTGCGAACGTCTCATGACCTTTACAGACAGAAACAAAATCTCTACTGGAAGATGAAGATTGACGACAGCCGAGGGAGTCCTGGGAGATTATGGCGGACATTATCTGAGGTGCTCGGTCGGGTTCGGAGCAACCCGATTTCGTCAAAAGATCTTACAGCCAATGATTTCTCGAGAGCGTTCAATGATAAGATAAGAGATATCCGCCAGTCTACGTCACATGCTTCCAGTCCACGATTCGACCCCGGCTGTTGTTCCTGCGCCCTGCTGAGGTTTAAACCTGTGAGTGTCGACGACATTACCCGGCTCATCAAATCTTCACCAAACAAAAATTGTTCCCTGGACACAATACCGACATGGATGATCAAGCAATACTCTATTGAACTGGCACCGTTTGTGACATTCCTGGTAAATTCATCGCTAGAGCGGGGACAGTTTCCTCCTGCCCAGAAAAATGCTGTCATCACACCGATCCTGAAGAAGCAGAATCTAGATCCGCTCAACACCGGTAACTACCGCCCAATCTCGAATCTGTCCTATCTGTCAAAACTACTGGAACGATGCGTAGCCGCCCAGATAAACATCTACCTCGGTGAAAACAACCTTCTCCCGATGTTTCAGTCGGCGTACAGAAATCAGCACTCCACTGAAACTGCTGTCCTGAAGGTACTGTCTGATATTTACGCTGCGGCTGATTCGGGTCGGATCACGCTACTGGGACTTCTGGACCTCTCCGCTGCTTTCGACACTGTTGACCATCAAATTTTGGTCAACAGGCTCCATTTCTCGTATGGTTTCGGAGACGTCGTCCTCGAATGGTTTCGTTCCTATTTGACTGATCGGTCCCACTGCATCCGCTCCGGAGGTGTTTTGTCCACGCCTACCTCTGTCCTGTGTGGCGTCCCGCAGGGATCCGTTCTGGGCCCGTTGTTGTTTCTTCTCTATTCCGCGGACGTCCTACATATTGCCACGAAACATCGGTTTTCTGTCCATTCTTATGCTGACGACCTGCAGATTTACGATCACTTCCCGCCAGCGTCGTGTTCCGATCTGGTCCCTGGGATGTCTGCATGTATCAGCGAGATTGGCACTTGGATGGCGAGCAATCGCTTGCAACTCAATCCTTCTAAGACCGAAGTGATCTGGTTGGGCTCGCCTGGTCGACTCAGCTTCTGTCCGAAGGGGGATCTGGTCATCGCTGGTGTCTCAGTCAGGCCCTCCACTTATGTTCGTAATTTTGGCGTGATGGCCGACAGTAGCTTGTCTATGGAAGAACACATCTCTCATCTTACTCGTTCATGCTTCTATCATCTCCGTCAACTGCGCGTCGTCCGCCCTAGCCTCACCACGGACTCCGCCCATTCACTCATCAGAGCACTCGTGCACAGCCGGCTTGATTACTGTAATGGTGTCATGGCCGGACTTAGACAGTTTCAAATCAACAGGCTCCAATCCATTCTCCGAGCTGCCGCTCGTCTTGTTCTTCAGCTGCCCGGCTGGTCTCCCGTATCAGATTTCATGCGGACGCAACTTCACTGGCTTCCTTTCCCGCAGAGAATTCAGTTCAAGTTGGGTCTGATGGTATACAAGTGCCTCCACCACACGGCTCCTGTCTACCTGCAGCAATTGTGTGTACCGATCTCAACGCTTGCTGGTCGGTCCCACCTTCGATCGGCGGCGGCTGGCGACTTGTTCGTTCCATCGTCAAAGACAACGACTCTCGGCAGGCGCGGATTCTCCACTGCTGGTCCAGTTGTTTGGAACAGCCTATCTGCTGACCTGAGGAATCCAGCTTTGGACCTCGGCGGTTTCAGGAAGCTGCTTAAGACCGAACTTTATTCCTAAATTTATGATTTGACGCGACGCGCTTTTGTGACTTTTTTCTAAAAAAGCGCATTATAAATTTACATTTAATAATAATAATTTCCCACTCCCGGTCGCTTTTCCGCTCCTGGTCGCCTTTCCGCTTCCGGTTGCTTTCCCGCTCTTGGTCACTTTCTCGTCCCACTTGCTCTTTTGCTCTCGGCCGATTTTCCGTTCCCACTTGCTTTCCCGTTCCCGTTCCCGCTCATTCTCCAGTTTCCGTTTCGCTCGCTCTCCCGCTGCGCTCATTTTGTGACCTATTTCAATTTTTTTCACAAAACCCTCCCCCACTGATTCTCAAGGTTGTGTGAAATCTTCATTACGATAGGATGAGTAGTGTAGCAATGCATAAAGGACACACAGACAACCTCATCTTTATATACAACTATTTAACTACTGATAACCCGTCAGTGACATGTACAGAGCCGCCTAATAGCGTAACGCAAATTTCTAACAAGCAGACAAAATCCGTATCCAATCCGACTTGTCTTTTTTCTTCTACACGTACCCATACCGGATCCGTGGTTAAAATGGTGTTCCCGTAAATTTCTGTTTTAAGTTGCCGGAATAGCAAATAACGTTTTTCCGTTTCGGTTTTTTCGGTTTTTGTCGGTTTTCGAAAGTTCGGAATAAAATTATTTCCAAACCCGAATAACACTAAACGTAATGCAATGGCCAAAAAAAAGTGTAATTCCTGCTTCAACGAAAAAAGTATGAAGAAGGATTTATGGAACCATTCTCAAAAAACCCACATTGGAGATGGATCAGGGGCTATTAACGTCGCGACTTTGGATCTGTTCATGGATGTTTTGAGCAAACCAGCGCCACAAACAAACTTGTGAATCATAGACAATATCAATAGCGCAGTGGAGGCAATGATAGATTTATATTTGTCATCAGTATCAGTGTTTCGCACAGAACACCCATACGTCTGTTGGAATGACAACAAATGCCATTTTCACAATCTAGCCACAATTCCGAGAAACTATCTTTTCCGCGCCAGCTTCAAGTTTCCAGGGGCATTTGGAGAAAACAGCCGGGAAATTGTTCCCAAGGCTTTTGTAAAAAAAATGGAAAAAATATTTTTGACTACCCCTTTGGCCATCGGCTATTTTTTGAATAAAAAATACATAAGGGTTTTAGAAAATTTTTGGGAAAAGTATATTTGACTACATCCCTCTCCCGGTCTTCAGGTCCTTTTAGAGAAGAAGTTAGGCATCTAATAAAAGAAATAATTGTAATGTTTAAGTTTTTGAAAACTTTGCCTCCCCTAGGTTTTCCTAATATTGTGCCCTCCCAACCATAGAACATCTCTTTAAAAAGGTGGTGCTGCCATCGCAAAATAATATCAAATGAGATTTTAAAAATCCGTCATTTTTGACGGGTTATCTCTAGCATATATATAATAGCGGGGTACCCGGCGTTGCTCGGGTTTTTAGAGGTTTTTCTAATGTTTGTCTTTCTCGCTCCCAGCAAACGTTGTTTTGCCTTATAAATTATTTTGTTTTTTTTTATTAAAAGTTTAATGTACAAAATTATGACAATTTAAAAAAAGCAATATCAATCTCGAAGAACAATCGAGTGTACAATGCCCGAGCTTTTTGAAAGTTTTTTTATCGCTCTTTTCTCTTGCTCCCGTTTCCTTCCCCGCTTGCTCTCCCGTTCCCGTTTGCTCTCTCGTTCCAGCTTGCTCTCCCGTTCCCGTTTGTTTTCCCGTTTCCTTCCCCGCTTGCTCTCCCGTTCCCGTTTGCTCTCTCGTTCCAGTTTGCTCTCCCGTTCCCGTTTGCTTTCCCGTTTCCGCTTGATTTCCCGTTCCGCTTGCTCTCCCGTTCCCGCTTGATTTCCCGTTCCGCTTGCTCTCCCGTTCCGCTTGCTCTATCTCCCGCTTACTCCTCCGTTCCGGCTTGCCCAGCCGCTCCCGCTTGCTCTCCGCTCCCGCTTGCTCTCCGTTCCTGCTTGCTCTCCCATTCCCGCTTGCTCTCCCGTTCCCGCTGCCTATATATATATATATATATATATATATATATATATATATATATATATATATATATATATATATATATATATATATATATATATATATATATATATATATATATATATATATATATATATATATATATATATATATATATATATATATATATATATAGTGAAAATAAGTATGTGTGTGCATTTTGCGTGCGTGCGTGCGTGCTTGTGTGTGTGTGTGTTTGTGTCAGCAAATACAACTATTAATCTTACCTTTAGGGTTTTCTTATGGCTTGAAGAATCATTCTGGGATTGCAATGACGAAATTGATGAAACATTTTTGTTAGATGGTTTTTGTTTGGAATTTTTAGTTAACAGCTGATTTTTTCCGCACGTTTTAGAATTATCTGTTTTTAGCTGGTTGCATTTGCTGCATAGTTGATTAAAGGCAGGTTCGTTTGAAGATTTTTGGTTGCAAGAATTTGAGTGCACTTTGGATGAAGAAAAACGTTTGGATTGCAAAATGTCTAAAAACGGACGGCCACAGCTTGCACATTGCATCCATGAAGACGCTGGTAAAGGAGAAGAAACAGTTACTATTTCGCAACTTTTTGTTGGAAGTAGCTCTTTTTTGTAATTGTCTGTTCGCCATTTTTCTGAAAACATTTAGTTGTTTAAAATTAAAATTAAATTTTAATTTTTTTTAGACTTGCCGCTATCATAAAATCAGTAAAACAACAGTATTCAGATAAGAAATAGCATTATCTATTCCAGAGCAGGAGACGGTATTCCACTTAAAATTTGACTTGTCCAAGCTAATATTTAACTCTAATTAAACAAACCCTTTTTCACATATTGCGTACCGACCAACCAACAACTTGGAATAACTTTACTACTACACAGTGCCGTATTTAAGGGACCGCAGGGCCCACTATTGCGGTTGGGCCACAGAAGTTAAAAGAGCAGCAGAAATTTACAAAGGTTTTTTTCGTTGCAACACCCATTCAAAACTTATCACTAAATTATTACAAACATTGTCATACGTCTGCAAACTTGAGAACAGGAAGAGCGTTGATTTAACTATTTGACATAATGATATTGTTACCAATGTATATTATAACTTATGTTTACAGTGAAAACAGTTTTGTTTTATTGTATGTATATGTAATAAAATATAATACAAAATGCAGATAAATGGGCTACAGTGTGATGCTCACAAGCGGAAATGCTGGTTTTAAGGGACCGAAATGCACATTCTGCAGAGGTCCACCCTGTCACTAAACACGGTACTGTAATTGCGGAGAGCCCGTATGTTAGAAGATCCGCAAAAATTTACAAAATATTTCTGATGCTCCTGCAAATTTGAAAACTAGAAAGTGATGGTTTAAATGATTTTATCTTTATGCTAGAGATAGCCCGTAAAAATGTCGTAGTTTCCATTTCTGGAAAACATTATACCAGGCCTACATTCGACCACACCTCGAATATGCAGTTTAAGTATGGTCTCCTCATTTAAGCCAGGACATTGATACTCTCGAAAAGGTCCAAAATAATTACAACAATCAAACATTTACCATACTTAGAAAGACTACAGAAGCTTGGAATTACAACGCTTGAAGAACGTAGGGTTAGAGGCGATCTGATCCAACAATACAAAATACTGGCTGATATTGATGAAGTGGATTTTTTGTATTGCAAAAACAACCCACATTTCAGACTAACAGATCCTATTGTTTGAGAGGTTACAATTGCTTTCTTTTACCACAAAAAATTAAAGGATGTGAAAAACGAACACACTTTTTTACAAATTGAGTTGCTCTCAGCTGGAACTCATTGACGCAGGAGGCAGTGGACGTATTTTCGGTGAATGCCTTCAAAGATCAACTCGCTCTTCTTTGTTGCCGTATGACTCGTCAGCACAGAGGGGCCTGATGCAGCACCTCTTCATCAATTTTTTTCTTTTTTTCTTTTTTTTGTCATTTTCGTGATTTTGTATGTATGTATTGATAACTGAATAAACAAACTCATTAAGCTCAAAAATGAGGGAGAGGTAGAATTTTTAATTTTAAACATAAGATATATTTTAAAATCAGTCTATATCTAAGAGATCTCAGAAGAACAAGAAGAGAAAAAATATAGGAGAAAAAAAAGTTACAAGACGGTTTCAGAGAAGGACGGAGCACCATTGATCAACTGTTGTCATTAAGGTTACTCCATGAAAATGCCAAGAATATAACAAAATCTTTTCATGGGATGTTGCTGACTTCCAAAAAGCATTTGATAACGTTTGGAGAATAAGACAGTAGCAGGCAATGAAAGGTTTCCGTATACTTGAAAATTTGTAAAAATCAACTAAGGGTTCGGTAAAAATTAGTAGTAAAAGTGAAATGGTAAACTGGTTTGAGACCCTGGTGAGAGTTCTGTAGGACTGCGTACTATCACCACCGTTTTTCAAATAATATTGGCTCTTGCTGGATTAGACAAAACAGGAATTCTTGCATCCAGCTACATATTAAATAATCTCCGCTTTGCAGACGACACTAGCGGATCTACGGGGGCCAGTCCGGCCATGGCCCTCCTCACATTTTGTTAATAGACTTTGGGCCCCCCTCGTCCGAACCAAAGTGAAAATTTTAAAAAGCCTATGAAAAAGCACGCCAGGACACACTTTTAAAATAAAATTTTTCTAAAACATTTTATGCGTAAGTAAATTTTTAAAGAGCTAAATAATCATGCATTTCTCTCGCGTCTATATTCAAAGTCTCATATAAAATAGGCGCGAAATATTAAAAAATAAAACAAAACGTAACAACGGCTCGTGGAAGCCAAAAGATAGGTATTTAAATAATGTTAAGCAGAAACTTCATTTTAACAAAAACTTGGAGGGCAACATGTTCAATTTGTTATCACAATACAACATTTTTTCTGTCACAAAAAGCTAATAACCGGGAGGGATAGTGGGAGCGACTTTTCTCAAAAATTTTCTAAAAACTTCTACTCGTTTCCTATAAAAAAAAAGCTGATGACAGTGAGGGTAGTCGGAGGTGGGCCGTAACTGGGAGAGCCCTGTATTTTTTTGTCTACATTAAGTTCCACATTTCAGCAATGCCCTCTCCCTCCCCAACGAAATGACAAGTAAGCTTACTGGATAGAAAATCATCTTTTTTTTATAATAGGTTAAAGTCTTTTATACCAGGTGTTTTAAAACTAAAATGGCTGTATTTAGGAAGCACATAAGTACTACCTGTCGTGGATGAAAGTTTGATCCGTTTAACTGTCCCTGCTCCTCTATCCAGGCTTGGGAGTGGCTTGCAATTAGAGAGGCCGGATAGAAAATCAGGTGTTCAAAGGTATATATAGGGCCCTCAACTCATAAAATCTTCTGCAACACAAGTGACTCGCTGTTTCAAAATATCAGTTTATTGTTCACGTCACAAATGCAGCTTCAGCACTTGAATTTATGCAACAAACTAAAACACACGTAGATCTCTAAGTTAACTCACACAAAAAACATAGCAAGTGTTGCAGATAAAAAAAAAAACTTTTGCATCCATTGTTAAGACCACTAAATTTGCCGCAATTCAGAATATTGCACTCTGATGACGCAGAGATGGTGGCCGCATCGTTCCAAATTGTTTCCATTCTCTATTTACAAAAGATTTGAACATTCATTCAATCTTTCATTTTCAAAAGTTGATTTGGATAATGGATTTAAACTCATCTCCACAGGAGGGTCATTTCAGAAAAATCAAACTGTTTAAAAAACTCACATAATTCAAAATTGATTCCATTTAATTCTAAGCCCTTCTTTCTAAAACAGCTGAGGAACGGGGGAGGGTTTTCAAACTTTTTTATCCACAAATAGCTGATAACCAAGGAGAAAAATTGTAAGTTTGTAAGTACTTTTCTGAATTTTTTTTAAAAAGCTTCGTAGATATTTTTCCAAAAATATTTTTTGAAAAATCTTCAATCAAAATGACGGTGCTGCCCCTCAATGATAAAATATTTACGGTTCTGGGTGTTGTACTAACATTGTGTATTTTGCCTCAAACTTCCCCCCCCCCCCCTCAAAAGTTGGCTAGATCCGCCAATGTCAGACGACGTAGTTTTTCTGGCAGTTAATCAGTTTAATTAATAATTAATAATTTAATTAATACACGACAATCTTCCGCTTTGGACTTTGAATTCATTCCTTTAAAAAAACAAAAGTACAATGTATCTCCAGAAACCCATCTGAGCTCAAGATCAACGTTGGTGAAACAATTGGATCAATTTAAATATTTAGACGGAGTAATCTCTCAAAATGCGAGGTGTGAACTGGACGTCAAGCGACGTATTAGTTTGGCGACAGGAGCCGCCAACTCACTCAAAACAATTTGGAATTCTAGAGACGTCTGCTAAATAACCAAAGTCTGAGTCTATGAAACTATGTGACGTTGTAGACTAGAGAAAATCCAACAGAGACGGCTTTCTTACTTTGGGCATATTGACAGAATGAATACAGACAGGATTTCAGTGAAAGTGTTCATCAGATGGTTTCATGGAAGCAGACCAAAAAGAAGAGAGCGTTAAAATGGCTGAACGTTGTATGGAACAAGTAAATTAAAAACGAATTTTTAAAACCAATGCTCTTATATGTAATTAAAACACAAATTTTGCAATCAATTTTTTCTTATATTACTCTTTTATTTTATATTAAAGTCGAAATATCTTAATTATATCGAAATATCGAAATTAATTAAAATTAACTAAATTAATTGACTTATTGTAAAACTAATAATTGCATATTGCATTGTCTTCTATTTTGAGCATGTATGCAAAATTTGAAAAAAATCTATCATCAGGAAGTGACTCAAAAATTGATTGCAAGATTTGAAACAGACAGAGAAACAAACAGACAGACAGAGAAACAAACAGACAGACAGAGAAACAAACAGACAGACAGAGAAACAGAGACAACGAGTTAATAAAAGCATTGGTAAAAACATATCAAACTTCTACAAGCTTGCAGACTTGCTGAAAATCGAAAGCAGTGGAAAAGTCTTACGTTTAGGCCATTGAGTCGCAATGGTCACGCTGAACAGATCGTTACATGATGTTATGTGAATCACTAAGATATGGTTTGGCATTGCATTTTGTTTACTCATCAGAATATTTTTTATATTAAATTTTAGTGCGGTTTTGCAAAAAATCACATTTCAACGTTTTATAATTCACAATTAATAGTTAAGAGTTTATTTACTAAAAGCTGTATATAATTCAACTTTATCATTTTAATGTTTTCAAAAACATCTAAAATATAACGTTTTAATTAAAAAAAATTTGATCAATAAAATTAATTTCATCCGACGCTGGTTTAATGGTCAAGATTTAATTCCTAGTAATTAACCGATGCGTGCCTAGCGTTCCAAAAAGAAGTGGCCTTTGCTCTGTAATTACAAACCTTGTCACGTCAACAATTAACACTTGTTCTAACTCGTTTTCATATATTGACACTATTTTCCAAAGCATAAAAATTTTTATTTTTATTTCTTGTCAATTTTAAAGTTATCATAAAGTTGTTATTCTAGTTCTTTCAATAATGGTGTATGTTGTGCGATCTATAAAAATTTATGTTATCACATAACAATAAAAAATAAACTGAAAAGTCACTTTGAGTAAAATTTGAAATAAAAGTAGCAAACTACAAGGTGGTTTATGTCTTGCATTCTTGTTCAGATTAGTATGATTGGGTGCAACTAATGGGCTCGACATTCGTTACGACTTTTCTTATGTTGTTTATCTTATAACTTTCAGTCAATTCGCAGAAATAATAATACAAGATAAAATGAAAATATGTTAGTGAATGCAATTTTTGTTTACTTAACTTATTCCTGGGCAACAATATCAAAATTACGGTCCGTAAAAAGCAAGTTATACGCCATATCTAAGTTAATAAATATGTAGATATTATTGGTTATTATTTACATTATTTTATATTTGAGTTACATTTATTGTCTTATTGTAATTGTAATAATAATTGTATTATTGTACTCCAGCTTAAATGTTGCTAGTGTTCAAGGAATAACTATTCTTTCTCTTTCTCTCTCTCTCTCTCTCTCTCTCTCTCTCTCTATATATATATATATATATATATATATATATATATATATATATATATAGAGAGAGAGAGAGAGAGAGAGAGAGTAATGAAGAATTTTTAATCAAATTATCACCCACCCCGCTCGCAAGTGAACTTGTCAGCACTGCACTTGAAGCGTTCGTGTGTCTGTTGAGTTTCAGGAAATGTTAATAAACACAGGTTGGTCGTAAAAACCTTATCACTTCTTTTCCTCATTGTAAATCTTTTGTGTTTGTGTTGAGGCACGTGTGCGTTGGTAAGTTGCACATGTTTGTGTACATCTATCTATTTCCGACTGATCTTATGCCCGCGTGTTTGATGAAATTAATTTCTTCATGTGCGCATACGAGAGACTAAGAATTCAACAAAGTGTTGGATTATAACTTGTTATTTCATCGCATAATTATTGCTTTGAAAATGAATATCTGAATTGATATTCAATTTTTAATTTGGTTAAAATTCAAATATTCAGCTTTTACGATAACAACAGTCTTGGTGTACTTATACTTAGACAGCACATTAATGTTATAGTTGTATTCATTACTATTCATAGACTCGTGAGATTAAATTAACCAAAAAAAACAGACAAAAAAATTACTGAGAGCGATTTATTTAATAATGCCGCGCAGCCGTTCCCCGGGAGGTTACTCATGCAAATAAACTTTCTTTCGTATAACTTGACTGACTCACAGAAATATTTGCCAAATATCAAGACCAATATAATTACACTGCCTCAAACTAAACGTTATATTTGTTTAATTACAAGCTCAATAAAACATTTGTACAACCTTAAACATTATTTTTTCTATGATTTATTTAATTAAATTAATTAAATGCCTCAGAAAAGTTGGGCCTACTGCCTACTACGGATCGCTATCATGAGGAATATATATCAAATATCTGTTCATCATCATAATAAAGTTATAAGATAATAAGATTGCTGTAAAATACCTTAATAGGCGTAATATAAATTAAATCATTACCATGTTTTTTTTTCAGAAATAAAATGACAAAACACAATAAAACCTCAAACAGAAAAATTGTTTGTCCTTAATATAATAAAATTATCAAAAAAATAAAAAGATGTCTAATTTTGGCTTTGTCGTGCAGCTACATTTTAGCACGTGCCTCCGGGATTTATGTTGCTGAGGAGTGGCATCAACGCGCAGGTTGGATTCTCATCAAAGGAACAGGTGTCTTACTTCTACCTGACACTTTGTTGATGTCAAACAAATATACCAAATATTTTATTTATTTCTGGCAACTCGAAAAACGTTTTGTTTGTGTCCACATACTTCAATTAAAAACGTTTTTGAGCAGTTGTATAACAAAATTCTAGTATTAAAAGTAATTTAGTTGTCTCATATAACCACCATTGTTGTTTGAAAACATGATCGTAATCTTTAAAAAAATTGACTTTAAAACATATATTATATTAAAACATATAATTATAAGATATTAATGTATCTATTAATAAATAATTAAACATAATAATACCTAATAAAAATTAAAAAACGCATAGTAATACTTAATACTTTAATTACCCATAATAATATCCAATAAATTTAATAAAACGTAATAATACTTAATAAAACTTCATATTTTAGTTTTTCCACCTGCTGAACAAGCTGAATGTTCTTAACCCGGAGACACGGCGTCACCACCTCCATCGATCATTCTCTTTTACATCGAATTCTTTCCAGATTTCTTCCGTTTATTAACACTTTCTCTCATCTCTCTATCATCAACTTCAACTCACAAAGAAAAACTACCAAAGTTGAAAACTTTCCGCGCATACAAAATAAAGCGTAGAAAAAAACTTTTTATTTCTTGGCTTGAAACAGATGCACAAATTAGTTAATAAGGCCGTTAGGAAATAATGCTGCCAATCCGCTAAAATTTATGTTTTCTTTGGATGAACTTCGAGCTGATTCGTTTAATTAAAACATGCATCTGGTGTTTACGCTTTATCTGTTCAGTTTTAACGACAAAAGATCATCATTAAATTTTGCACGACACGTAAACGAATTAGTTGCGAAACGTCGACCGAATGACATTGTTTAGTAGCAACGATAAAACGATAAGAGATTTCAAAATTCTTCAAACTAGATATTTGAAAAAAATAAAGCGGAACAAACCGTGTCCTGAGAATTCCAGCGCGGAAGTCTGAAACAAAGAATTTACTTTATCTGAATTGATGACGATGTTGTTGTTGAAGTTGTATTGGAAGAGAGGGTGTGTTGTGGAGTTAATACTTTCAGGGAAAAAAAGAGGAGACATGCAATTCATATCTTCCAGCGGCGGGTAAGAAGACTGTAGTTCCTTCATGTTGTAGTTGTTGATATGAGAAAGCTCCATAGTTGCCATAATAGGTCCCAAAATAACAGTCTAACATTCAAACATCTTTCAAACTTTGTGAATTTAGTATTTGTGAAAAAACATTTTTAAGCACCCACTCGTAGATTCTTATACGATTCAAATGAAATTTTGGGTTGAAAGTTAAAAATGATCTCCAATCTTAATCTTGAAAGTTTTGCTCAGGATTGGAGATGCTAGCAAATCAGGGAAGAAGAAAACTTCTTGCTAGCGTTTAAGCCTATCACCTAACTCCGCCTTTGGCTCCTCCCACAATAATTCAATCAGAAATTTATATCCATTAATTTATTGTTTTACCATATCGAGTGCTGTAATTTTTTAATAACTTTTAAGGTTTGTGCAAATAATGTGGACGCGTCTATTATATCTATGTTTAAATAAATTTTTAAATACAAAGTGATTTTTCCGATAGAATATTATTTTTTAGTGATTTGACAACAGATTTGAAACATTCATAAAAATGCACGATCGCAACAAAGTTAGCAGAAGGAAGTTGCGAAAGTATTGAGATCAAAGATTTTGTGGATGGGGGAGGCTCATAGACGGACTGGCGCCAACAACTTTAAAAGACAAATTACACCTGATCTTATGAAAAATTAAAACAGTTTCAGCAACAGGCAGCTTTTATATTTTGTTTACATTAAATCGTTCCATATATGCTAAACAATTGTTTACAAGATAATTTCAACGTTACAAAAGTGTTTTCATTCCAATTGAAAAGTGCGTAGCAAATCGCAATTTGGCTAAACTGTTTTAAGTTGAAACAAATAAATAAACAATAATTTAAACAAATCACACATCTAATAATTAAATATAAATTGCTGTAACTTTAAATTTCTGAGTTAAACAACACTTTATTTACATGAATGATAATGGAGGTTTTTTAGTAATCAAAATCTGCCTAGGATAGCACAACAAGTGGTTGCTAATAGAAAGGTTAAATAGGATATCTTACGAGTTTTTAACTTTGCATCTACAACCTAGTTTTAATAAAGCCGTAATGAAATTGCTGAAACGAAATAAAGCGGAGACCTGCATCCCTTGAACGAGGGAGAATGGATCAGAGAAGAAACAATGTAACACCTCGCATCGTTCAATTAAGATAAGCCAACTTATTCTTATCGTCCAACCGACATTTCTTCCAATCCCTTTCCAACCAATGAATTCAAATTTCAAAGAATTATTTTCATTCATCATCAATCGCACGTTCTTTAGCCCATCCTGCACGGACATGCTTTCATACTAAGTTTTTCAGACTACCAATGACACTTTTTTCCTAAAGCTGATATCATTTTAATGCATTTTGAAAAAGGCTACGATAAGGATTAAATTTATTTTCTTAGACTGAAGTTGTGCTGGGGCTTTGTGACACATTTCCATAAAATTATTTTTTAGCCGAATTATGATGTCAACAATGATTAATGAAAAGTAATGATCATGGTTTTGAAGGTACTTGTTTAGATATTTTATCTAATAAAACTATACTTTTAATAATTGATCGTGAAACTCATTGTACTAAAATAAACGCAGTCCAAAGCAGCTTAAACAGTTATTAAAAACGCTTTAATATGTAGAACAAAGACACTCCAGGTTAAACAAAGGTTTGTCTTTAATAACTTCCCCAGCAGTAAATGCAAATGCTAAGTTGCAAAGCTTCCTTAATTTATTGTTTGCGCTGCAAAAAAAAACGTACATGCTACATGTTTTTAAACCCAAAAATAAGACAATGTCTGTTTAAGGCGTTGATATTTATCGCTTGTATCAGACTGATATCATCTCAATTCGGAAAAAATCCGCCCAATTCAAGACTTTTCAGCAAGCGATTTTTTGTTATTTTTTTGATATTGCCATTAAATGCAACATTGAGTAATTAAAATGAGCTTTTCGGTTACCTAGTTCAACTGTCACTCTGGTGAATCATCTTTGTTTAGAGGTCTTTGTTTCTTGATTTGAAGCTGGAAAATTTTATGCGATTTCAAATTATGTCTCTACAGCAGTCGAGTTCTTTGTTTGATCAAATCATAAATATCGCTCACATCTTGTTAGTTTAGCTAGGGAGATGTAGATCACTTAATTACTTCATTAAATTAATGAGTAACAACATTTTATTCGACACCGGGGCTAGATTTGTTACATTTAAAACAGTATAATAATATTCTGTTTTAGCCTTGAACTTCATATATTTATTAATTAAAAGTTTCGAAAAATTTTCAAAATGCAGTCGTTCAACTATCCTTCAAACGTTTAATACTTAAAAAGGAAATAATTGATTGATAACTAAAAACAACAGTCGCTTTAAAATAATATAAGCTCAATCCGGAAAATTAAAAACAAATAGTTGAATTTATAGCAGAACTATTGCATTTTAAGTCTCAACTGCCCAACTGATATCAATCGACGTGCAACTCACACGTACTTAGCATTTGGAGTTTATCAAATCATTTTTTCTAACGTTTCTTACGACTATATGACCAAGAATATTACTATTAAATTTTTTAAGGTTTCACCAACCTCTTAACAGAATAACCACAACAGCATTATATTAAAAGAACCTGAAGCTGAGAGTAAATTTGTGTTATTATATTTATACCGGTTCAAAACATATTCTAAAGTACTATTTTTCGAAACAAAAAACTGATATCAAGTAATATCAGTTTATCGCCGACTTTTAACATTTTCTTCAACATATAATATTTATTTAACTTCTAATATATATATTGAACAAAATCGATATGTTTTAACTAAAGAAAATCGAAATCAATAGATAATTTCGAGAATCGAATTCCATCTTCCATCTTGAGCAGTCGTTGAACACAACGCGCCGTGTCTAACCCCATGCCAAATAAAATTTGTTATCTCCTGTCTGTGTTGAAAAGGGACACGTCCCAGACAATTTGCATTTTGATTTTTCCCAGATATATGGACTCATTTCCAGATGTCGCCTGACATTCTCCACAATTCATTTTAGTGTGGTGAGGTGAGCACCATTTTTAGTATTTCAATCAAATGTTTTGACTTTCAGTTCCTCGACTTTATAACGAAATAACGAGGTTCAGGAAAACAATCAACAACGAGGTTTTAATATGTTTTTCTACTTGTTATTTTCCGTATCAAAGCATACTTTCTACATTCTTATCTTGCCTCATCGATCAAATGGGAACTCCTCACTGTTCTTAGTGAAATAATCTAATATATAAAGCGCAAATGGGTTGTGTTTGTCCTATAATAACTCCTGAACTAATGAAGGGATCTCCATGAAACTGGGCATGGTGAACATGTGCGACCTAAATAATATTACGAAAAAGATACTTTTTTCAAAAAACACGTTTTTATTTATGTGTGGAAAGTGCACTAAAAAGTATAAAATAATTTTTTTTCTTTTCCTTCTACATGTCATCAAATAATCTTTGACTAAAAATAAAAGCGTGGGAGCTCATCTTAATCCATTTCCATCATAATCCATGGATTAGGATGAGCGTCCCACGCTTTTATTTTTGGTAAAAGATTATTTGATGTCATATAGAAGAAATGGAAAAAAAAATTATTTTATAATTTTTAGTGCACTTTCCACACATAAATAAAAGCGTGTTTTATGAAAAAAGTATTTTTTTTCGTAATATTATTTTATAGTTTTTGGTCTTGTATTAGCGTTGTGTTTGCGAATTTACGTAAAAAGTCTTCGTTCAAATCTTCTTGTTTACTAAATTTGTTTGGGTCCGCCTAATTATAAAGATAAACCACATGTCTATCATGCAGCTTTCATGGCTATTAATGTAGGTTGACTCCGCCCATGTCAACTGCGCCAGTTGAGTGTTTTTCAGTGTGTGTTTTTTTTTTTTTTTTTTTTATTATAGTTTATAGTCTTTTACACCATGTGTTTTAAGACGCGAGTGTGTGTGTGGTGTATGTGCGTTTATATGTGCAGAAGTATAGTTATATAAATATGAATAAGTATAAGGTGCATGCTACGTTAGCAATGATAGAAAGATCGCCGCTATGTCGGCCTGAATTCACAGCCTGCTTATTTATTGCATTGGCGAACTTTAGTTAATTATAGTTTAAATATATTTTTTTTATGATATGAAAATATTAAAATATTGCATTGTCATCGAGAATACATGTGTTTTGAAATTTTCAAGTCAATTGGACGTGTAGAAGTGGTCGAAAAATCGATTAAAAAACCTGAAAATACAACATACAGTGTGAGTTTAATAAAAGCGTGTAAAATGACATATTTTGGTATTTATATATGTAAAATTTAGAGCTGTGAATCGATTATAATTTTTAATCGATTAATCAAATGCCATCAATCTAATGTTTGCAAAAAATCATGATTACTCGCATAAATAGGTATTATTTTCTAAAAAAAAATGTTCAAATCATGTCATAAATTTAAAAATCCATTTAAAATCATAAATATTTAATCAAAATTAATTTTGCTGTCATCATTTCTTAACCAGCTAATTAACGATACAAGTTTGTTAATGTTGTCGGCAGAGAGTGACGCCAGCGGTGCCGTAAAACACCGCATACACCGTTAGTCTTATCTGCAAGTTGCCAACATTGTAAAGCGCCCTTAAAGCGGCTTCTACTGTATACGGCGTTATATAAATTGTCGTATAAAAAATATAAGTAGAGAAACCTGGACAAAAACCACACTGATTTTCATATAATAATAAATTGTAGGGATGTCACGGGTAGAACTTTTTGAAGTTTTCGGGTTCGGGTTTTTGAAACTAGAGTTTTCGGGTTCGGGTTTGTAAAACTCGAGTTTTCGGGTTCGGGTTTGTGAAACTCAGGTTTTCGGGTTCGGGTTCGGGTTTGTTGTTTTCCAAAAACCGGGTTCGGGTTCGGTTCGGGTACTGGCTTATGATTTCAAATTCCTGGATTGATTTTAAATTTACCTAGTGTATATACATTATACATATACAAACGAGAGCGATAAATTCATCCATTGGACATTACACGTATTGAATAAACTCTAACAAGTTATTTTTTTAGCTTTCCAATAAAATGACCTATTTGTGTTATTTGTTACGCAAAGGTAATAATACAAAACTTGTATGGCTTGCGATTATAATACGTTACCTCTTAAATTATTGTAATTTATTAATTGTTTTCGCGGCTCGGTCCGGTCGGGTAATCAGGCGGATTAGTGTTCTAGCTTACACATTTGCCAATAAAATGACTGTGACGCATTTATAGACTTTGTCAGTTAATGTTTAGGATTATGCAAAAATTTATTTGTTCACAACTCCGAGTTCGGGTATTAGGCTTATAAATTTTCGGGTTCGGGTATCAAGTTTTCTCATTTTCGGGTTCGGGTATCAAGTTTTCACATTTTCGGGTTCGGGTTCGGGTATCAAATTTTCACACTTTCGGGTTCGAGTTCGGGTTCGGGTATCAGAAAAAGACCTGGTAGTGTACCGAACTTGGGTTCGGGTTCGGGTACCCGTGACATCCCTAATAAATTGTTGAAATAATTGTATAGCTGTATATAAACAACTTTTTCAAAAAATTTAAAAAAAATGGTAAGATAGAGATTGGACGGTAGTAAGAAATTGATGATTTTTTCCTGATTTGAATAACGCTATGACTTTTGTTAATTTTATTTGATAAGGAGCAATACCGTTTTTTAGTGAACAGTTAATGATACACGAAAGTACCACTGCTATGTGATCAATAGATAGGATAGCAAGGTGAGGGTCAGTGTCATCAACCCTAGAAGAATGAGAAAGTTAGTTTTTTTTTAGAAATATTAATATATTTATATTATATATCTAAGTGAGTACAAGAAGAAATTTTAAATAATGTTGAAACCAAAAGTGGTAAAAATTTCTTATAGGAATCTCCATTATCAGGAATCTTGGATGCTAAATTAATTCCAAGATCAGTAAAGTAGCTGTTAAACGCATTACTAATAATTAATTCATCAGTTGTTACGCTATCGTTGACAACAAATTTATCATGCAATTTATTATTTTTGTGATTTTCGCTAATGAGGGAGTTAATTAAAGTCCAAGTTTTTAAATGCTTTTATTTAACTTCACTCGTCTCTCTGTTTGTTGGTTTGTTTGTCTTTGGTGATCAAATCTTAATGTAAACGTAGACGAATTTTGCACACTAGCTATTCGTAACGTTTGTAGTTTGAAGTTATTTATAGGACAATATTTCCCGAATTCTATTCCTGTTAAATACTGCTTCTTTTGAATATTAACTATTCAGAATTTTATTCTTTTCTCGAACACCCGCTTGTATAGGGATAGAAGTCACTGGGTGTACCGATAAGTCGTAGTAAATTATTGATGAAGAAATATTGTAGAGTGGCTCATTTGTAAAAAAAATATTGTCTATTAAAGATTACGATTCGGCTGTTATTCTTGTTGGTTTTGTGATTGTTGGTAGTATGTGGTAAGAAGATTGAAAAAATTATTTGAGATGTGTCCAGGGTCATCAGTTTTAAGCAAATCATTATTGAAATCACCTAGTAGAAACAAAAACATGTGTAGAAAATCATTTAGTAAAGTAAACATTAGATATTAGACCTTGGCGGGTGATAGATAATACAATAAGTGTAGGTTTTATGAAGGTGTATAACTTTTATTACTAGGAACTCAAAAGAGAAGGCTGAAAAATCTACTTCGACAACTTCGTACGAAAGATGAGATTTGACAAAAAGACCAACACCTTCACCTCTTTCTACTTTGCGGTTTTTGAAAACAAAGTTGTAGTTTGGAAATATAACTGATATTGCTTTGACATCATTGGGCCAGGTTTCAGTTATGCCAATAATATCGGGAGAGCAAAGATGAAGAAGGGTGTCAAGTTCTGATGTTTTGTTGAAATACTTGAGAAAAAAGTTTTTTTAAGTATTAGTGTTTGGTATTTCTATTGGCAGCAATACGGTTTCATGTGATTATATTGTTATTGGTATAGTAAATACTTTTTCAAGTGCCTATTGGGATTGGAATACCAAATGTATGTATGTATGTATGTATGTATGTATATATATATATATATATATATGTTATTCATGCATTGCTACACCATTCATCCGATCGTAATGAAATTTTTACACAACCTTGAGAGTCAAGAGGAATCAAATATAGAGAACAAAAATATGAAATCCGACACAAAATGAGCGGAGCGGGTGAGCGAGCAGGAACTATATATATAAATATCTTATATATAAAAATGAAATGTTTGTTTGTTTGTCCGGGAATAAAATTTAAACAGCCAAACAGATTTAATTGAAATTTGGCACACTTATGTATCTTATTCAAGCGGTGGTTCCTGTAAAGTTTAAAATAAATTTGTTTCTCCGTTGATGTTTTATGGACAAAAAACGTTTCATTTTTATATATAAGATAAATATAACCTGTTGAGATATATGAGCGGATTTTAACATTATTGCAGCGTTAACTAATAAATTCTTTTTTTTCAGCTTTAGTCAATCATAATAATCCTTTGCAGAAGATCACACTTGCAGAGTGGAACCAATACATTAAAGAACACTAATTAAAATTGTGGAAGTTCAGACGTAACTAAACGAGCAAACCAAACAATAAAGTGTTAACGAGAGAATAGATCAATTTTGATGACTGTGCACAGCATTCCGCTACAGCCCATCTAAGCCACATTGGGAAGGCTCTAAAATTTAATAGAGGAACGAAAAAGCGACTGAGCGAAAAGAGCGAGCAGGAAAAGGACAGCAAGCTATAACGGTAAAGCGTAAAAGCAACCGGGAGCGGGAAAAGTAAAAGAGACCGGGCTGGGAAAGCGACCGTGAGCAGAAATGCGACCAGGAGTGAGAAAGCGACCTGGAACGGGAAAGCAAGCGGTTAAGGAAACGGGAGCCAAAGAGAAAAACGATAAAAAACTTTTAAAATCCCCGGGCAACGCCGGGTAACCCAGCTAGTATATATATATATATATATATATATATATATATATATATATATATATATATATATATATATATATATATATATATATATATATATATATACTAGCTTGGATGGTCGGTGGCTCAGTTGGTAAAAGCGCTTGCATTTAGGCGAGGCGGTGTTGCCGTAGACACGTGGGTTCGATTCCTAGTAGAGTCTTATATATATATATATATATATATATATATACGCGGAAAAGCGACCGGGAACGCGACGGGAACGGGAAAGCGGAGAAGGAAACGGGAGCGAGAGAGACAAACATTAGAAAAACCTCTAAAATCCCGGGCAACGCCGGGTGCCCCTGCTAGTATATAATATATACTATATATATATAAATTAGGGATGTCACGGGTAGTATTTTTTGGAGTTTTCGGGTTCGGGTTTGTAAAACTCGAGTTTTCGGGTTCGGGTTCGGGTTTGTGAAACTCAGATTTTCGGGTACGGGTTTGGTTTCGGGTTTGTAGTTTTCCAAACACCGGGTTCGGGTTCGAGTACTGGCTTATGATTTCAAATTCCTGGATTGATTTTAAATTTACCTAGTGTATATACATATACAAACGAGAGCGATCAATTCATCCATTGGACATTACACGTATTGAATAAACTCTAACAAGTTATTTTTTTAACTTTCAAAATAATGTGATTTCTTTGGCCGAAGGAGGCTTAATTATTTTAGTTCGTTCGCGGCTCGGTCCGGCCAGATAATCAGGCGGATTAGTGGTCTAGCTTACACACTCACCAATAAAATGACCTATTTGTGTTATTTGTTACGCAAAGGTGATAATACAAAACTTGTATAACTTGCGATTAGTATAATACGTTACCTCTTAAATTATTTTATTTTTTTTATTTTTTTCGCGGCTCGGTCCGGTCAGGTAATCAGGCGGATTAGTGTTCTAGCTTACACATTTGCCAATAAAATGACTGTGACGCATAGATCATTTATAGGCTTTGCCAGTTAAAGTTTAGGATTATGCAAGATTATCTTTATAACAAAGGGTCTTTGTTATATCAGAAAAACTTTGAGTATATGAATGAATAAATATGAGGTTATATAACTGAAGTAAAAAGTTTAGAGTCATGGCTATCCCGATTTCTTCGACCGAAGGAGGCTTAATTATTTTAGTTCGTTCGCGGCTCGGTCCGGCCTAATAATCAAACGGATTAGTGGTCTAGTTTACACAATCACTAATAAAATGACGTATTTGTGTTATTTGTTACGCAAAGGTGATAATAAAAAACTTCAACGCTCGCGATTAGTATAATATGTTACGTCAACAAAACTTGAAATTTATTAATCTCTAAGACACAGCCTCTATAAATATTTATTTGTTTACAACTCCGAGTTCGGGTATTAGGCTTATAAATTTTCGGGTTCGGGTTCGGGTATCAAGTTTTCACATTTTCGGGTTCGAGTTCGGGTTCGGGTATCAAGTTTTCTAATTTACTGGTTCGGGTTCGGGTATCAAGGTTTCACATTTTCGGGTTCGGGTATCAAATTTTCACACTTTCGGGTTCGAGTTCGGGTATCAGAAAAAGACCGGGTAGTACCGAACTCGGGTTCGGGTACCCGTGACATCTCTAATATATATATAAATATATATATATATATATATATATATATATATATATATATATATATATATATATAGTCTAAGAAACCCGCGCAAAAGAATGTCTGAAAAGGTTCCATAGGTTCCGAATCAGAAGGCAAGTGAACTTAGTGGACCAGGTTGACGGATGCAGGAGATGAGGAAGATGACGACGATGAGGATATACTTGGAAGATAAGAGCGTTGGGCGATAATCAGTTATATCTTGTTCGTTCCGAACAGCATAGTCGCTTGTGAGAAATGCGATTCGGCCACGAACAAAAAATAAATTTATTTTCACTCGTGGCCTTGACCGCAATTCGCAAACAACATGGTCAATTCTCTTGACTGTTTGACGCAGTTTCTTCCAGTCTCGCTGGAGCCTGTGTGATCTTCCGATTCGGCGTTGTGGGCTTGAAAGCCGATTCTTGGACAAATCTTCGCAGGACAATTTGTGGCAGGACAATTTGCTGAGGACAGATTGTCGCAGGACAAGTTGTCGATGTCAATTTGTCGCAGGACAATTTGTCGAGGACAATTTGTCACAGGACAATTTGTCGAGGACAATTCGTAGCAGAAAAACGGACAATTCGGCGCGGACAACTCATCGCAGAAAAACGGACAATACGTCGCGGAAAATTCTTCGCACTACAATTCGTTGCAGTAGAGCTACCCCTGCCATAACTCCCCCTCAAAACGAAGATGTTGAACAGTCTTTCAATATCTTAAATGTTAGCTGTCACAGTACTGGATGATCGTCGATGTATCGTGTCTACCAGGGCTTCAAGATCATGAGATAATGGTCGACTTCAAACTGGTGATGTCTTTCCTGAAAGTAACATTTACTCCTCCCCATTAAAACCACTTATACAACCAGCTCGACCCATCCAAGTTTAATCCCATACCGGTCTGAATTGTATTAACGAAGGAATTATTATCACGTCATATCAATGAAGTTCAACTACTCCAATAATATCATTAATTATAGAATAGTAAAACGATCTGCAACTAAGACAAGGAGAAAACCTATGCAACCTGGAAATACAACTAGTACAAACATAATAATAAACATAATTACGACAAGTAAAAAATGTCGTCCAGCTCTCCGTGTTGAGAGACTACTACCCTATCCGGGAGAGAAAATCGGCTGCTCCATTCTTACGCCCAGCCCGATACTTGAAACTCAAGTTATACTCCTGCAGCGCTATGCCCATCGCATTAACTTAGCGCTCCTAGGAGCCGCCTCAGTGAGATAAGAGAGGGGATTATGATCAGAATATATGGTAATCTCGGAAAGTAGAATCAAAATAACGGCAAACGCCTTCCTCTCGGTAGTCGACCATCGAGTTTGGGTAGGACACAACTTCGAACTACCAAAGGCAATAGGAGCTTCTTCCCTCTCCTCTGATAGTTGAAACAGACAACTGCTATTATGCTACCATCAACAACTATACCAAAACCCTTTGAAAAATCAATGGTGTGTAGGGCTGTTGCCTTTACAAGTCTAAGGCAATTAAGAAAATTTTATCTGGTACCCCTTTTTTAGTGAGTTCCGTTATAACATGGGCCGTTCTAGCCAGTGAAGGAATATGATTTCTAAAATAACTAAAGAAACCTAATAGCCGTTGTACCTCTTTTTTATGGAGATTTAATTGTATCGACTGTGGCTATTTTACTAAGATCCGGGGCTATGAATGCGGATCTATTATATGTCTCAAAAATAGTATTCAGGGATGGGCGAAAACACACTTCAAGAGATTCAAAGTATGTTCGGATTCTGTCATGATCTGGAAAAGGACTTCAGATGGCTGACATGCTCCACCCAGCTTGAGGAAAACACTGCAATATCGTCTATAAATGGTTCAGCAAATAAAAATTTTTGTAAAATTTGTGCTATTACCCTCATGAAGGTATTACCGGCTGATTTTAAACCAAATGGCATACGACGGAATTCATACAATCCCTCGTCGCAGGCAAAAGCAGTCAACCAACGAGACTTTGGGCTTAACGGAATCTGCCAATATCCAGATTTAGCAACGAAGCACCTAATAAAATGAGATTTGCCAACCTTTTGTAAGATATCTGCTATATCAGGAATCGGAAAAACATTTCCTAACGTATATTTATTTACATGCCGAAAGTCGATGGCTAACCTTACTCCTTTGCTTCCCTGGTGGCCTTTTAGAACACATACCATAGGACTCACCATTTCATTTCGTGACGGAACTATAACCCCTTGCTGAAACATGCTATGGATTTGATTGGCCACCTCGCTTTTCAGTAATTCTGGAGTTCTATACGGTCTGAGTTTTCTTGGTTGGAATCCAGCTATAACTTGTATTTCATGGCTCAATACATCGCAATAACCCAGCGTCTCGGAAAACAGCTGTGGAAAACTGCAAATAAGTAAAAGAAGTTCGACTTGGTCATCTGCAGGTAAATGGGAAAACATCTCCCGGGTTATTCTATCACTGGGTAAAACTCGGTGAATTTGAGATTCCCTATCGTTTATGAGTATTTCACCAAATTCATGGTCGTCCCGATAAATGACGGAACAACTATTAACTATTGCTTTTCTATGCGGTCATGAAATTTTCTTATCTTATTAGCTTGTACGTAATGTTTAACTCCATTAATATCGACAACATAGGAATAGGGTGATTTGACAATTGATATGATACCCGGGTCTTGCCATTATTTATATAACTTAGCTTCCCATTTATTACTTGATAAAATAAGTACTTGGTCCCCCACTATATACTTACATGCACCTCGGGGAATATTTCTCCTGTAACTCCGCTACACAAACTGCTGTAAGTGAATCGAAAACTGGCTGATCGGTCATCACCTCGACTCCTTGCGTCTTTAGGTCGGAGTTAACCTTATCCAGTGAGCTTTCAAGGAAATTTTTAGTTTTTATATCAGACGCCAAAGTTGGGGTAGGCAGGCTATATAGGGCAATAGTCTGTATTAATTCTGCTACCCTAGGGGTAATGATTGCTTTTTCGTGTAAATGGGGAACAACTGCAAAGCATTCGAAAAATTCAGGAGCTATATTGATAGTATTAGGATCTACTGCTCCTAAAATAACAGGTGCTTCTACAACATCCACCAACTGTGGCTGGCCACTTAACCCACATAACTTAATTTTTCTCGGCAAACCCAATTTCAAGGATCGAACCAAATGTGCCCTTATACAACAGATTTCCGCTCCATTATCTATTAAGGCAACAACAAGTGGGAGACTACTTATTTTTATTTTCATAAATGACCTATGACAGTTTTTCCTTACATGGCCAGGTGAAATACAGCCAAAACATTGACCTGACGGTTAATTAAGCATCTGATTTGATAATTGGCAAAAAGACGATGACTGGATTTGAACATGAGCAGCCGCATAATTATTGGCCACTTGAGAAAATTCTTCATGAGACAACCATCCATTTGTTCTTGGGTCAAGACGAAGCTTCGACAGTCAAAAGGTAACAACTCATTGAACCGGTCAGCGCGCAGCAAACTTATTAGTTGATCATAATTCCGATCAATCTCCCTACTTTTAACATAGTATGAAATTGCATTATGTAACTCGGAGGCCAAACTAGAAAACGTTTGGTCCGGTTTTTTAGTAAAAGATTGAAAATATTGTTTTAAATAGGCCGGACTGACTCTGTATTCGGCTAAAAGAGCCGTTTTAACATTATCATAATTTTCTAATCGGGTAGGAGAAAGACGGGTTATTTAACTCCTTGCCTTACAAGTCAAACATGATTGTAAAATCCTGACTTTAATGTCATTATTGTTATTATTAGTTATAAATTGTTTTTCTAATAATTCAAAAAACCCAGGAATCTCCTGAATATTTGAAGGAAATTCACCTACCAACGGTCTAATATTTGATATACACCGACTAGCCCGATTTTCAACCAAAGTTTCAAAATTTTCTCAAGCTATCATTCGTCGCGTTCTTCCATTCTCCATAGCCTTGTTTCTTCCCTGTCTTTTTCAGCTCGTTCTTTCCTCCTTCTTATCTTCTAAGTCTAGCCATCTTAGTTTTCTATTTTCTCGTTCTTCTTCTAATCTCGCTTCTTCTATTCTTCTTTTCTCTTCCAATTCTATGGTTTTCAGCTTTCTATTCTCTTTCTCTCTTTCTAACTTCATATCTTTTAATTTCAACTCTCTCTCTCTCTCGCAATGCTCTATCTATCGATTCATTTTTCAATTGTCTCTCTATTTCTAAATTTTTCCTCTTTTTTTCACCATCCGACATACCTCTAAGTGTTTGTTTTTCATGACGTTCTCCTCGTCGATCTCCCCACGTCGGATCTTCGCCAAACCCACTAGTGTCTTCCCTACTAACGTTCCACGCATTCTCCCAATTTTCTGGAGACACATTCCCTCCAGATAATTGCGCTGGGACTTCACAACCCTCAACAACGGACGACTTACTATCCATCTTCAACCAGATAGGTATCAAAATAAAAAACCTACTTATCTAAACTCAGACCGGCGGGAAAACTCGAAAAGAAACTCAAACCTTGAGCACGGATGGGTCGGCAGATTCTAAACACGGAAAGTCTCGTCACTGGTTAGCTGATCGGATGATGATCTCGGAAACTTCTGGCGAGCCTTGGTCACAAGGAGAACTTCACCGGCAAGAGAGATCTTCTTCACGAACTTGCTCGACGAACTTTGCTGGCGAACTGACACCTGTACGGAGAACACCTCTTTCTTCCTGAGACTTCATCCCACCGTTGCCACCAAAATGTCACTGTCTTCCCTGTTGGAATGACGTGAACACAAGAAAGAAAAAGGCAATTCGGAACGACACAACAACTTTAATAAAACGCAGTTAAGGACAAGAAATCAAATATAAAACGCGCAAGACTTCGCCTGATTTGAGACTTTCCAAAAACCGGGTTCGGGTTCGGGTTCGGGTTTTTAATTTTTCAAAGATCGGGTTTGGGTTCGGGTTTTCGACTTCCAAAATTTCGGGTTCGGGTTTCAAAATTAAAAACATTCGGGTTCGGGTCGGGTTTGGTTAGTACGATTTACATATTTTTATAAATACGCCTGGGAGTGAATTTAGGTCTATATATTATTTAGAATTGGCTTAATGGATTGAGCGAAATAATTGGGAAGTTTTGTGATTA
>OZ022242.1:27922923-28052923 GCA_963978895.1 Erpobdella octoculata | reverse complement strand
ATGTCATAGACTTCATTCCCCCTTGTTTCGCATTGTCACAAATATGTGACCCTCTTTGCCCTGATCGTTTGATGTCATTTATGAACTGCCCCTATGGCGGTTTATGCATTTTTATACTGTGGAGGTATAATGCTGCTGTGCTTATGTAGGTATAGGGGAGGGGGTCTAAAAGTGTATGAGGTGCAGCAGGGGAGAGGATGGTGTTAGAATCAAGAGTTTATTGCAAAAATAATTTTTGGATAGTCCTTACAGTTATGACAGACAGTTCCCATTTCATTCACATTAGAAGTCTAGTCATCTTTGCTGCATGGTGCATTCCTATCACCATCATAGTGGTGTAGTTGTAAGGCCTGAGCGGTTGGCTCTTTGAATTCTACTGTGTCTTAAGAACTTGCAAAGTTGGTGGCTTGCATTGCAAATTGTTTGAGCAATTTGAAGTATTTTCCAGAAGGGCTCTTACATGACAGATTGGACTGTTGGCCTGCCACTTTTGATTTGCAAGGTTTTGAGACAATTGCTTCAAAATAACATTGCAAAGTACAAGTCAGTTATTGTTTGCCATGTTTTATCTATAGATGAGCAAAATCAGTGCAAGCAATTGTAAAAACAAGAGAAATTAATGGAGATGAAGTAGAAAGATTCATTTACACAATCTGGAATCTTTCCATGTGGTCATAGTCGAAAGACAAAATTTAAGGAAAAAACTTAAGTATTATGTGGATGAAAATATAAATAAACAGATTTAAGTATGGCAAGAAATTTCAGGTTGAAGTTGGTGAAATTACTGCAAATGTTCAAACCAATTGGAGAGCTAGCAGAAAGAACATTAAGGCTGTCCTGTATAAATTATTGAATAATCCAAACAGACCAGGTGGAAAAAAGAGCTTCAAGATAGCAAGCCAGGCTTAAACACCTTTCTTAGGGATTCTGGTTACAGGGTGAACAACAAAATGTGCACATGCAGTGGGTTTAATGAGTCTAAGGATAAAATAAATATCTCTAGACTAAAAAACTCATTCAGTGTAGGCACAGCTTTTCTGACACTTATACATTCGTGGTATAACATTTTATTTATATCTCATGAAGGAAATATCAAGTTATTTAATTTAGTTTATATTTTATGTTGATAAAGTTTCTGAAGCAATTGCAATGATGAATGGACTGTCATTCAAAGAGCTATGCTGTTTGTTCTGCTGCCCTCCTTGTCCCTCTGCAATAGCATCCAAACTTGCTTTCTTGCCTCCTGAACCTACATACTCACTGGTTCCTTCTCATGAAAAAAATGGCAAGCTATTGTTAAAACTGTCTGAAAGGTCAGAGTGGCAGCACACTCAGCACGAGTTGAATTTTATTGAGGCGAGTTTTAGTCAGTTAATTTTTTTGTAAATATATTGTCAACAATTTTTATCACATTTCTCATAGGTGTTTTCTGTTCCTACCTCAAGAGGCAACAAGATTGCATGCACCTACATAAAGACATCTCCCGATGACAAGTTCACTCTTCTCTTTAGTCATGGTAATGCTGTAGATTTGGGTCAAATGAGCAGTTTTTTTGTAGGACTATCATCTCGAATCAACTGCAATATACTTGGCTATGACTACTCTGGTTATGGGGCAAGTACTGGGAAGCCCTCTGAAAAAAACATGTATGCTGACATTCAGTCAGCTTGGCAAGCACTCCAAACTAGGTTTTTGTTCAATGTTGTTTCAAATAATAAATATGATGACAAGTTAATCTTTACTTATTTTGCAGGTATAATACTAAATCTGATCAAATTATTTTATATGGACAAAGCATAGGAACTGTTCCAACCATAGATCTTGCTTCAAGATATGATGTGGGTGCTGTTATTTTACATTCGCCACTTATATCTGGCATGAAAGTGGCATTTCCTCAATCAAAAAGAGCATGCTGTTTTGATGTTTTTACAAGGTTACTGCTTGAATGGTTTACAATTGATATTTATTTATTTTATAGAGCGCAACACAATAAAAAAACATAGCAGAACAGAACACAGAAATCAAAACAAAAAGTCAGGTGCTCAAAAGGTTCATCCAAAGGGAGTTACTTCCCGCTAACTGGACGACCTATGAAAAAAGTTTCAACTTCAAACTGAATGAGAACCAAAAAACAATCTTGAAATTAACAATTAAACATTAATTTTGAAATCATGAATTCGGCAGCAACAGGTGGGGCCTCAATGAATTTTTAAAGAGTGAAATACTATTCAAAGATGAAATTGACCTTGGGACACTTGAATAGACACGTTGACCAAATCATTTCATAAAGAATGTTTTAAGGGTTGTGCGAGCAAAATCAAAACTAAAGCGATGTAAAGAACGCACATCATGAGAATGAACCTGAGAAGATTTTAAGAAGAACAGAGCCATCTGATCCAATCTTTTCCAATCCCTTACATTCATCAAGTGATCTATGAACGACTGGTTGACCAATTCACTTGCACCAGTAGCTGTGTCAGCACAGTAAGATGGCAAACTAGACAAAACCTGAAACCTATCTGAGGGATAAATACCTGCTTTACGAAAACTAAGCACAAGATTATCTCTTCCACGATCGTTCAACTTTTTCATTAAGGACTTCAAAAGTGTTGGGAACTCATCCTTTGGAAGTGATGGGGCTCTCCTACTTCTACCTTTTTTTTTCCAAGCCGTCAATATTGTTCTCCAAAACATTTTCATTGGTTTGAAATACGCACCATGCAACGGCTGTGTTAGATGTGTGGAATTAGCTGGCAAGGCCACAAAAGAGATGTTGTTATCTTGCAGACTTGCAAGACCATAGGATTTAAGTGCGAAGATAAATTGTCACCAATAACTACGTGTTTTATAGCAGTCTGTTTGAGCCGTGGCAGAAGCAGTGACATGAACCAATCTTCGAAGCATGTTGCTTCAAACTGCTCTTTGACCAGTTGTAACGTGCATTTGGTGGTCCATTTTCTACCCATGTGCTCCACAAAGCATCTTATTTATGGACGACATAAGGCGGTAGTATATCACCCACTGTGTTTCCACAAAACATCAGTGAAATTGTCGCTTTAGTCGAGTTCAGAACTCGCTCAGAATTTATATATCGTAATAACTTTTTTTGCCTGGGATCATTGCTGAGATTTGTTTTGTCATAATTCCAAATGTTTTTAGGTGGAGCTCACCCAATCTTTTCCTGGAAGGTAGTTATTAAACCAACTAATGTCAAAGCCTCGTTTATCTGCATAACCTTTAACAATATTCCGCAAATCTAAATTATCCAGGGGAAATCCTAATGTTGGGGCCGTCACAATATAAGATTTGAAGTCGGCTTCCTCCTCATCAGAAAATATTGCCTACCCACCATATTTATTTGAATGTGCACCCTTAAGTTTGTACTTTAATGTAGATCTAGGAATTTTGTATAATGTTGCAGCTTCTGTATGTGTTAATCTGCCAGTACTGATTCCCAACAAAGCTGCTTGCAAGTTTTTTATATAAGTTCTAGGCATGATGAAATCTTAAAAAATTGTTAATTTTTTCAAATAATAGTAGTAAAATAAAACAAAAAATGTTGACATTTATGTGAATTAGTACTCCAAAATGCAGTTTTCAACGTGAGCCGAAGTCACTCTCCCAAGAGCCAAAGTCACCCCCCTTTTTTACGGTCAATAACTTAAAGGAGCGTTGATCAAACATAATGAATTCACGTTACATTAACGGTAATATACAAAATATCATTTAAGGAAATTTTCGGTGACCTGCCTTAGTTAGTAGTTGCTGTGTAAGAAAAGTTTGCACACCAAAAAATATCGTCACTTTCACAACTCTTGCAAAAACAGCTATAAAATTATTTAACGGCGGGAAAAATGACAATCGAAATATTGAAGTATTAGCTAACACTTTTGATGAAGAAAAGGAAGTTGTTCACTGGTTTTAAAAAGGAGATCAACACAATTAAAACAAAAAATCCATTTTGTTTTGCGTGAGAAGCTTTGATATCTATGGCAAATAAATAATATTTCTTTTTCCTATAAAAAAATACGGAATCCAAAAGAATATTGAATACTTTAAACTTGAATGCTTCAGCTGGTGTGATACTAGTTCTTCATCATTTCTGTCGGGACCGAAGTGGTTTGAAAATCAACTAAAACAAGTGTACAATAGAACAAGTTTTATTTACAAGATAAACTAAAACACTAAAGCAAACTTCGCTAGTATAATTGAAATAAATGAAAGTTTAAATGTTCGAAAGTTTATAATAGCTTGAAAAATCGATTCGCTCGAATGTCCGGAAATACAACAACTCAAAACATAACACGTCAACTAGGGATGTCCTTAACATCTTCCCACCAGCCAAAAAGACTGTAAGGTCATTTGGCGAAAAGGTCCTGATCTCCAAGGTTGAACTGTATGCTTGAGCCAGGGTCGTTGTGGTTTGAGAAGGTTGTGTAGCATCTTTTCCTTAATTCTTTCTGAGCGTCGAGGTAGTGTAGGATCATCTGTGACAGGATCTGGAACAGGCGTAGATTGAATTCGTTTCCTTCTTAATGTTGGGCCTCTTGGAAGTTGAACAGGTGGTGTAAGATGATCTGGAACAAGTGTAGATTGAATTTGTTTTCTTAATATTGGGCCCCTTGGAATTTGAACATTGGTAGTGGAACTACTTGATAATGGATTGTCTCCTGGATCTGAATCTTGATCTGCACCGTATCGAGGCCTCAATTGTTCTACGTGACGTTTCCACGATGGACCGTTAGGAACAATGTGTACTAGAACATTTCGCGCTCCCAAAACACGATGAACTACAGCAGGAATCCATCTTGGGGTTCGATCTCTAAGAGGACCGCTATATTGTACATAGCATGGAGAACCTACTGTGTATCTTACGGATTTTCGAGCTGGAACCGGTCTTTGAGAGTTTTGCTTCATCTGTCTGTACTGAGCAATGTGTGGGGCAGATGGTAACAAAGCATCCAGTTTTGCTCGAATCTGTCTTCCGTTCAACAGTTCACTTGGAGAATATTCTGACTCCAAAGGTGTTCTTCGGTACTGTATTAGAAATTCTTGTAAAGCTTGTTTGAGCGGAAGCTGTGACTTCTTCATCGAATTCTTGAAAGTTTGAACGAATCTTTCTGCTTGTCCATTTGAAGCTGGATGGTAGGGTGCACCAGTGAGGTGTAAAATTCCTCTCTCCCTGAGCCATCCTTGAAATTCCTCTGACTTAAAAGCAGGTGCATTGTCTGACACGATTGTATGTGGATAGCCAAAGTGTGTAAAATCATCTTCGAGCAGATCCATTGTAGCTTTTGCTGTTACGTTTGAAGTTGAGTGAATGCAAGGATATTTAGAAAAACTGTCGACAACAATCAACCAATTTGTCCCCATGAAATTGATTGCATGATCAATATGGATGCAACTCCAAGGTTTCTCGGGTAGCATCCAAGGATGGTTTGGATATTTTGGTGGATTAAGTTGATGAGCAGCACAAGATTCACATTTTCGACACAGTTCCTCGATATCATGGTCAATGCCTGGCCAATACACCACTGATCGAGCTAACTGTTTCATTCTTCTCATCCCAAAATGACCAAGATGTAGTAGCTGAAGAACTCTATCCTGAATCTTGTATGGAATGACAATTCTATTTCCAAGAACTAAACAATCACTCTGTGTAGTCAGGGAGTCTTTCAATCTCTGGAAATGACGTACTTGTTCTTGTTGAATCGAATGAGGCCAGCCTTCTTTGACATATCGACAAACAGTTGAAATGATGCTGTCTTTGCGAGATTCTTTGGCCAGAGTCTGTGCATCTGTTGGCATAAGTTGCTGACTAATTGTTTTGATTGTGCACACTGTAAATTCATCTTCATCTTTTTCTTGAAAATCAAAGTCTGGATCTTCCCCAAATGGTAATCGACTGAGAGAATCTGCATTTCCATGATCTACTGACTTCCTATATTCAATAGAGTAGTCATATTGATGGAGCATGAGTGCCCATCTAGCCAGACGATTTGCCGCTACCTGGGGTGTTCCTTTTAGAGGATTGAATAAGGCCAACAGAGGCTTGTGATCTGTGACAAGGATGAATTTTCTTCCATACAGATATTGATGAAACTTGTGGAGCCCATATATTATAGCAAGAGCTTCTTTGTGAATCTGGCTGTAACGACGTTGCGATGCAGTAAGTGTCTTTGAAATATTGAATATCGGTCTTTCTCCTCCTTCAGGATACCTGTGAAATAGAACCACTCCCAGTCCAACTTCTGAAGCATCGCAAGAAAGACCCAGTGGAAGTGATTTATCAAAATGTGCTAACTTGACATCTTTGATAAGAATTTCTTTAATTTTTTGAAAAGTCCTTTCTTGCTCTGAAGTCCACTTCCAAGGTGTATCCTTTCGGGTAAGACGTGTTAGTGGTTCAGCAGTTGTTGCAAGATTTGGTATAAACTTATGGTAGAATTGAACAGAACCGAGAAATGATCGAAGAGTTGAAATATTGGTAGGGTGTGGCATTTTGATCAAAGCATCGACTTGTCTTCCTTTGCTAACACCTTCCTTCGAAAGTAAATGACCCAGATATTCAATCGAAGTCCTTGCAAACACACATTTCTTCATGTTGCATTTGAGACCTTTGTCACGTAAACGTTGAAGAAGAGATCTCAAATTTTCCATGCGTTCATCTGCACTGTTTCCTCCAACAAGGATATCATCGAGATAGACAGCAATTCCTTTTAAATCACAAGTGAGCTTATCCATGACTTCTTGAAAATAGCCTGGTGCAGAGATAATGCCAAAGGGAAGTCTAGTTTGCAACAAGACTCCTCGATGCGTACTCAATGCTAGTTTTCTCTGACTGCTTGGAGCAAGTTTTATTTGGTTGAATGCATCAGCTAAATCTATCTTGCTAAAATAGCTGCTTTTTCCAAGTTTCCGCATCAAGTCATCAGGAAGTGGCATAGGGTGTCGGTGTGGTTCCAATTGGGAATTAACTGTGGCAGAATAATCTCCACAAATTCTCAATTTGGCTTTTGGCTCTCCAGGTTGTAATTGTTTTCTGATTGGTACGATGGGTGTACCATAATCATTGAAATCAACTGGAATCCAGATACCATTTATCACACCGGCATCCAACGTGAGATTGAGGTCTTCTTGAATAGAAAATGGCACTGTTCGAGCTTTGCAAAAAACTGGAGTTGCTTCAGGCTTGAATTTGACCTCTAATTCGAAATTTTTTAAACAACCAAGTCCTGGCTTAAAACATTCTTTAAATTCTTTACAAATTTGTTTACAACTGTTGAGAACTAGTGTATCACTTGGGCTTTCTTTGATTTGTTGAATTTGTTGCTGTAATGCTGCTGTCATGTCAATTTTCAAATCAAGAATTGCTTTTTTTTTTTCTTTTTTTTTTTTTAACGTTTATTAAGTCAACAGGTTGATGAAAGGAGTTACCTCCGCGAGACAATCAACCTTAAAATGTTGTAATCACTTCAGAACAAATGAAATCAATACAAATCAATAATAAAATCAAAAAGAAAAAAGTCAACAGACAACTGAAAATGTCATAAAAAAATTTGAAAAAAATTGAGGTAAAATTATAATAAGATGTTCGTATAGCAATCTAAGTCTTTATTTACACTGAAAACCTTTGCTGACTTTTTGAAGGTTTGTAAAGAAGACATTTTTAGATTTGCAAACGCATTATTCCAAATCTTCGGGCCTAGGTATTTAATGAAATATTTTCGAAGATTAGTTTTATAAGTACCTATTCTAACATTGTCTACTATACGTAGGTTGTTAGAATGGACATTTTTTGATAAAATAAAGTAATTTGTAAATATTGTGGGTAATTCATTATTAAAATATTTAAACATAAAAATTAAAGCTTGATAAATATAAATTTGGTCCAATTTCAACAATTGTCCTTGGTCAAAAAATGTGGAAGTAGAAGCAAAACGGGGTGCCTTGAAGATGACTCTTATGCATCGTTTCTGTAGGGTTGACAATTGTCTTCTTGCTTTCTTGGATGTTGGACACCATATGATGTTACAATAGTTAAAGTAAGGATAGATAAAAGAGTAGTAAATAGTAAGTAAAGTAGATTTGCTTAATAGATGAGAAGACTTATAGAGAACACCAATATTGCGAGAAACTTTTTTACATACACTATTTATATGATCATCCCATGTAAGAAATTCATTGATATATACTCCTAGAAACTTAGTGGAAGATACATTAATTATCCTAGAGTTTTCAATAAAAAGTTCTATAGAGGCTGCTGGCATAAGCGTAGAGCGATGTTTGTGGAATGCTATGAAGTTAGTTTTTGCTGCATTAAGTGATAGTTTATTACTTTTGAACCAGTCCGAAACTAATTTCAGTTCGGTATTGGTTTTACTAATTAGGTCCTTAAGATTCTTATCTGCTGCTAGTGCATTAGTGTCATCTGCAAATAGAAAAAAGTTAAAAAACTTTGTCGAATGGACAATATCATTAATGTAAAGGATAAACAAAAGTGGACCTAATATTGAGCCCTGGGGCACTCCGCAAGTTATTTTATTCAGGGTTGAGCACCTGCGTTTATAGAAAACATATTGTTTTCTATTAAACAAGTAACTCTCAAACCATTTAAAAGCTGCATTGCGAACACCATAATATTGCAATTTGTTTAATAATATTTCATGATTTACTGTATCAAAAGCTTTGCTCAAATCAAAGAATATACCTATACAAAAATAATTATTTTCTAAGTTTTGAGAGACGTGGTCATACATCTGCATTATTGGCATATAGCTGGAATAGCCAGCTCGAAAACCAAATTGAAAATCATTAATTATTGAATTTGCACTTAGAAAATGATAGAGCCTAATATATACGATTTTTTCAAATAACTTGGAAAAATACGGCAGTAAAGAAATAGGTCTATAATTACAAACAGATGATTTACAGCCAGATTTATATATTGGAACTATTTTTGCAATTTTAAGTTTATCAGGAAATGTACCAGTAACTAGTGAGACGTTGATGATATATGACAAAATATTGGCTAATTTAGAGATGGATGCTTGAATGATATAAGGATCCAGATCATCTACGCCACAACTGTGAGAAACTTTGAGTGATTTTGTAAGAAGTATTATTTCGTTGGAATCCGTTGGCTGAAGATCGAGGTTGTGCTTGGTGGGTGTAGATAGGTAGTCCCTGAAAGATGAGCTGCAATTAGGAATACTTTCTGCTAGACGGTCACCAATGTTTGAGAAGTAGTTGTTGAAAGAATCAGCAATTATTAAAGGATCAGTACATTTTTCATTATTTTGTAGTTTGAAGTAGTCGGTGTCATCACTTTGTTTTTTGTCGAGGTTGATGATGGAGCCAATTGTTTGCCAAGTTTTTCTGGAGTTGTTTTTGTAGCTCGTAAATTTTTCATGATAATAATTCTTAATAGTTATGTCTTTTATTTTTTTAAATTTATTTCTGATAGTTACGAAAGCTTTTCTGCCAATAATATTGAGTTTTGGCAATTTTGTAATGTTGAATTCAAGATTTACTACATTATTTGAATCTGGAGTTGAAGTAGAAACATGACAAACTCCTATGACTGGAATTTTGTCACCAGTGGCTGAAACAATATTTGTCATGTTTGGATGAAGTTTGGGTCGTCCCCATTGCTGCCAAACTTTTATTGAGCAAAAACTATCTCTAGCTCCACTGTCTAACTCGAAGAACTGTTGTGAATTTTTGAAAAGCAATTTTTGAAGAAGAGGTGTATTGCCAGGAACTGAATGTATAATTCTGACAGAGTTGTTTCTGTTAAATTTCTTTTTAAGACAAGCTTTTTCTAAGTGACCTGATTTAAGACAATAATTGCACTTTGAATTGATGTATCTGCAATCTTTAGCAAGATGACCTTTATTTGCACACCTGGGACAGGTACCTTTAGAGAAAGGAAAAAAATTTGACTCTTGTCTGTTATTGAAGTGAGACGCTTTTTCTTGTATTTTATGCTCACGAGTTCTTGAAACTTTTGAAACTGACTCTTTGTCTGGAAGGCAATGGACAGTTGCTTTTGCCACTTTAGAGGCTTCTTCAACCTCACTGGCCAACTCTACTGCTCTGTGGAAAGTAAGGTCTTCATCAGGAATTTTGAAAAGATATTTGAGAATGGCTTCATTATTGACAGAACAAATGAATTTTGTTCGCAGTGCCTCATCTAAAGGATCGTCACTTTTTGAAAAATCGCAAGTGCTAGCGGCTTGTCTTATTCTTGATGCCAGTTCCTGTAAAGTTTCTCCTGGTTGTCTGGAAAGTTCAGTCCAGAATTTGAATCGTTCTCTAACAATGAAGTGCTTGGGGTTGAAATTCTTTTCCATAGTCATCATTATGTCAGACATTTGAAGTTCATTGATTATTCTTGGAGGAGAAAGTTGAGAAGCTGCAACTTGAAGAAGTTTGTAAATTTCTGGTGTTTGGTTGGTGAGAAAAATTTGAGCAACTTTTGAATCCGGTATTGAATTTGCGGAGACGAACGTTTGAAAACGTGAGAAATAATCAGACCAAAGTTCTTTTCTTGAATTGAAAGCCTCGAAACTAGGAACAGTTACTGAGTTTTGAACAATGGACCTGACAAGGGTCTCCATTTGTCTAGAAAAACCTTCTAGAAATTGTTTCAAGTCTGCCATAGTAATAGTTGCTGAAATAAACAAATGTCGACTGCGCCAGTTGTCGGGACCGAAGTGGTTTGAAAATCAACTAAAACAAGTGTACAATAGAACAAGTTTTATTTACAAGATAAACTAAAACACTAAAGCAAACTTCGCTAATATAATTGAAATAAATGAAAGTTTAAATGTTCGAAAGTTTATAATAGCTTGAAAAATCGATTCGCTCGAATGTCCGGAAATACAACAACTCAAAACATAACACGTCAACTAGGGATGTCCTTAACAATTTCTTTTTATCTTCTTTTGTAGTCTATCCAAAAACTCTTTTTTCAAATTTAAATTTACAGCTATGAGTTGTTTTGATTCTTCAAATATTGCCTCCCAACTATCTCTAGTTATTTTTAAATCTGTCAAAAGACTAGTCAGATTTGCGACTTCTACGTCGAGTGTAGAATTCCAAGCTCGTGAAATTTTACTCATGCAGTTAACGGTCGACAAAATTTTAAACCAAGCGGTTGACATAAGACATTCAAATGACTCCATGTATAATAAAATATTTTCTGGAATACGAATGGCTACAGCTATCACAAAACTTTGTAGAGTTGTACGAACTTTAGAAGACTCTTTTTCTTTTGCTTTTCATCCAATTTGTTTTTGAACACCGGATTTATGGATGTAGTTCATAATGAAGACTTTGAATTAAGAACAAAGGTAGCCTGTGTTTACGTTTGGTTTAAAAAAGGTGTTGGTTTCTTTGGAACTTGTGAACATGTATTAAATTTGAGTGCGTATTACAATATAAAACAGTTATATCTTTTGTTAGCAATACCTTTTTATTCACCTACCCAATTAGTTAGCGATAACGAGAGTATAAACAAATAAATTCCAACATGGCAAAAACTGTTAAATCAGAAGATTTAGAAATTATTCTGGGTAAATTTACAGAAAGGTTTAACAAAAATACTCAGAAAATTATGGAAACCTTAACTACAAGATTTGACGATAGCCTAAATAGAGTTCATGCTGCTGTTTCCTCCAACAATGAAATTTTTGAAAGACGCTCTTCTCAACACCACAAGAGAGATTTTTTACAAGGATGGCAGCTATAGAATCCGTGCTTGATAGTTGCAGTCATACTGAAGCTGAAACCTCGTGTGCAACCAGTTAATCATTGGCCGAGTCTCTCTCCAAAAGAGGAGAGACAACGGAGATCATGGAATGTAATCATCTCAGGCCTGAAACCAGATCCTGCTGTTCCTGATTCTGATCTAGTAGCAGTTTTTTGCGAAAACAACCTAACAGTCAAGTCAAGAATTTTCCAGGTTAGTCGATTTGGAAAAGATCCTGCAAAACAGTCCAAAATGTGTGTCACCCTTGCTAGCTCAAAAGATCTTGATAGTCTTGTGATGTCTTCTGTTCTGCTCAGATCATCCAAGGACAAAGAAATTAAAAATGTGTTTTTCAACAGAGACAACAGGCTGAGGCGGCTTATCAGAAACGATGCAAGAGAGAGGTGAGCGGAGGAAAATGACTGGCCAGGGCTTGTTGGCATCGCAAACTGATAATCAAGCTAGCCAACCCTTTCGAAGTTAGACCGGAATGTTGCATGGCCCTCATCAATATTAGAAGTATATGCAACAAATCAGAAGAGTTTCATTTGTTTTTTGAGGATTATAAGTTTGATGTTTTCTGTATAACTAAAACTTGGCTCTCAGAAAATGACCAATGCCATTTATTTTTACCTAAGGGTTATTCTACTGTTCACCACGATAAAAAGACTAGAGGAGTGTAGCATTGGTAATCAGTGATAACATTTCTTACAGGATTATGCCAATACCTGACCAGATTTTACACTGGCTGCTCAGGCCAACTCAGCCTTTCATCCTTCACTGGTCAATAAATGAGTACCAGTTTCTGGGGGTAATAGGGTTCGGCACATCCCGATTTCGGATACATGTACGGATGGCAGGAAACTGTGTGATTCCATATGCACGAGCCGTTCCCGGTGCCTCTGAGGTTTCACTACACTAGAGTGCGCCTTAGAAATTCTCTACGACTACTACTACTACTACATAATGAAGTTGTATGGGCTGATATTGATCTCCAGTATGGCTCATACAGAATGATCGTATACTACCGCAGCGGAGGATTCGATGCAGAAACCAAGAAATATCTATCTGAGAGTATTGAGTGTTTCAAATCATAGTGTTCTCAAGGACGTACCATATGCATAGTTGGAGATTTTAACCTATCAGAAATTAACTTTTGCTCAGAGAACAGGATCAACAAACTAATTATGGGATTTTTTAACGAGTTTGGATTTCACCAACTCGAAATGAAAATATTCTGGATTTAATACTCTCAAATGACTCAATACTGCTCACTAATATAAGGATTACATTTCCGTTTGCTATGAATGACTATGGTCACTACAAACTGATTACTTTCCAGTTAAATGACCCAGTTCCAGATGTGACCAATGATATCCAATACTCATACTATTTTACTAAAGCAGATTTTAGTTCAATGAATGCTTTTCTATTTGAGGTCAGATGGGACATTCTCTTTCAGTACTGCTTTGATGTTGAGAGCTGCTAAAATATTTTTAGTCAACACTTCAATATGGCCATAAGGGCCTGTATTCCTCTTTAATGTGTGACAGGTGGCCCTCGAAAATGACGAAATAAAGTCCAAAAAACACTTTGTAAACTATACAAATCCATAACATTTGCAAAAATGTGTGTGGTGGCTGCAAAAAAGTCTGAGCTTGTACAGAGCAGAGGATCATCTCTGCAAAAAACACTGGGATCTTTTACAGATACATCAACAGCAAACTATCTAAACATTCAGAAATATTTAGTATTTTGACCGGCAACAACAATTTTACTTCCGATCGTTTAGAAATAGCCAACATCTTCAATGACTACTTTGCAAGTTTGTTTACTGTCGATGACGAAAAAACCCTCAACACAACGAACAAATGAGATTCTTGGAGAAATCTCATTTATTCCTGATGATGTTTTCTTAATTCTAAAAAGTTCATGCTCTTCTGGTCCTGATGGTATCCTAAATATCTTTTGTAAACAGTGCGCCCATAGTGTTCAAAGGCGATTCACTATAAAGATCCCTGCTATCTGTCACTTGTCTTAAATCATTACAACATCGAAGACTCATTATCAACCTCTGTCTCTGCTATAAATTTTTAAACGGCCTTACCAACTCAAACATAATTACAAAGCTCCAATTATCTAATTACCAGGCCACAAGAGGCCACCGCTACAAGTTGAAACCTGGCATATACAAAATTGATGCAACCAGGTCTTATTTCAGCAGCCGAGTCATAACAGTATAAAATGCACTACCTCACGATGTCTTTAACTCAACCACCTACAGTCGTTTTAAGTGCCTGATCAATCAGACTGACCTTTCGAAGTTTTTAACATACTAGTTAGGATTTGAAGAGGTTGCTGCGCAGAGTTTCACCGACGAAAGCAATACATTCCTAGAAGCAGACGTTTCCTTTCTGACGGCCAGTGGTTCTTTGGCCGCCGATGAGGACGACATTTCCGACGAGACCTTACAACTGTCTTCTCATGCTTCGCAGAACTGCCGTTGTATCCCTACTCCAGGTCCTGCTGGTAGTTCTGTTTCATTTTATGTTTGCGGCGCGTCACTTGGCGACGGGGGGGGTTGTGTCATATAACGGTGGTGAAGCAACCTACTCACATCTTGTCATTAACGATAACAATTCGCAAAAAACGACATTGATTTCTTGCATGTCCACATTTCGTTTCTTTTAATTATTTATTATGCTTTTAAAACCACACTCCTGTTTGTTGTCATCGTTTTAACACGACATACGCCGGCTAGCTCGATTTCTTTCGCTAAAAAATAATGTGGTTTTAACATACTATTCGCGTTTTATTTCAGTATTTTGTATCTTTTTTTTATATTTATTTTGTCCTTTAGTTACATTTGCCCTAATGTTAGTATTGCCTTAAATTCTAATTTCTGATTAATTTTATTTCCATTTTTCGCCAATTCTTTTATAATATTCCGTTAAAATTTTTAAGGGTTCTGAAGATGGCTTAGCTGAAACTGGCCGGTAAACTCTTTGTATTTAATATATATATATATATTATATATATATATTATATATTATATATATATATATATATATATATATATATATATATATATATATATATATATATATATATATATATATATATATATATATATATATATATATATATATATATTTATATATATGCATTTCTATCTGTTGCATTTTCCTATGAAAAGGACATAATAGCACCTCTTTGTTTTTTATATTATAACTTTTTAAAATAATTTTTAAAAAATATTCTAAATAGCCTACAACCTATCCTCAGACCTACCAAATGTACGCAAAAAATTTCATAAAAATCGGTTCAGCCGTTTCGGAGGAGTTTGAAGTCAAACACTATGACTATGAGATTTATATATATATATATATATATATATATATATATATATATATATATATATATATATATATATATATTTTGCGAAGTGAAACACTGCGTTGAAATGTTTCAAGAGCCTACAAATAGGATGACTAATTGTCACCATTTTTACAGGCCTAGAAGTTCTATATACTTGATGAAAAACTTCGGCCCGTCCCACCTTGACTTCAGGTTTAGCCCGGCCCGTCTGAACACCCTCAAATTACTAAAATGTCTATATACTTGGTTAAAAATCTCGGCCCGTCCCACCTTGATTTAAGGTTTGGGCAGGGCCGTATGAAGACCATAAAATAACGGCTTGGCCCGTCCATCCGGTGATAAACTGAACTCATCTACTTTTAACCGGCACAAAACCTCAAAATACTAATTTTCACATCTGTAGCACTTACAGTTTTTGAGTAGCAGTTATTTTAAAATCAAATAACCTTTTTTCCACTTCACATTTGAGGTCCTGTAAACCAAATTTTAAAAAAATGGTGAAACACGTATATCATTATTTTTAGAGTAGAAACTAAATACTTATTTTACTTTTGTAGCATTTACAGTTTTTGAGTAGCAGTTACTTTATAAACCAAGTAACCCTATTTTCCACCCCATATTTGAAGTCCTGGAAACCAAATTTGTAAAAAATGGTGAAACACATATATCTTTATTTTTGGAGTAGAAACTAAATATTAATTTTTACTCCTGTAGCATTCACAGTTTTTGAGTAGCAGCTACTTTAAAAACCAAATAACCTAATTTTCCAATTCACATTTGAGGTCCGGGAAACCGTATTTTCAAAAAATGGTGAAACACGTATCTTTTTATTTTTCAAGAAGAATCCATATACCAAATTTCATCAAAATCTCCTCATTTTTGGTTTTCGAGATATACATTGTTTTAGAAAAAAGTTTGTTTTCCAGTTTCTTCCCCTCAGGAGCAAAATTTTCAAAAATCCTTTCTTAGTGGATGCTAACGCAATAAAAGTAATATAAGTTCCAAATTTTACGTTCCTAGGATGAGGCGTTTGAGCTCGGCGTTGATTATCAGTCAGTCAGGACATGTTCTTTTATATATATAGATATATATATATATATATATATATATATATATATATATATATATATATATATTTATATATATATCGCTAAACCCACCCAGCTAATTTGTTGTTTAGCATTCTGCCTTGGATCATAGAAAATAATAAAATTGCTAAATAATTGTTTTGACACAAGAAATATCATAATAAAATTAAATAAAATGAAAAAAATCATGTTTTACTAAAAAAAAGCAGTTCTGACCCAGACTCTGCAAAAAATACAAGCCCCGGGAAAGTATAACTCTCGACTAACTTAAGCAAAGACTAGTTTTTTAAAGATGTAGTTAAGACTTTTTTTCAAGACCAAGTCAAAGTTCAAGACTTTTTTTCAAGACCAAGTCAAAGTTCAAGACTTTTTTTCAAGACCAAGTCAAAGTTCAAGACTTTGACTCCAAGACCAAGGCCGAAATCAAGACGTTTATCTCCAAGACCAAGTTCAAGACTAGGACTTTTTTCAAGACTATCTACGACACTATGCTGGCTAATAAGTGCAAGAAAACGTTGATAACTGAGTCTCGGAATTGAGACATTTGATGATCCTTGAGTTTCGCTTTTTTTTATTCCCAACGGCTGCAATAAATGTTTGTTGTGTCGACCATGCTTTGTGAATGGGCTAAATGATATGTTATATAATAATAATAATAATAATAATGTTTATTTTCTACAGCATAGTGTCACCTGACGCTATGCGATGCCGCACCCCTATCGAGGTCTTCAGCTACTATTAAAGTAGCTTCGGCTATGGTAGAACCTTACTAAACAAAAACAAAATGAAAATTCAGTTCAATAAATTCACAAGTTTTAAATGAAAATCGTCCTTTCTGTAATATTCAATCAAAAAGGTGTCAAGCTTGTTTTTGAAAGCATTAACTGAATTGGTGCAAGTTATTTCGTTCGGCAGTACGTTCCAAATTGCCAGGACTCTGTTGCTGAAGAAGTGTTCACGGGGTCGATAGTTTGTAATGGCTTCTCGTTTCAGACGATGATCATTATTTGCACGAATACCACCAGCTGGTCCATCTATCCTTGCTGAAGGAAACGGTTGATTTGGGTTAACCCAATTGACTTTGTTAAACCCCTTGACAATTTTAAAATATTGTATGAGGTCTCCTCTAGTCATTCTCTCAAACAAATAAGGAAGGCCGATTGCAGCCAGTCTCTCAGAATAAGGCAATGATCGAATTTGAGGAATTAATTTGGTTGCATTGCGTTGAACAGATTCGAGTGATATTATGTCTTCTATTCTGCAAGGTTTCCACACAGAAGCACAGTATTCAAGGTGAGGTCTTACATATGTGCTAAAGAGGATTTTCAATGTGTGAGTCGTCCAGTAAATGAACGTGCGCTTGAGTGTGGATCATGATTTTTCACATTATATCCAAATACGTTATACAGGGAACAGGACGAAAATTTTAGAACAGGGGATGTTGTAGTGGTATTATCCTGTAGCCTATATTGTTATAAATCTCAGATTTCTATATTAGTGATTTCGATTTATTAATGTAGCAAAGCAATTCTTAGAAATTGATATAGTGAAATAATCTAGATAAAGAGCGTTTAATATTAGTTAGTAAAAGTCATTACTAAACAATTTTTTGTCTTTTAAGTTTATTCAGTTTATAGTGTCATAAACCTCCTGCAGGAGCTAATACTTTATGAAAAAAATTATAAAACCACTATAAAATCTTTTAACAGAATTCTTAGATAAATAAAATAGCTGCAGCAACACTTTCAGAGAGCTCTTTGCGGCTACCGGGTTTAAAACTAGAGCATGTTTGCGAGTTTCAGCTATGCCGGTTCTTTGCTTAAATTTGTCTTACAAATTATTTAATTACAGTGGCATTAACTAAGCATTTTAAAAAAAATTTCAGCATTGACAAAGTGCCTCATATAAAATCTCCAGTTCTAGTCATTCATGGAACAGAAGATGAAGTTATAGATTTCAGCCATGGTTTGGCAATATTTGAAAGATGTCCCCATACATTTTCACCTCTCTGGATTGAAGGTGCAGGACACAATGATGTAGAGCTGTACAGTCAGTATTTAGAGAGATTAAAGAAACTTATTAACAATGAGTTGATCAGTAGCTAGCAACAATTATGATATATCTTGTTATTTTGACTGTTCTCTAGAATCTTTTTTATTAACAGGTTTTATATCTGGTTCATCAAGTTTCTGTATTGATCTATTTGTATTTGACCATGCTACTTTTTGTTTGTATATCCATTTTCAATCATTCCTAGTGAGTTGAAATACAAAATTATATATTGTGTAATCATGATTTTAATTAGTGGCCTTGAATAAATTACTTTGTAGCACCTCAGTTATAAACGTACATTGAGGGTTTCATACATTACTCATCAAATTTATTCTCTTGATGCTGTTTTTATTTTGTAATTATTTTTCAGTAATAGGAATGTGAATGGCTCACTAATTCTGCTATTTCTTCTATTTTAATGTAATAAATAATCCCAAACACGATTGAACTTAAAATTGTTCGTCTAAAAAAGAAGAACAGCAAAAAAAGTTTGCCTTCATTATGGGACAATTCAAGTTATCAGGAAGTTTGTTGTTGAAATGCCTGCTAAAAATGACGGACATGCCTCTCGAAGATGTCTGTTATCTTCCGCAGGGTCTGAGAGGAAAAATCCAAGAAAGGACCTGTAAGGGGTCATCCATATATTATATTACGTACGCACAGAGGGGGAATGGGGATGTGTTCCAAGTGAATGATTTCCATACGTGTGGGTACGGGGGGTACTCCAACGGATGCATATGTATGCAAAAATAATATATATTAAAATACATAATTTCTGCAGTGGCGTAGCGTGGGTTTGTGTCGCCTGGGGCGTAAGGCAAATGTGCCGCCCCCTACATCAGGAGCGTCATTTCAGCAGTGTCTTGTGGGTAGACAAATTTTTTCTAAAAAAGCTACACTTTTGCTCCAAAAATAGCTCACGAGTGGGGGGTGGATAATCAAAAAATTTCTAAAACTTACTCCATTTATTTTATATACAAACATTTTTCTCTAAAAAAAATTGCTGCCCATAAAAAGTGCCACCTGGGGCAGACCATCCCCCACTACGCAACGCCACTGAATTTCTGATGGCTGGATGTACGTATGAATGTTGGAAATTTGCGTGTTTGGGATATGTGGCGCTGGAATTTCTGTAATTTTTATACTATTAATATCATACTTTTTAATAGTTCAGATTGCCATGTAGTACAAATAAATTTTTTGCATTTTTTAATATTTTATATTTAGTCTATCATTTACTTTTGTATATGGCGTAAACAAAAACCTGCCAAATTATCTATACAATTGCCCCTTCTTTTTGAATTAAAACAAGTGAACCATACAAATTTTTTAAATTCTTTATAATTTTGTAATTCGGTGACTGAAAATTTTTTGAAAATTTTTTTTATGATAGTAAGTCTATAAAATATAAAAACATTGACAGCCTTCTAAATACTTTATATGTGAAATATGTCAGAACTGAAAATATAAGAAACTTTCCAATCAATAAGGATTAAAGAAACGTTTATAATACATTTTTAAATTCAAAAATTAAATATCACTGTCTTTAAATAAACTAAAAAATGATTGTTTATTTCTCTACATAAAATTTGTATTTTTTTTAAATTTAAAGTTTCAGTTGATTTTATTCTATAATTCACTTAATGTTGTTTAATCGATCTGAACATTTAATATCATGTAAAGTCTGCAGCAACAAATAAATCCACCAAATTTCAACTCGATTGTGAAGATTTAAAATATAAGCTATTTTCGAATCAATATGGAATTAACAAATATTTTATCATTCATTTTTAAAATTAAAAATTAAATAGAGCTTTCTTTAAAAAAACTAAAAATTGATGGTTTGTTTTTTTTACATAAAATTGTTATTTAATTTTTTTTAAAGGTTTCATTAATTTTATTCTGTAATTCACTCATGTTTTGTCAAATCAGTCTAAAAATTTCATTGAATATCTATTAAAATCAGAAATTTATATAAAGCTCTTATAACTTGGATACATTTTTCAAACTATGTTTCTGTTAAAAAAAAGTTTATTTTCTTGGACAACCAAAAGCTTTCTGTTAAATATTGTTAAAAATAATATACAGTAAGTGAATCACATAAAGTTTTAAAAATGATATATTTTATTCATAAATTTTACTTAGAAGGTATACACTTAATTATACACTTAATTTTTTCACTTAACGGTGTTAATTTTATGGCTTGGCTAATGTTCTAATATTTTAGTTCCTAATCCAAACCAAATGTGTTGCATGATTTTATTTTATAATTATAAGTTATCTTTGGCAAACAGAATAGCACTAAGCACAAGTTCTAGATCTAAATGTCAGAATTGTTCAAAGCTTCCATGCATTCCTCATCATTAGATCAAAGTAAGCATCATTGTCTATTGATGCACTGACTCCTGCATAGTAATTTATAAACTCTTCTTCTGTTACCTGAAATATTAATAAAGAAGTTTAATAATGACAAAAATTACATAATATTTGAATCATAATAACTTAGGACTAAAAAGCCCATAATTTTTTGGGAGAGGAGTTTAGAGAAGTTTGTCTTCTCAGAAAAAAATGTTTACATCAAGATATAATTAATTACCACAAGTATTTTAAATAGTAAAAGAATTTTATAGATTTTTTTCAGGCAATGCCAGTTTTTCCATTATGTTTCAACATTTTTTATTTATATGTGTTTATTAAACAAGACACAAAGTAACTTAAAAATAATTTTATTTAAAAAAAGCAATTAAATTAGAACTATATTCACACAAACGTAATGTATGTAATTCATTTTAAATAACTGAGAAAAGACTAGAGTAAATTAAATTTATTTAAATGCATACGATTCCATCTTGATTTCCACGGACATCAAAACTGTCCAGAAACTCTTTCAAACATCTTTCTTCATTCCATTCCCCACTCAAGTATTTTGGATGCTTTTTGACACAATAAACACCTTTCAATTCATTAACTGTTATTTGACCATCGGCAATTTTATCTAATTTTCTGAAGGCTTCTAATATCAAATTTCGACGACTCTTAGACATTGGAGGCTGAAAATATCCAACATTTCAAGGTTTAGCATATTAAAAACTAAAATCATTGTGATTAGCCTATAATTTTTTCTAGTAACTGGTTTAATTTTAGTTGTTAATGTGTCCATATATATATAGAATATATATATGAATTCTATATATATATGAATGTGTCTAAATGAAATACAACAAATTCTACATGTCAAACAAAAACTTAAAATTTAACAACAAATATTAAATTCTTTAATTTAAACATCTATGCAAACGATATATATTATGTTAAGATCATCCAACTTTTTCAATAAACAGTCTTCTTCAGTTCTAATCACTAATTTATTATTTATTTTCTGCAATTTAAAACTGTTACTATAAACAAAACAATAACTTGTTAAAATTTTAAAAACGTAACCCTCAGTGTTTCTAAAAATTCATCAAAATCTATTGTCCCATTTGCATTCCTGTCAAACATTTGAAAAAGTTTATTTATATCATCGGCTGGAATGTCAATTCCATAGTCATGAATGCCCTTTTTAAATTCTTTAAAATCGATAGACTTGTTTTCATCGTCATCGATGATTTTGAACAACCTGAAAACAAAATACCAAATAACCCTACGGAATGAAGTGAATTATAGTTAATAAAAGCATGTAAGTAACAAGTAATCAAATCTAAAAAAAATCGTCTTGCCTTCCCAATCCTTTAATTCCCGACGCACCTCTTGACAAACATTTAGCTCGTAAACGTTCGACTACATCTTTACTAGAATTCTCGATAGCTGAATATTTTTTTATTAGCTCTGCGTTCAACCGCTTGGTGGCTGCCATTGCGAGAAATGTTTACATTAACTTCCTTGACAACATGAGAAAATGGTGACCAGCCCAAACATAATTGTTACCAATGCATGTAATTTATTTCTTTTTTAATAAACTATATTAAAAGGGTGCATGCACTCTTTGCAAAAAGAAAGCATAGAGATTTGCACCCTTCGTAATTCTGTTAACAAAATAAAAACATTTTCCCCCTAACCCCATCACTGGAAATTTTCTTTTAAATTTTTGTAAACGTCTTGGGGCCCCTAGGCGGCCGCCTAGTACCGTCGTATGGTAGAGTCTTGACCCTGCGTTAAAGAAGTGATAAGTATAAAAAAAATTTCACTCTTTCAAATAAGGGTTGCGCCCTTTGTTTTAAAATCCTGGCTACGGGCCTGTTTCTATCCCACCTGTTCTACAACTGCGGCAATAATTAACATGCTTTACACCAGTGTCTCGCAAACTGTGTGCCACTGCAGATTCTGAGTGTGCCGCAAGAGATTTCCGAATTAACAATCTTTCTAATATTAAATTACCTGTTTCACTTAATCGTTTAGTGTCAGGGGCGCAACTAGGGGGCCCCAGTCCAAATCGGAGGGCCCTGCAATTTTTCCAAATTCGATGAGTTTTTATTTGGGTGGCGGTGCTACATTTATTCATAAACTTATTTTTTTTAACATTTGCTTTAACCGGTTTGTGGTTTGAGAATAAGTTTGAATATCTTCAGTTTGCAGTCTTTCTTTTCTTTCATTAAAAAATTCTTAAAGATACCATAAAAAGACTGCAGACTGAAGATAGTCAAAACAAATTTTTGCCTGTGGCGGGCTTTCTTCTCTTTTTCAAACTTCAGCAATCCCCCCCCAGGCCAAAGTGGAGGGCCCTGCAATTTTCCCAAATATGATGCTACATTTATTCCTAATCTACTCTGAGCCAGTTATTGCCAGTAGAGTCCGACCGAAATTCGGTTTCGTTTTCGAGGCGAAAATGACCAAAAATGAACATTCGGTACATTTTCGGTTTCGGCCGTAAAAATAAATCAGATGTTTGTTTTGGCCGAAATGGAAGATGCCGCATCACGACATGAATATTGAACATTGTATCAGACACTACAACGTTTAGGCGGAAAAACGAAATCGATCAACGATAACATCAGGAAAACGGATGAAAAGTTTGTTAGTTCGTCCTCAGATCGATTACAGAGGTGCCGGGAATTCTTCCACAAACTATACAACCACGATCCGCCTGCAGGACCAGCCGCGGACCCGCCACAAATCGATCAACCGCAGATCCCATTTCCCGTCGACGTACCAACAATCGCCGAAGTGAAAGCGGCCGTCAAATCGCTCAAGAACAGAAAAGCGCCGGGCATCGATCAAATTACAGCCGAGATGATCAAAGCTGGTGGTGACATTCTATTGCAACGTCTACACGTCCTATTGACAAGCATCTGGGACACGGAGTACGTACCATCAGCGTGGAAGAAAGCGATCGTCGTTCCCATTTTGAAGAAAGGAGACAGTCGAGAATGCAAAAACTACCGCGGCATTAGTCTCCTTTCAATCGTTGGGAAAGTATTTACGAAGATCATTCAGTCACGACTACAAAAACATTGTGAACAATCGTGCCGTGAGGAACAGGCCGGATTTCGACCGAATCGATCAAATCTTCGCACTACGCCAACTCGTAGAAGAGAGGGTTCGATGTGCCGGCGGACTGTTGTTGTCTTCATCGACTTCAAATCGGCTTTCGACTGCATCCATTAGCCATCATTGTGGACGGCAATGGAAAGAGAAAACATACCTCCGAAAGTCATCCGTTTGTTACAAGCGTCGTATAGTGGTTCGACCAGCTGCATCCGAATTCGGTGTCCGGCAGGGAGACGTCGCCTCTCCGCTTTTATTTAACGTCGTGATCGATGAGATCATGAGGAAATCGTTCGAAGGAAGGCGTGGTGTTCAATACGACAAAAACAACTTTATCACTGATCTGATTGTCACAACTATGACTATGAATGCTCATGACTATTCATTCATTCATCCATTTCTTCTAACATGCAACCGACTTCGCTCCATAACTATTATCATAACTTGTAAGTACACTTGAACTCCAGCCGTAGCTACTATCATCATAACTTTTTCCCACCAGCTCCATTTGACTCATTCGATCTGGTGACCTACAATTTAATTGAACTCCACCGATTCAATTACCAATCTGTGCTCTAGTATCTTTCTTAATTACTACTTTTTCTGAATTTTGTATCGAAACTTGTATCAATAGGTTGCATAGAATTTGAGTAATCATTCCTGTTAATTTCATAAACTTATATCAAACGGTTATTAAGATATAATCTCTAATTGCTTTTCTATCGTACCATTATTAATGTCTTCACCCGTATGTGCAGTAATGATTCCTGCCAATCATTTTCTTGGACTTTGCTCCGTTGGTATGTATGGTATTTTTCTTTGTTCATCGATAGAAAGTTTTAGGATGAATCTCTTTATCTAGCTATTCCAGCTTGTCGCTAGACGAGCTGTATCGTCCTGTGTATAAATAGTAATAAATACGGCTGTCTTCCAGCCGTAAGTTAGATTTCTGGTTCTCGATAGATTCTTGGTTCACGGTAGATTGTTGGTTCAGATTAGATTTTTGGTTCTCGTTAAATTCTTGATCCAGTATCTCGCTTGCGTGCTATTGCATATTTGTTAGCCGCATTCTATAGTTAGAAACAATCTTGTGAATAAAATTGATTAAAAACCGCTACGTGTATGCGGTATTGTTTTGTTTGAAATAATATAGGTACGACGGGTTGACCGGTAGCATCAGCATCCAGCGCATTACGGTGGTGGTCCGGTGAGAGAAAAATAAATTCGAAAGAACCTGGTCGCAGCGATATTCTCTAGGGGACGCCTCGGGGAAGAAGTTGTGACACTGATGTTCGCGGACGATAGCGCCGTATTCGCCGACACCGACGTGGAAGCTACAGATTGCCTAAACGACATCGGCGATATTGCCAAGTCATACGGCCTAAAGATCAACGCCGAGAAGATGAAGGTATTAACAACGGACGGGTCGCCAGCTCATGTCCACCTAAATGATGTCCAGATCGAGCAAGTGACGAAATTTAAATACCTTGGATCGATCGTGCAGGAAAAGAAGACGTCGTCGTTGGCCGACGTCCACAGCCGCGTTGGCCAGGCGACTGTGGCATTTGCAGCGCTCAGATGGTGCGTCTGGAAGAGAACGAACATTGCAATCAAGACAAAAATTCGTCTTTACCGAACATTGATTCTTCCGATCCTCCTATATGGCTCTGAGACATGGACATTGTTTAAATCCGATGTGAATAGACTTGAAGTATTCCAAATGCAATGCCTGCGGCGAATACTGGGAGTCTCCATCCGCGACCGCATTCGAAACGAGACGATCCGTGAACGGTGTGATCGACAACCACTGATCGACGAACACATCCAAAAACGGCGACTACGGTGGTTCGGGCACGTCTGCCGAATGGATGGTAAACGGCTTCCCAATAGTTTACTTTGGCAGGAGCGACCGCCTGGCTGACGCATCCAACGTTCGGCGCCAAAGAAAACATGGCTGAAAATTATTGATGGGGACCTCAAGAGGAAGCGACTGACCGCCGATGGGGCGAGAAGGGTTGCAGCCGATCGAGGAAAATGGAAGATTGTCGTGGAAGACGTTCGTGGTCCCGTGGCACCGACAGCAGCGTATGGGCTTCGAGGACATCCTCCTCCCCAAGCGCCGGCTACGGACTAAATAATAATAAATAATTATTATTATTATCAGTGTATTTCTTATCTTTGGTTGTACAGCTGATTAGCATGGCTGTGGTAATAAAGATGATTCAACACACAAACCAAATTTTCAAAAAATGGTGAAACACGTATATCATTATTTTTAGAGTAGAAACTAAATACTAATTTGTACTTTTGCAGCATTCACAGTTTTTGAGTAGCAGCTACTTTAAAAACCAAGTAATCCTATTGTCCACCCCACATTTAAGGTCCTGGAAACCAAATTTGTAAAAAATGGCGAAACACGTATATCTTTATTTTTAGAATAGAAACTAAATACTAATTTTTACATCTGCTTGAAAACTAAATTACTGGAAATGTAAAAACATAAAAATTCAGTATTAAAGTTTTTTTTTTAAATCTTCCTGTGTATCTTTAGAAAACACGTGCGTCGACTTGTCCAACAGTCAGCTGTAGTACATACGGTCACAACAGTTGCTAACTTATTTTTAAGTTTTAACTTTTGCAAAATGAACCGGTCTTCAAGATGTTTTGTTACCGTCTGTCTGCATCTCGGAACAAAACGTTGCTGAGTCAGACGCTTAACAAGCGAACAAAAACCAGGAGCATCAACATGACTTACTGGCAAAAGACTATCAACCAAGTAGTCCATAACCCATTCATCTATCAAATGTTGTGTAACTGCTTGAGTATTGACAATATCATTCCCAATAACAAAAACATATTGCCAATAGTGTATTGGTATTTGGCCAATACCAATCTTAACAACCCTGCAGATATTGGTACAACAGCCAGTTTCACCTTCTTGAGCCAGCAGTGAGAAAATATCTGTGTGCTCCTCCAACCAGCGTTGCCAGTGAACAGATGTTCAGTGCTGCAGGTCAATTTTATGCTGATCGCCGTAGCATTTTGCTAGGAGAGAACGTAGACAAACTGTTATTTCTAGCAATAAATATACGTTTATTCAACTTTGACTACTGATTTTCTGTTAAATAAACTGTCTAAATTTAAATCGATTGACGTTGTTTAGTCTATTAATGATATTTCTGGACAACGAATTTAAATTAGTTGCTTAATTGCTTAACATAGTGTTCAACTTTACTATATTCACTAAATAAAAGTTTCAAAAAGTTTGACAATTTGACTGAAGAAAAAGTTGCAAACATTGTGACCTTTTTCGGTTTCGGTTTTCGTTTCTGGCCAAAAATAGCTCCAAATTTTCGTTTTCTTTTTCGGCCGAAAATGACTTTTGATTTTCGGCCCACTTTCGTTTTCGGCCGAAAATGAAAAATCATTTACGGTCGGACAGTGGCGTAGCGAGGGTAACTAGCGCCCGGGGGCAAGGTATAAAAAATGCGCCCCCATCTTCCACTGTTATCCCAATTGGATGACTAAACCCAAAAGAACCGAAGGTGCCTGAGTCATAATCGGGGCTTGGTGAGCCCCTCCCCAAGAAAATTTTAGAAATCACTAGTTTGAAATAGTGCAAAAATACAATTTGTTAATTTTACTTGTTTTACATGTTCAAAAATGACAAAACTTTAGTGAAATTGTTGTCTTTCCTTTTGCTTTTTGGCGCCCCCAAAGCTTGGCGCCCGGGGGCAGATGCCCCTCCCTGCCCCCCCTTCGCTACGCTACTGTGGTTGGACTCTAATTGCTAGTTCATCAACCTCAGGATATACTTCTACTGACAGTACCGTAGGAAGGGTTGTGCGGGCTGTGCCATCGCACAGGGCGCCGGCGTCATGGGGGCGCTAATAATATACATAAATAAAAAATGTTTTAATACATTTTTTGCGTTTATTTTTTCAACATTTTACCAGCGAAATTATCAAATTTCACGACACGCTGCGAAAATTCTCTAAAATTCTGACGTTCTACTAGCCATAACTCAATTAAATCACCAGCCCTACTAACATCATCATCACCACCATCCCGCCAACACTAAAATATCGACGAGATCAAAGAGAATTAAAAATTAAAAAAAAAATTATAATTTAATTTTTACACCAGTTAATTTTCAAAACATGCCGCCCAATTTTTTGATGTCATTTTTATATTCTTTTGTCAATTTTTATTTTTTTTTCCAATCAATACTTTTATGCTTTATAGAAAATTAAAATGTTTTATCAATTGTTTCACTCTTCCAGGTTTTATAGGGGGGAGGGCAAAAATGTAACTCGCACCGGGCGGCAAAATAGCTTACTACGGCTCTGTCTACTGATGATCCATTGATAGGGTGGAAAGCCAATCGCGATCGCTTCCCATTCTTGTCTATGTTGGCTAAAATGTTTCTGGCGCCGCCACCTGGAAGTGTTGACAGTGAACGCCTTCTTAGCTGTGCAGGAAATGTGTCGAGTGACACTCGTTACCGTTTCTTGCCAGAAAAAGCTGAGCAACTAATAATGTTAAAAATAAATCTGCAGCTCTTGAAGTACCAATATTAAAACATAAAAACACATTAACAGTTAATCAGCTAGGCTAGTTAGCAAATAATTTGAATGCTACTTTGTGTTTGTAATTTGTGTAGACTTAGTTGCCACTAGTTTAAATCTTTTCATATGATCTGTTATTACTCATTACTTTTAAAGTTAAAACTTGAACTTAAAACTTTCAAGTTTCAATCAGCTATTTCATTTTTTTAATTAATAATGTTTCAATAATATCCGGTATCCGCCATCCGAAATCCGGATCTGGTATAATCCGGTATCTGGTATCCGGGAGTTTCATCATCCGGATGCTATCCTGTATCCGGTGAAATATAGTATCCGGCACATCCCTAATAAATATATATATATATATATATATATATGTGTGTATTTATATTATATATATATACATATATATATAAATACATATATATAAGTATTTATATATATATATATATATATATATATATATATATATATATATATATATATATATATATATATATATATATATATATATATATATATATAAGAACATGTCCTGACTGACTGACTGATAATCAACGCCAAGCTCAAACGCCTCATCCTAGGAACGTGAAATTTGGAACTTATATTACCTTTATTGCGTAAGCATCCACCGAGAAAGGATTTTTGAAAATTCTGCTCCTGAGGGGAACAAACTGGAAAACAATTTTTTTATAAAACAATGTATATCTCGAAAACCAAAAATGAGGAGATTTTGAAATTTGGTATTTGGATTCTTCTTAAAAAATAAAAAGATACGTGTTTCACCATTTTTTAAAAATTCGGTTACCCGGATCTCAAATGTGGGTTGGAAAATTGGGTTATTTGGTTTTTAAAAAAGCTGCTACTCAAAAACTGTGAATGCTACAGGAGTAAAAATTAGTATTTAGTTTTTACTCCAAAAATAATGAAATACGTGTTTTAACATTTTTTGAAAATTTGGTTTCCAGGACTTCAAATGTGGGGTGGAAAATAGGATTATTTGTTTTTTAAAGTAACTGCTACTCAAAAACTGTAAATATCACAGATTCAAAAATTAGTAATTAGTTTCTATTCTAAAAATAAAAATATACGTGTTTCGCCATTTTTTTATAAATTTGGTTTCCAGGACCTTAAATGTGGGGTGGACAATAGGATTACTTGGTTTTTAAAGTAGCTGCTACTCAAAAACTGTGAATGCTGCAAAAGTTCAAATTAGTATTTAGTTTCTACTCTAAAAATAATGATATACGTGTTTCACCATTTTTTGAAAATTTGGTTTCCAGGACTTCAAATGTGAGGTGGAAAATAGGGTCATTTGGTTTTTAAAGTAACTGCTACTCAACAACTGTAATTGCTACAGATGTAAAAATTAATACTTAGTATCTACTCAAAAAAAAAAGATATATGTGTTTCACCATTTTTTAAAACTTTGGTTTCCATGACTTCTAATGTGGGTTCAAAATAAGGGTTATTTGATTTTAAAATAACTGCAAGCATTACAGATGTAAAACTTAGTATTTTGAGGTTTTGTGCCGGTTAAAAGTAGCTGAGTCCAGTTTATCACCGGTTGGGCTAAACCTTAAATCAAGGTGGTACCGGCCAAGGTTTTTCACTAAGAATATAGACATTTTAGTGATTTTAGGGTCTTCAGACGGGCCGGGCCAAACCTGAAGTCAAGGTGGGACGGGCCGAAGTTTTTTATTAAGTATATAAAATTTCTAGGCCTGTAAAAACGGGCCGTGCCCAAATTAGACGGGCCGTGCCGGGCCAGGAATTTTGGTTTTGAAACGGACTGGGCCAAGTTGTCGACGGGCCGAGCCGACACCTATGGATGCACGGTTTTTAGAGGTTTTTCTAGTGTTTGTCTCTCTCGCTTAGGTTTCGTTCTCCGGTTGCTTTCCCGCTCCCGTTTGCTTTCCCGTTCTTGGTCGCTTTTCCGTTCCTGACCGCTTTCCCGCTTCCGGTCGCTTTTCCGCTCCCGTTTGCTCTCCCGTTCCCGGTCGCTTTCCCGTTCCCGCTTGCTCTCCCGTTCTCGCTCATGCTTGCTCTCTCATTCCCGTTCTCGCACGCGCTCATTTTCTCTTTTTCATTCTTTTCTAACTTCTTTTAGCCCATAAAACATAAAATAGATTTGGCGAAATCTTGCTTGAAGCTTTCAAACGTTGTTACGTAACCTAAATTTGAATTTTATTACGCAATTACCGATTTTGAATTTTATTACGCAATTACCGATTTTGAATTTTATTACTCACCCCCGAATATATATATATATATATATATATATATATATATATATATATATATATATATATTATAAGGAAACATAGCGTTGATATGTTTTTAAGAGCCACATATATCAGAAACTTGGATGGTTTACAATCCACCACAAAATAACGCAAATATAAATGTCTCAACATTGAGACATATATATATATATATATATATATATATATATATATATATATATATATATATATATATATATATATATATATATATATATATATATATATATATATATATAGTTCCCGCTCGCTCACCCGCTCCGCTCATTTTGTGACGGATTTCATATTTTTTTTCTCTATATTTGATTCCCCTTGACTCTCAAGGTTGTGTGAAAATTTCATTACGATCGGATGAATGGTGTAGCAATGCATAAAGGACATACATACATACATACATACATACATACATACATACATACATACATACATACATACATACATACATACATACATACATACATACATACATACATACATACATACATCCATACATACATACATACATACATACATACATACATACATACATACATACATACATACATACATACATACATACATACATACATACATACATACATACATACATACATACATACATACATACATACATACATACATACATACATACATACATACATACATACATACATACATACATACATACAAACATTCATTTTTATATATATAGATAGGTAAGTCTGGTAGATTTAGCTTTTGGTTCGGAAATTTTAATAGACAAGCCAAAAAGTACATTAAACTATAGTATTTATTATAACAAAGAGCTGGAAAGAGATACCAGACACCGATCGGTCCTAAAAAAGTTATTAGCAAAAGAAGTTGCTCAAAACTCGCGAATCTGTTTATTAACGCCAACCAATGAAAAGCCAGCTTTTTCTATTTCTGCGTAAAAAGTGACGCTTAATTTATAAATTATCTCCACGAAATTTAAACTTCCCGAAAACGATCTAGAGTCTTTTTGCTCCTTGAATATTCATTATTTATATTAATCGGCAATAACTTTACCGATATAAACCGATAAAGAAATGGGAAGATTTTAAATTTAATACAGCTGTCACAGAAATGGCATAAGTTATTACCATTAGTTCTGTGGGGCCTGCGTGAAAAACCATCTGCTACAACTCATGTCAGCCCATATACTTTAGTGTTTGGGGTATACCCCGAGGGCCTCTATATATCATTAAAGAAGCATGGGTAGGCAATAAAGACCCAGTTTTTTCGGTAGGGAAACCTACAGATGCTTATTTGAAAGAATTACACTATAATCTTGAAATAGCAAATAAATACGCGGAGCAGTATAGCAACATTGAACAAGCCCGCTATGCTCATAACTACAACCTGCGTAGTTCGGAAAGAGAATACTCCATAGGTAATCTTGTATTAATCCTAGCACCTGACGCTGGAAGAAATAAAAAAATTTCCAGATGGCAAGGTCCCGGCACAATTGTAGGAAAATCGTCACCCCACTCGTACATGGTTGATATAAATAATACTCAGCGGCATATGCACATAAACAAGATCCGGAAATATCACCCCCGCATCAAAGATGCTCTGGTCAATAACTGTTTTGTGATCTATGAAGGCGATCGTGATTTTGGTCCCGTAGATCTCACTAGGGTAGAAACCACTCACAAAATAAAATTACTCCCTGATTTTAAACCCAAACGGTTTAAAGCTTATCGTATTCCAGAGTTGTTGAAAAGTGAAGTGACCCGTCAATTGGATGAGATGTTGAACCAAGGCATCATCGTACCATCACAAAGTGAAATGGTGAGCCCTGTCGTTTGTGTACTCAAAGGCCATGGAGATACAAAGGGGGTACGCTTAGCCATCGATTTTCGTCACGTTATAAAATTTTCCGCTGGTGATAGTTTTCCTCTCCCAGATATTCCAGATGTGCTTCAAAGAGTCGGCGGTTCCACTTTTATAAGTTGTTTTGATGCTCAGAGTGGATACTGGCAGATCCCCATCCATCCTGACTCTCAATGGCTCACGGCGTTCATATGCAACGATGGACTCTACGAGTTCACAAGGATGCCATTCGGACTGAAGTCAGCCGGAAATACATTTATGAGATTAATAAAGAAAATTCTACAACCTGTATCCCCCTTTGTTGAGCCCTTTGTTGACGATGTAGCTGTGTTCTCACGTAATTGGGAAGAACACTTAGACCACTTAGTAAAATTCCTTTGTGAGATTCGATCATCTGGGTTAACCCTCAACTTAAGCAAATGTCATTTTGCCAAGTCACAGGTCACGTATCTGGGTCACTTGGTAGGATCGGGTTGATTGCTCCAGACCCGATAAAAGTTAAAACTATTGAGAACGTCAAAACACCAACCACTGTTAGAGACGTTCGAAAATTAATTGTTTTTTTTTAGTTATTTTAGAATTTTTATTCAGGATTTTTCAAAAGTTACACGATGCATCACAGATCTTATGAAAGGCTCCAAACACCAAAAAGTGGACTGGACTTCCATTCATAACGAGGCTCTAGAAAAACTAAAGAACCTTCTTCCGACCGCTACTGCTCTACACACCATCGACTTTCTGAAAGAATTTGGATTGTCAGTGGACGTCACGTATCTGCAGATCACGTCTATTCCAATGGGCCCTCCAGAAGTTCAAGGCATGGATCCTCTTGTCTCGAATGACAATCTTCTCTGACCACAATCCCCTAACTTTCCTTACAGAACATTCAACAAAGTCGGCAAAACTCACAAGATGGGCTTTAGCCCTCCAAGAGTTGAACTTGGACTTCAAATATCGTACGGGACATACTAATGTCCCGGCGGATTTTATGTCACGATTGTAATGATTGTAATGATTAAATTATATGCTTGCGATGTATATTAACAGCTGTTATTTTTTTATTTTGCTAGTATTTTTATGTTTTATTTTTATTTCCTATGTTCTGATGTTGTGAATAATGTTCTTCCTATGTTTTAATGTTGTGAATAATGTTCGTGGTTAATATATGTGACCCCGACCATTATTCTTCTGATGTTGGGAGGTGTCACAGCTGTAACTTTATTTCATTATGCGTATGTTTATTTATATTATCATTTAAATTATTTGCTTTGTTTTATTCATTTTTTTTTCTATTAATTTTCTATTTTATTATTAGATTCATTTTATCTATTTTTTTACCAATGCTTTTATTACCTCGTCGTCTCTGTTTCTCTGTCTGTCTGTTTCTCTGTCAAATCTTGCAATCAATTTTTGAGTCACTTCCTGATGATAGATTTTTTTCAAATTTTGCATACATGCTCAAAATAGAAGACAATGCAATATTCAATTATTAGTTTTACAATAAGTCAATTAATTTAGTTAATTTTCTTGAGGGTTTTATCGAGGGGTTTCTTGAGGGTTTTCTTGAGGGTTTTCTTGAGGGTTTTCTTGAGGGTTTTCTTGAGGGTTTTCTTGAGGGTTTTCTTGACCACAAAACGCTAACCGACTGGCAGACATATTTTACCAAGTTAACACGAACCACACTCACTGACCGCGATTCTCAAGCGTGTACGAAATTTTCATGAAAATAGTTGAGATATTTAAATTCGATGCTTTTTGATGATATTTTTATTATTATTACCAATGCTTTTATTAACTCGTCGTTTCTGTTTCTCTGTCTGTCTGTTTGTTTCTCTGTCTGTCTGTTTGTTTCTCTGTCTGTTTCAAATCTTGCAATCAATTTTTGAGTCACTTCCTGATGATAGCTTTATTTCAAATTTTGCATACATGCTCAAAATAGAAGACAATGCAATATTCAATTATTAGTTTTACAATAAGTCAATTAATTTAGTTAATTTTAATTCATTTCGATATTTCGATATAATTAAGATATTTCGACTTTAATATAAAATAAAAGAGTAATATAAGAAAAAATTGATTGCAAAATTTGTGTTTTAATTACATATAAGAGCATTGGTTTTAAAAATTCGTTTTTAATTTACTTGTTAGTTTTATATTTTGTCTCTACAACGAGATACTTTGGATTCCTCCTCTTGGATTCTTCCCCCTCTTCCCTTTCTTTTTGTTACGGTTCTAGTTCTAGTGTTATCTCGTAGCGTGGTGCGCTCTTCAGTTTTATCTTATATCGTTCACGGAGTTGTTGAATAAAGTCGTCGCTCCACGTGTGTTTGTTTTTCATTGGAAGAAAAATTACGAACCTTGTCTCATCCTTTGCTACATCAAGTGACGGGTGTGACAACAGCATTTGGCAATAATAATAATTAAAAGATGGGCTGATTTTGAAATTGGTTCACAGCTACTAGCTTAAAATTTTATTAATAATTTAGATATTTATTTAATCTACTCCGACAAATAATGTCATAAATAATTTAATATTATAATTCGCATTGTGAAATTGTGTTCGCAAATTACGCAAATTATACCTTGTTTCGCACCAAATCTTTTCTCAAAAAATTCGCGGTTTACCCTTTCGCCCATTCGTAGCTCACTCGCATTTTTCAATTCGCGGATTACCCATGACCCCACGGCTCTCTCTACTCAGCTTCTTAAGCCGCGATATAATAGCATAGACGAAAATATTAGTAAAAATTAATTTTCTAAAAACATTAAAAAAAATTTTTCTTTTATCAAGACATTGTAAAAATAGCAAATGTTTACTATGTCAAATTTCGTGCAAATCCCTTCATTGGTTTTGGCGTGAGGAGTAATCAGATTTTACCCATTTGCCTTTTATATATATACTAGCGGGGGCACCCGGCGTTGCCCGGGGTTTTTAGAGGTTTACCTAATGCGTTTCTTTTTCGCTCCCGTTTCCTTCCCGCTTGCGCTCCCGCTCCCGGTCGTTATCCGTTCCCTGCCATTTTCGCGCTCATTTTTTCGCTCTCAGTTCCCACCCCCTAGATCCGATTCTACATACATACATACATACATACATACTTACATACATACACACACACACACATACATACATGCATACATACATACATACATACATACATTCGGGTTTGGGTTCGGGTTTGTAAAACTCGAGTTTTCGGGTTCGGGTTTGTAGTTTTAAAAAAACCGGGTTCGGGTACTGGCTTATGATTTCAAATTCCTGGATTGATTTTAAATTTACCTAGTGTACATACATATACAAACGAGAGCGATCAATTCATCCATTGGATATTACACGTATTGAATAAACTCTAACAAGTTATTTTTGTAGCTTTCCAAATAATGTGATTTCTTTGGCCGAAGGAGGCTTAATTGTTTTAGTTCGATCGCGGCCCGGCCAGATAATCAGGCGGATTAGTGGTCTAGCTTACACACTCACCAATAAAATGACCTATTTGTGTTATTTGTTACGCAAAGGTGAAAATACAAAACTTGTATGGCTTGCGATTAGTATAATACGTTACCTCTTAAATTATTCTCGTTTATTAATTTTTTTCGCGGCTCGGTCCGGTCGGGTAATCAGGTGGATTAGTGTTCTAGCTTACACATTTGCCAATAAAATGACTGTGACGCATAGATCATTTATAGACTTTGCCAGTTAAAGTTTAGGATTATGCAAGATTATCTTTATAACAAAGGGTCTTTGTTATATCAGTAAAACTTTGAGTATATGAATGAATAAATATAAGGTTATATAACTGAAGTAAAATGTTTAGAGTGATGGCTATCCGCGATTTCTTCGACCGAAGGAGGCTTATGTTTACTGGGTAATTATTTTAGTTCGTTTGGGGCTCGGTCCGCCAGATAATCAAACGGATTAGTGGTCTAGCTTACACAATCACTAATAAATCGGTTCCTAATACTATTTCATTTTTAATAAACTAGAAAAATTATGAAAACTCTGTTTGTGTTGCTATTTTTAAGACTGGAATAAATATTTATTTACTAAAAAAATTTATTTGTTCACAAATCCGAGTTCGGGTATTAGGCTTTTGAATTTTCGGGTTCGAGTTCGGGTATAAAGTTTTCACATTTTCGGGTTCGGGTATAAAGTTTTCTCATTTTCGGGTTCGGGTTCGGGTATCAAATTTTCACATTTTCGGGTTCAAGTTCGGGTTCGGGTATCAGAAAAAGACCGGGTAGTACCGAACTCGGGTTCGGGTACCCGTGACATCCCTAGTATGTATGTATGTATGTATGTATGTATGTATGTATGTATGTATGTAGAATCGGATCTAGGGGGGGGGGGAACTGAGAGCAAAAAAATGAGCGGGAAAGCGACAGGGAACGGATAACGATCGGGAGCGGGAGCGCAAGCGGGAAGGAAACGGGAGCGAAAAAGAAACGCATTAGGTAAACCTCTAAAAACAATGAGCAAATAAGTGCTTATCTAACTGCTTTCTCACTTCTTCCCTCTTCTCAATCTGGCTTCTGACCTGGCCACTCTACTGAAACTGCTCTACTTAAGCTTCATAATGACCTCATTGTTTCTTCTGACTCTGGCCTCTCTACCCTTCTTGTTTGTCTTGATTTTTCATCTGCATTTGGTACAATTGATCACTCACTGTTGTTGGATGTACTTGATAAATCTTTTAATATTACTAGTGATGCTCTCCGGTGGGTTAAATCTTATCTATCTGGTAGATATTCCTATGTTTCTATTGAATCTTCTAAATCTACTCCTGTATCTTTGAGCTATGGTGTGCCTCAAGGGTCTGTTCTTGGTCCTTTACTGTTTATTCTCTATATTTCTGAACTTCCTCATATTATATCTTCTCACTCTCTCAATAGTCAAATTTACGCTGATGACTCTTATGTTTATTCTACTTTCTCTAACTCTTCTCTTGATTCTGTTCTTAAACAAATAGCTGCCTGCCTTCAATCTATTATATCCTAGAGTTCTTCTATGTGTCTCAAACTTTTCCCGACAAGTTTGAACTAATCTATTTCAACAAGTCCTCTAAATCTCTAAATCCTCTTCCTTTGGTTTTGCCGCCACCATCTTCTCTTTCCATTTCTCCTTCTCCTTTGATTCGTAGCTTATGTTTTCTCTTTGACTCCAACTTGTCTCTAACCCCCCAAATTACATTTGTTACTAAATCTTGTTACTTCCATATTCGCCGTATTAAGCAGCTTCGTCCACTTCTGCATGACCCTTCTCTGCAACTTCTAGTCTCTTCTCTTGTCCTGTCTCGAATTGACTACTGCAATTCACTATATTATGGTCTTCCTGACACTACCCTCTATCCTTTCTCTAAAGCCTTCAACTCGGCTGCGCGCTTAGTTTCTCGCACCTCCTACTTCTCTCACATCTCCCCATCTCTTGTTCTTCTCCATTGGCTTCCTCTCAGATATAGGGTGATTTTTAAAATCTGTTTAATAATGTATAAAATAAAAAATTGTCTTTCTCCTCTCTACTTAACTAATTTAATACACATCCCTCCTAAGTCTGGTTTTCGTTCTTCTTCTCTTAGTCACTTTCGCGTATTCACTATTAAGCATTCTTTTGCTAAACGCTCTTTCTCCTACTCTGGTCCCTATCTCTGGAACTCTCTTCCTTCTTTTCTTACTAACTCTACTTCTCTCACAGCTTTCCGTCGTGGACTTAAAACCTATCTGTTTAATAACTTCACGACCGAGCGCTATTGAACATTACGGAAATAGCGCTATACAAATTCAGTTTGATTGATTGAAAAACCCCGGGCAACGCCGGGTGCCCCCGCTAGTTTAAATATAAAATTACATTAAATTTCGAATATAAAATACTAATATTTTTGTTTTGGTTCTTAAAATCTAGTTAAAAATGGTTCAACATGGGTCCAACAAATTTATTTATTCTAAATGTTTAAAGGTCTTTGTTATGCCTTCTTTTGTTTTTCTGGCTCACCGTCACTGTAGTCCATATATATATATATATGCTGTAGTCGTGTTCGTAATGAGATATCGAATATAATTAATAAATTGGAGCTTAGCTTTTGAGTTTCTTGCTAATTATAATTTTTGATTGGTTTAAACTCATATTATTTTGACAGATTCAGTTGAGTTATGGGACTACTTTTTGCCAAATTTTGGAGTTTGTTTTCATCAGAAGGTGTGCCAAATTAATAATTTTTCTTTGTATTTCGTCTGCATTAAAAAATTTGATTTTTAAACAAATATTAAAAATATTATTGGTTTTGTCAGAACATAAAGTCATTATCGTTGGTCTTGATAATGCTGGAAAAACGACAATACTTTATCAATTGTGAGGATTTTTTTAATACTATCTTTTATTTTTGTATTTCATTAGCATTAGCGGAGTTACCCGGGTTATATCTAAATACTGTATTGGACCTGTTATTCAATGAATCATACCTATTACTCAACGCATCGAGCCCATGATTTTGTCCATTTTACATAATAATCCTGGTAATCTTTCACTTTAATTAATACATTCTCGGCTATAATTAGCTAATTAAGGTTATGGTTAAAATAGAAGTATTTTATTGAAAAAATCTGCTAAAACCGCTAAAGTAAAAGATAACCCCTGATTGTTGCATAATGTAGACCCGTAAGCTGTGCAAGATGATATATACAGTGAAAATTCACGGATAAGAAACCCCATTTTTCGCTATTTTCCGTGAAAATTCACGGATAAGTAACCTCCTTAAATTGATATTTTCCGTGAAAATTCAAGGACAAGAAATAAATTATCTTTATTTTCAGTGAATTTTCACAACCGTGTTTTTTCAAATTTTTAGCTATTATCCATGAAATTTCACTTGCAGGTTTATGCCGATTTTCGCTATTTTCGGTGCCGGTTTATTTTCTCTGTGAATTTTTAAAGACGAATCGCCCTCTGGATGTTTTACCACGGTGTCACGACAAAACATTCACAGACAAAATGTTGAACGACAAAATGTTCCCGATAAAACGTTCATGACAAAATGAACACCGACAAAATGAACACCGACAAAACTTTCACAGACAAAATGTTCCCAGACAAAATGTTCAACGACAAAACGTTCACGACAAAACGTTCACAAAAAATGTTCACGCACAAAATGTTCACAGACAAAATGTTCACCGACAAAATGTTCGACGACAGAACGTTTACGACAAAATGTTCACGATTGCAACTTTTAATTTAAGTTTAGTTTTTAAATGATTAAATATTTTGTCTTTCACGAAATGAGCACAAATAAAACGTTAACAATAGTAAATGCAATGCTAATTTCCTCTTTAATACCCCTAACTCAAATGGCAACCAGATAAGTATGGATCGGAGTACTGTAAACTGTTTCAGTAAGAAGACAAGAAAATGACAGATGAGGTGAGATAGCTGAAATAGGAAAATACAATTGGTTACGAATTTGAAATCGCTTGAATCTTCAATTTCAAATAAGCAAACGACGTAAATAAGGCTTGATGGCTGTATTCTAAAGATTAAAAAGTTAAGGGTATCCAAGAGAAAATTAACCAACCCGCATTAACTAGTTAATAAATGGAACGATGATAAAAAAGGGTCAAAATATGAAATCTTTATATACTCCGATCGAAAAGAAAAAGAAATGCAATTAGTTATTAATTGAGATTTATTTGATGTTTCAATTTTAATTAAGTGAACGACAGAAATAAGCTTTGATCGTTGTAGCCTAGCGATTAAGAAGTTATCGGCTTCCAAGAGCAATATAGCCGGCTTTAATAACCTAATTAACGTAGCGATGACTTGGGTAAAGACTCAATAAGCAGTAAATTGAAGATCATTTGATGTTTCAATTTTAATTAAGTGAACGACAGAAATAAGTCTCGATCAATATTTTTTGCTTTTTGCATGTTTGGTTTTACGGTTAACTTAAAATAAATGTTTGATAACAATCATGTTGTCAATATGTATTAGTTTCATACTGTCATACACACATACTCTGCTTAGGTAAATCAAATGGTGAATAGAAACATCACAAAAAATGACTTAATAATTAGTTTGCAAGCAATCTTGACATAATAAAACAAAATGTGTATTTTTCAGTGTGAACGTTGTGTCGTGAACGTTTTGTCGTTGAACATTTTGTCTGTGAGCATTTTGTCTGTGAACATTTTGTGCGTGAACATTTTTCGTGAACGTTTTGTCGTTGAACATTTTGTCTGTGAACGTTGTGTCGTGAACGTTTTGTCGGGAACATTTTGTCGTGGAACCTTTTACCACTGGACGATTCGTCCCCATAAGAAACAACCAACGAGAAAGGTTTAGCAAACGAGTATTTAATTGAAAAGATAAAGAACGCTTTTGAAAGAAATACAGAAATACAAACATTTCAATAAATTTTTTAATTTCACTTTATTATAATTATTTCTCATTTACAATGGGAGCAAAGCTAGTCATTTCTCGGTTTATGTGACACCCCAATACTTTTGTAGTGGTACCAGCCAAGGCAGTGGATTTGGGATTTTACAGGTCTCACATTACCAATCTTTATCAGTATCTGTTGTATAATAACGTGCAAGGGCCGGCCCGAATTTTTTTCGGGGGGGAGGGCGGGGGGAAAAACTGTTAAGTAAGGAGTTTTCTGAAAAGTTTACGACCCACAAAAGTCAAGGCTTAAAGACAGTTTAAGCAACAATTAGTAATATCAAACTATAAGACATTTAATTTGAACCAATTTATTACAATAACAAATTGAGTCGCCTTTTTTTGCAAAAAATGTCAATGACAGCTTCTTCATTAATAGGAAGGTCGCGATTGATCGTCATCTGGGCAAGCCCATTCAGCCTTGCATTGTGGTGCATAGATATGATTTAAGTCTGCGCATAGTTGAGGATTTCTATGCTGTCGCGGAAGAGAGGGGCAACGTGATAAAGAGTTTCAGCAGCGTATTTATCTGGGGGTAAACGGATTCCTCACCTAACAATGTTGTAAAACATCAACTGCGGTATGTGGCCGCTCTGCCACTGAGACATTCGACCATCTGGTTTTCCAGTGCAAGTATTCGCCACGCACAGCAGATATGTGACCAAATTAATAGATAATTAATTCTGAATTGTTTGTTTCAATAAATTTAACAAAGTTTAATTTAATAATAGAGGAAAGAATTGAAAAATATCCCAAATTTACAGGTCCGCCCGTCACTTCAAAATTCACTTTGGCTAGGATTGGGGGGGGGGGGCGCCCGCACAGGTACTGAGGCCGATGTTTTATGGTTATAGTGAATTGACTGTGTGCGGCTACCAAGATACGAAAGAAACCAGTCTAGTACTCCGTCACGAAGACCATACCAGTGGCAGAGCCGTTCAAGCAATATTTTGTGTTCGACTGTGTCAAAAGCAGTGCTGACCATTGTCAGCGGCTGATTTTGAGGAGAGCAAAATGAACTGATTTTATTTTTAATGACTCAAAATCTTCTCAATAATTCTGATAAATTGCTTCAGGGATTCGTATGTGATAAGTTCGGTGCTTTTTTGCATACCTGAACTTCTTAAAACGTGAAACTCGAACACGAACTTTCAAAAAATTGAAACTCAAACTTTTGAAAGAGTGAATTCCGAAATTTAGAAAGTCGAAAACCAGAGCTCGATGTTTGAAAAATTGAAAATCCGAACCCAATCTTTGAAAGTCTCAATCCTGAACCCGAAAATTCGAAATTCCCGAACCCGAAAAAGTCACACCCGTGACATCTGTAAATAGAAATAAATATTTATACTTATCTGTGCCAAAAATAAATAAAATTCAAAGTAATTTGTTTATTTTATTTTGTTTATAAGGATCAGCCTATGAAAAGCATGGGTGGTAGGTAACTCGGTGTGATCTCGATGTGCTGCTTAGGCTTGCCAAGGCGCTTTAAATACGGATTATTATTATTATTATTATTTTAGCTTTAGTTAGTTTTCAAATAAACTATTTTAGTTGTTTTGTTTCACTTGAAAAAATGCCTATGCATTAATTTTGATTAATAAAGCCAATTATTTTTCTTTTACATTTAGCATTATTTTAAAAAATATTCTAATGATTTTAACAATGTTTTTATGAAACTTTTGATTTTGAACTGTAAATTTAATATATATGAAACAATACATTTACAGTTTGATGAATGAGGTTGTACAGACTTCTCCGACAATTGGTAGCAATGTAGAAGAAGTAGTTTGGAAGAATATTCATTTTATTATGTGGGATATTGGAGGACAGGAGTCGTTGAGAGCTTCATGGAATACGTATTACTCTAACACTGAGGTTTTTATATATTCTATATTTATTGTTATTATTATTTTTATTGTACCTAAAAATGAATATATTATATTTTGTCTTTAATGTACTTACCTTTAACTTTATATATATACTAGCGGGGGCACCCGGGGTTTTTAGAGGTTTTTCTAATGTTTGTCTCTCTCGCTCCCGTTTCCTTCTCCGCTTTCCCGCTCTCGATCGTTTTCCAGCTCCCGGTTGCTTTCCCGCTCGATCTTTCGCTCTCAGTTGGGCTCCAGTTTTTGCTCATATATGTATGTATATACATATATATATATATATATATATATATATATATATATATATATATATATATATATATATATATATATATATAGTTCCCGCTCACTCACCCGCTCTGCTCCGCTCATTTTGTGACGGATTTCAAATTTTTTTTCACTATAATTGATTCCCCTTGACTCTCAAGGTTGTGTGAAAATTTCATTATGATTGGATGAATGGTGTAGCAATGCATAAAGGATATACATATATACATACATACATATATACATACAAACATTCATATATATATATATATATATGTGTATGTATATATATATATATCATCATCATCATTTATTTTTGAAACGTCCCTATTCCACGCTATGCTAGGGTTGGACGTTTTTCCATATCAAGTCATGATCCAGGGCAGACTGCCGCTTCAGGCCGAGCTCATCCATGTCTTTCTTCACACATTACCACCAAGTCTTCCTACTTCTACCTTTACTTTTCACTCCTACAACATCCACATCTCTAATTGCCCAATCATCTGCATTTCTACGCTCCAAATTTCCAAACCAGCTTAGTCTTCGATGCCTCACCACATCAGCCACACAAGGAACATTCAGAAGGCTATACAAATCCACACTGTGTGCATGATCATTCAACGAAACACCACACATCCATCTAACCATCATACGCTCTGCCCTTTCTAAACTTCTTAGATTCTCCACCTTCATAGACCATGTTTCAGTGCCATAAATATGGACACTTTTGAACACATGCCTTATACACCTTTCCTTTCACATGAAAGGATGCACCACGGGTGGTCAAGATAGGAGATAACCCTTTGAATTTAGCCCAGACAGAACGCACTCTAGCTCTCACCGCCTCTTCTACACCTCCTTCTGCACCTAATGTGTCACCTAGGTAACAGAACTTGGTCACACACTCTGGCTCAACCTCAACCTCACCCAACAACTTTTCCTGAACAGAACCACCAGCCACACACAGTGTGGTTTCAGTTAAGCGTAACTTTAACTGAATTTGGTCTAATAACTGAAAAAAGAGATTTAATTTAAGTACTAACTGAAACTTTAACTGAAAAATAATGTTAACTTTAATTGTAATACTAATAGTAAAAAAAAGTAGTAACTGTAATACAAACTGAAATGCGCCAAAATTGTATTTCTTTGTTTATATTTGGTAACCGAACCCACTCGTGTCTTTTATCTCTACTATGATTTTCTTTTTCATCGCTTTATTTCCATTTAATGACGTATAAACAATGTTAAAAATAAATTCTGGCCGAAAACAAGAAAATGGAGTTTGGCGTTATTAAGTTGCGAACCCTCTACTGATAAAAGCCGGTGCAACGTGGTTTGTAGTGTGGAAGCTCACGTGGTCAAAACTTGTGGAGCTCTGTTGAAAAGTAAATCATCTAAGTCATAGACATAAGGAAGTGGCAAAAGAACTTGAGGTTCTGGAGACAAATCGCAAAAAGCTAAAGGCCAAGTGCAAACTAATAGAAAATGATATAGGAAACACGGTTAACCAGAATTGCACACAGACTACTTTGCCTGCTTTTATTAACCAAAAAAGAATGGAATTCAGATGCACAAGAAGTGAAACTGAGACAGCGTTTGCTTAGTAATATCAGTATTGGGTTATATTAATAACTGTTATACTAACTGTAATAGTAACTGAACAAATTATTAACTCTAATATTAACTGGAAAAAATGAAAAAAATTAACTTTAACTGTAATACTAACTAAAAAATATTAAATTGGCTAACTTTAACTGATACTCTAACTGAAAAATCCTAATTGAAACAACACTGGCCACACAACTCTTACAACGGAAGCCAACAAGATCTTTCAAACTACCCAAAATGCCACTGCACCTTTTATGGACCCAACTCTTACAATCCACACAACAAATAGAATTGGAGCCAACACTTTTTCACTTTTTCTATTTTAGTTTTTTTTATTAAAAGTTTAATGTACAAGTTATGTCAATTTAAAAAAAACAATATCTAAGAGCAATGTTTTTTGTCACACCATCTTTAGCCAACACAAACAAACTGGATGGTTTGCTCTCGCAAGATTATGCCACGGTTATAACCTTGGTTGTATGTGAGTATGTGTGTATCACCTGTAGTGTGCACGTCGTCTGCATACTGGTACTTTCTCGCGTTTGTCATCATTTAGAGTCTAAATTTAGACAAATAGATGTACCCAAACTAAACAAATGAAACTTATTTCAAGTTTTAAAAATTTTTTGTAAATTTTTATAAATTTTGAAATTTTTTAATATTTTTAATTTTTAAATATTTTTTTCAATGAATTCCTTAAATATAGTTATTAATATTGTCTGTCGCATATAGTTCATCATTCTATGTTATCTCGTTTTATTCTAGACAAAATTTCCACAGTTGACATTTCAGTCGAGATCCCGATATCGTATCGTATCGGATTTGTTTTGTTATTGGTCGAGGCGTCTCGTATTGTATCGTTTTATTCGAGACAAATTTCAGAAGTCGTATCGTATCGTTTCAAAAAAATAACGGGACGCAGAATCCTACTGCATAAATAAATGAGCGTGCACATAAATAAGCTATCTCTAGGGACATGGTTTTTGACATCTAAGATATGTAATTAGTATCAAGTGACACATAATTTTCATTATTCAGTTGGATACAATTTCTAATTTATGTTCAATTCGTTTGGGTGTAATGTTTAAATATCAAAAGAGGTGTCTGAGCTTTAAGCTTAATATATAAGCTCCTGTTAACTTTTAGTGAGAGATTCTTTTCTAAAGAAGCTTGTCATCTAATGAAAATTATAAAAACTTTTTTAAAGTGGCCCAACAGTCTAACAAGTTTTGGAGCCATCTAATTTTACAAAGATGTACATTCTATTGCTAAAATCATTTAAATCAAAATCTCTTAAACATTTTATTTTTTGTGATTATCTTGTTCTTTGAAGTAATTTAGTAACTAATCATCAATCTAATCCGTATTTTTACACGTTTTTATTTACCTCACACTGTATGTTGTATGTTGTATTTTCAGATTTTTTAAATCGATTTTTCGACCACTTCTACATGTCCAATTGTCTTGAAAATTTCAAAACACATGTATTCTTGATGACAATGCAGTATTTTAATATTTCATATCATAAAAATATTTAAACTATAATTAACTAAAATACGCCAATGCAATCAATAAGCAGGCTGTGGATTCAGGCCTACATAGCGGCGTTCTCTCTATCATTGCTAACGCTGCATGTGGATTCAGGCCTACATAGCAGCGATCTCTCCATCATTGCTAACATAGCATGCACCTTATACTTATACATACTTACATAACTATACTTATGCACACATAAACGCACATACACCCCACACACACACTGAAAAAGGCTCAACTGGTGCAGGTGACATGGGAGGAGTCGACCTACATAAATAGCCATGAATGCTGCATGATAGACGTGTGGTTTATCTTTATAATTAGACGGACCCAAACAAATTTAGTAAACAAGAAGATTTGAACGAAGACTTTTTACGTAAATTTGGAAACACAACATTGATATATTTTGCAGTTATATATATTTACGTACTCGTGGTGCTGAAAATTACGGAAACCGCTACACAACGGAAAAGACGATTGAAAAGAATAGACAATAATATTATGAAAAAAGATACTTTTTTCAAAAAACACGCTTTTATTTATGTGTGGAAAGTGCACTAAAAATTATGAAATAATTTTTTTCCTTTCCTTCTATATGTCATAAAATAAAATAAAAGCGTGGGACGCTCATCATAAACCATGGATTATGATGGAAATGGATTAGGATGAGCTCCCACGCTTTTATTTTTAGTCAAAGATTATTTGATGACATATAGAATGAAAGGAAAAAAAATTATTTTATACTTTTTAATGCACTTTCCACACATAAATAAAAGCGTGTTTTTTGAAAAAAGTATCTTTTTTCGTAATATTATTACAATCTATGTGTACAGGGCTGGATTAACACATATGAAGGCCCTGGCGCACTGAGAAAAATGAGACCCCCATTATGAAATTTACAAATTATGACTTTAATGTTTTGATTCAAAGCTAGGGTTGTTACAGTTTTGAAAAAAGATTCAGTTTGAGTTTCAGTTAAAGTAACTGAAACTTTACAAAAATTCAGTTAACTGAATCTTTAAAGATTCAGTTTCAATTACAGTTAGATTCAGTTTTTTTTACGTAAACTACCAAGAAGAAATTTACAATAAAAAAACACTTTGCAACCACAGTCAAGTTTTAAAAAGTTTCTTTAACTTAAGAATTCCTTGTTGAATTTATAAAAAAACTTCAGCTTCCAGCTTGTCATCACCCAAATTATGCCGGCATCTGCAAAGAACAAAGCTAGTTCTGCTGAAAATGCGTCCACGAGGAGCAGATGTTGCCGGGACTGAAAGTACATCAATAGCTATATTGTATACTTTTCAACATTTTATAGAATTTCTTGTCCAAAAATCAAGGGGATCTTGTGAAGATTCCTATTCCATTAGCAGATTACAATAAGATGTTATTTCTACATCTATTAAAGCAAATCCTTCATTTAGTGTTTCTAAGAGTTTTCTTTGCTCAATTTTCGCACGAGCAGCAGCCAAAATATCAAACATATCTGGCATGTTTTTCTCTTCTTAATATGAATTGTAGTCTACATTTTAATTGAAGGATTTTCTATCAAAAGATACGGCAAACTGTTTGCAGCAAATGCCGAGGCATTCTTTGCGTTCTTTAACAATAAAACAGTTTTCAATCGATGCCTGGTTTTTTAAATCCGAAAAGGGCCGTTTATTAGACTTGCAATGTATATTTTCGATATCATTGTTCCTTTTTCCTCTAAATACTATGCATATTCTATCCCATGCTTCCTCAAGTGAGACTCTAAATTTGTCCCATTCTTACCTTTCAAAATTACGGAACAAATGTTGCACTTACTATTTGATCTAGCTCCTGTAAACCTTTTATTACGGGGTTAGTAATAAGTCTTGTTTTGGAGTATCTAGCTTTTTTTGTTGGAGGTCCTAAAGCAGATTCCGATTCATTTTGTTGAATAAACGACAATTCTTCCTCGGTAGATTCGTTGATGACAAAGTTATTACTAATGCAAGTATCTTCCATTTCAGTAATTCTAAAAACTTGAAAATCTCCTAAAAACATCGCAGGCAGCACAACACTAACACAATACAAAAAGAAAGAACTATTCGTAACTTCAACCGAAGTTATCGTCCGTGCCATAAAATCAAAACTTGTAACCCCAAACCCAAAAATAATATTAAAAAAATGCTTAAAAGATTCAGTTATATTCAATTTTCTCAATAGATTCAGTTTCAGTTACAGTTTTTAAAAAGATTCAGTTTCAATTAAAAGTAACTGAATCTAAAAAGATTTAGTTAACTGATTGTTTCAGTTTTCAGATTCAGTAACTGTAGCAACCCTATTCAAAGCCAAATGAAATGTATCATTAATTACACAGTTGAAATTTCTCAACTATAAACTCTCAAGTAAGTACAACAAAAACATAGACCTACAGATTACAGAATACTGTACATTATGATTTACAATGATCTCTTTCTACGTAGATTTAGCTGAACTGAATGCGTCAATAACTTCAGAAAATTCCAACTCCTGAAGTACATCACTTTCAATGTTTAAGAGAGATAGGTTGTTTAGTCTCTCTTGAGTCTGTGTTGACTTCAGAGCAGATTTGATGCGTTTTAGGTGACTGAAAGATCGCTCACCAGCACAGAAGAAGAATGTAGGTGTTCGGGAAGGCCTTTCTGAAATCATTCTGCAGCATCAATTTCAGCATCTCAGGAGGTGAGCAGGAAATAACCTTGAGATACTTGAGAAGTGATCTCCACTGGAACCATTTATTCTCAACTTGGCCCAGACTCTCGTCAAAAGTACTTTTTTCGTTTCTCAGTGAACTTAAAAGTTCCAGATAGTTTCTTTCCTAATTAAACAAACTCACCAATTTTTTTTTCACCTGGCATTTCGACAAACTCTCACAGAGACTGGAGAAGACTCACAAAAGATCCCAGATCGGTTTTCTTCAGATTAGATGCTTACTGGTGATGTTTATTCTCTTAGAACACAGTTCCAAAATGTTGTCAGAAAGCCTGTTTCCAGTTTCGCCAAAGATTTAGTAATAGATTGATCTTCAGCTTTAGTAGCCTTATTCCAGCAATCTGTTGCAAAACTTCAATGCACACATTGTAATTTGAGATCAAACTGTGTAGCGCATCAGCGCGTGCAGACCAACAAGTTTCATTCAGTCACTTTGGAAAAGTACATGATCCTTCAGTAGTTTTTAACTTGTCCGTTAGTACACGCCACCGTGAAGTAGAGGAAGATAGAAACACATACATTTTCTGCACAACTCCGAAGAAGGTAACGGTATGGACACATGACTCAGCTGCAGCATCTCCAGAAAGATTTAGAAAATGAGCCATGCAAGGGATAAAAGGTGCCCTTGGGTTGTCATGGAGCTCTTGAAATGCCCCCACCAAAAGACAGAAAACAGTTAAAATCGTTTTTGGGTATGGTTAGTTACTATTCTGTTTTTGTACCAAAGATGAGACAAATGAGAGGCCACTAGATGACTTGGAAAAAAATGAGAAGTTTGAATGGTTTACTCTAGTACACCAGGAATCTTTCACAATCTTAAGAAGGTGTTACAATCAAATTTATTGCGGACGCATTATGATCCCATAAGAGACATCGTAATAGCTGCTGATGCATGTGAATACGGAATTGGAGCAGTGATTTCACACCGATTTCTTAATGGAACAGAAAAAGCAGTCGCTCATGCAGGCTGTGCGCTGACCCAAGCAGAAAAGAATTACGGCCAAATAGAAAAAGAAGCTTTAGCCCTAGTTTTTGCGGTAAGGAAATTCCATAGATTTGTTTATGGAAGGCGGTTTACGCTATTGACCGATCACAAGCCTCTCTTGTCAGTATTTGGTTCAAAGAAAGGAATATCTGCACTCGCTGCAAACAGACTGCAGAGATGGGAATTGATACTTTTAGCTTATGATTTTGAGATCGAATATCGACGAACAGCAAATTTTGATCAAGCTGATGCCTTATCAAGACTCATTGATTCCAAAAAAACAACAGGAAAAGAGGATTTGATATAGCAGTTGTAAACGAAGACATCACAATGATACAAGAGGATACGATGAGACAATTACCTGTTAGTAAGAAAGATATTCAAATCATGACAGAAGAAGACTCTGAACTCAGAGAGTTAAGTGAGATCATTAAAAAGGGATTTTGGCCAAAAGTTAAACCTTGATCAAACTGGAATGCATTCCAGCAACTGATTTGACTTTTCATGATGGCATTCTATTTATGGGTGTAAGAGCAGTAATTCCAAAAAACTGCAACAGCGTATATTGAGGATGCTACATCAGGGTCATCCAGGAATTACGAGAATGTAAATGCTGGCCAGACAGTCGGTGTATTGGCATGGAATCGATAGAGATATTGAAAGTATGGTGAACACCTGTGATGCATGTCAAAAAGCTGCTAAAATGCCTATAAAAACACGTTGTCATCATGGCCTGAACCATCACAGGCCTGGGAGAGAATTCAATGTTTCTGGTTGTTGTGGACGCATATTCAAAATGGCCAGAAATAATACAAATGAGTGCGGCTACCTCAACAACGACAATTCGCGAACTGAACAGAATAAAAGTGATGGAGAGAAAGCCCCAGTAAGAATTGTGTTCCCAGGAGAGGAAGAGATGTTGAAACCAGACATAAACGCAACCCCTCGTGTTACGGAGAATGAGGATGGAGAGAATAGACAAGGAGACCATGTTCCGAGCCATTTGGATAATGAAGTCAATCCGGAGGAGTTGACACACAAAAATATATATATATATATCTTTAAGTTTTATTCTATTTCCTATTTAGTTACTTCATAAAAACAAAGCAAATATAATTTCATTAATAATTAACGAAAGATCTAATAAGTGTTTAGCAACCACAATAGTTAGATTATACTTATTATCATTTAATTAGAATAATAAAGATATAACACTAATAGAAAGATGGTTTTTATACATAAATGTCAGAATGTTAAATGCTTACAGTTATTGTAATTTGTTGAAGTGCTATTGAGAATAACACATTCATTATTTTTTTTTTTTTCAGTTTGTCATTCTTGTCATAGACAGCACAGACAGAGAGAGGCTGTCCATAACAAAAGAAGAACTTTACAGAATGCTCGCTTGTGAAGTTAGTTAAAAAGTTCTTAAACTTTTATAGCTTTTAAGGGAGAGTATAAAAATATTAAGCATCTGCGTCCCGATATCGTTATCTCGAATTCAATCGAGATTTCAAAACGATACGGGATTCCCGTATCATTATTGAAACGATACAGCCTGCGGAAGAAGTCTCGTATCGATATTAATTGGCGATACTTAAAATTTCATTCTCGATTGAAATCCCGAAAAATATCGGGATTTTTTAAAAATATTTTCCAATAAATAACGAAAGTCATACATATTTAATTAACGATTGTCACAACTGTGAATATTTGCAATTGATTCATCAACATTGATTAATTAATCTACCTATTGACAGAAGTTTATAACTATTATCATACCCACTTTAAATTCGGTTTTCCAGACAGCCTGTAGCCCTATTATTTACTATTTTTAGTCTGGGAACCGGCAGCAAAAAAGCCACGCTCCTCTTAGGCTGCTAGTCGAGCTCTGCATACTACTGATACTACAAGCCCTACAAGGCAATCGTACTCGCTGACATCGATGACTATTATTATTATTAATGAGAATAATGAGTAATGTAATAGTAATGATCATTCTATGTTTATGTTTTGGTTTAGTCTGTTTGATAAACTTATTTTTTCAAATTTGTTACATAGAATTGGAATGATTATTTTAGTGTTTCGATATCCGTAATTGACCGTAATAGTAGCTCATCTAAGATATATCTTTATAATCTCGGTGATATTCTTGGTTGTGTGTGAGTATGTGTGTGCCACCTGTAGTGTGCACGACAGTGCCGTAGCCCGTATCGTCTGCAGCTGGAATTCGAAACTTTCTCAGCTTCTTTCCTGCTATTGCTAACCGCATTCGCCATTGCCTATAAATAAACACGCTGGGTTTTTTCACTTTTTTAATTCTTGCAGAGAGGCACTTTCTCGTGTTTGTCATCATTATCATGCCGCGTCACTAAATAAAGTAAATAAATACATTCTATCGGCGGTAGCGTTTTATTTAGAGTCTAAATTTAGACAAATAGATGTACCGAAACTAAACAAATGAAACTTATTTCAAGTTGTAAAAAAAAATTAAATTTGGTAAATTTTTTAAATTTTTAAATTTTTTAATATTTATATATTTCTTTTCAATGAATTTCTTTAATGTAGTTATTAATATTGTCTGTCGCGTATAGTTCATCATTCTATGTTATCTCTAGGCAAAATTTCCGCTTCAGTCGAGATCCCGAAATCGTATCGTATCGTATCGATATCGTATCGTTATTGTTCGAAGCGTCTCGTATTGTATCGTTTAATTCGAGGCAAATTTCAGAAATCGTATCGTTCCAAAAAAATAACGGGACGCAGAAGCTTAAAAAATATATCTAGTTTAATACAAACCTCTGATCATTGATACCTTGTTACTTATCTGCTTAGTTTTTGTTTAGTTTTGTTCTGATTTATCCAATGGGATTTTTCAGGACTAAAATCATATAAGATTCTTTTATTTTCCATTTCATAGTTTTTAGAGCAAAGTAATCAGTACTCATTGTATTGCAGTAGGGGTTTTAGCCTTGGGCTAGTGTCCGTAAGGTTCTGAGGGAGTGAATTAGGAGAGCTACCTGTAACTGTTGTTCTGCAAAATAACCTCACATATAAATAAAATATTTAAAAAAAACTTTTTAAAATACCACGTTTTTGTGAACTAAAAAGATGAAAATAATTTTTCTCTGGGCTGTTTAAGAAATGTTTTTATGGAGGCATGCATTAATTGTGGATATTGGTATGACAAACGAGCCATAAATTTTTAAAACTTAAAACGTGGGGCGCCTTTTACTCAAACTAACCATCTGCTATTTTTTAAACAGTATAGAACGCTTTTTTGAATATCCACAATTAATGCATGCCTCCATAAAAACATTTCTAACACAGCCCAAAGAAAAATTATTTTATCTTTTTAGTTCACAAAAATGTGGTAATTTAAAAAATTATATATATATATATATATATATATATATATATATATATATATATATATATATATATATATATATATATATATATATATATGTATTTATATATATTTTATAGACCAAGTTTTGTTGCAAACTTTTTCTATTATATGAGATAGTTCACGTAATTTAATTCGCCCACGAAGTTGTTCAAAGGACACCCGATTATACAAATCTTTATTACTTTTTAACTTGCAAGTTTTGGCTATTTTTCAGCCATCTTCAGAAAAAGTAAAAGGCCGGACGGTACAGGAACGATGAATAAAAACAAATAATAAAATGTCGAAGTAGATAGATAAAAATAAAATAAATACAATTATGACCAAAATAAAATATGAGGGAAGGTATTAATTAAGAATAAAATCGTAGGAGCAAATATAAATTAACTAGAACATAAGAATTGTAGGTGTTAGTTTTTTGTCGATACAGGTGTTAGTTTTTCGTCAATAAGAATTGTACATACAAATTGAAGGCCTTATATGTCAAAGTATATATAGATAGAAAGAAAATAAATAAAATTAAGAGCAAAGATAAAACACAAAGGGATGTATTAATTACCATTAAAATCATAAGAGCAAATATAAAATAAATATGGCTGAAAATAATACCTAAGCTAGAAAACCAAGAGAAATCTAAAGTTTATGTCTACGTAATGTAATGTTTGGGTTATTAATTAAATGAGAAAAGGGGGTGCTATGGTCACCATAACTAGTCAAAGCAAACAAACGAGGAATGTACAGAGCATATATATAGAATAGGTATATCGGCCCGCCTGTAGTTTAAGATGGCTTTTAGCTAGGCAGCCTAGGAGCCAGACCAAAGAACTCCGAAAACGATTTAGAGTCTTTTTGGTTACATGAATATTCATTATTTATATTAATCGGCAATAACTTTACCGATATAAACCGATAAAGAAATGGGAAAATTTGAAATTTAATACAGCATTTGGCAATAATAATAATTAAAATATGGGCTGATTTTGAAATTTGTTTTACTCAATTTACGGTTCTCAGCTAGCTTAAAATGTGTACTGACTGTACTGCAACATTTGGCAATATCTGTTTGATTTGCCAGAGCTATAAAAAAATTCCAATTTCAAAACTTGTTTAATGTTTTGTACAAGTATCTGCAGAAAACTGAAAAAAGTCAGAACAAAGCTTAAGATCTTTAAAATCTACAGAGAAAAAAAGTATAAAATATTTAGAATAAATTTAAATGTACATCTATATATGAAAAGAAAAAGTTTCTTAGACTAAAATTACATCTTTTTATAAAAAAAAAAAAAAAAAAAAATTTAAACTATTTAAATTATGAGTACATCTACTTAAAAAATTCAAAGCAAAGTATAAAATCTTTAGAATATATGTATATCTATAAAAAAGTGAAAAAATATCTAAAATCTTTAGAAAATATGCACATCTATTTAAAAAAATCAAAGCAGAGTATAGGAATGTTCAAAATTCAGCAATGAAACCATATCATTATTTGAATAAGTGTGATCAGAAAAAGATCTTGCAGAAATTTATAAATTTGTGTTGCTGTTTTCTCTAGGTTTTTTGTTGATCTGAAAGATCTCAGATTTTTTAGTTTTATTATTTGATAGACTGGAAAAAGAAAGTATAGAAATATTTAAAACAGAATTTAATTCTGAGCAGATCTATATACAATCTTAAGAATTTAGGCTTTGATTCATATAACACAGATTTTTGATGTTGATTTTGTTTTTTAAGTACATGTACTCATAAATTAAAGTTTAAAATTGTTATAACTTTTTTGTTATAAAAAGATGTACCTATAGTCTAAGAATCTTAGACTTTGTGTTGATTTTTTCATAGATAGATGTACATTTCTTTATCGGTTTATATCGGTAAAGTTATTGCCGATTAATATAAATAACTAGCGGGGTTACCCGGCGTTGCCCGGGGTTTTTAGAGGTTTTTCTAATGTTTGTCTCTCTCGCTCCCGTTCCCTTCTCCACTTTCCCGTTTTCGTAGCGTTCCCGGTCGCTTTTCCGCTCTCGGTCGTTTTCCAGCTCCCGGTCGCTTTCCCGCTCAGAAGTTTTGTTATCGATTTTCTCTCTTGCTCGCGTTTCCTTCCAAGCTTGCTCTCCCGATTCCAGTCGCTTTCCGCGTTCCCGGTCGCTTTCCGCGTTCCCGGTCGCTTTCCGCGTTCCCGGTCGCTTTCCGCGTTCCCGGTCGCTTTCCGCGTTCCCGGTCGCTTTCCCGTTCCCGGTCGCTTTCCCGTTCCCGGTCGCTTTCCCGTTCCCGGTCGCTTTCCCGTTCTCGGTCGCTTTCCCGTTCCCGGTCGCTTTCCCGTTCCCGGTCGCTTTCACGTTCTCGGTCGCTTTCCCGTTCCCGGTCGCTTTCCCGTTCCCGGTCGCTTTCCCGTTCCCGCTCACGCTTGCTCTCCCGTTCCCGGTCATGCTTGCTCTCCCATTCCCGGTCACGGTTGCTCTCCCGTTCCCGTTCCCGCTCATTTTCTCTTTTACATTCTTTCATAACTTCTGTTAGCCTATAAAACGTAAAATAGATTTGCTAAGACTATATATATATATGAATGTTTGTGGGTTAGTTTGTCTATTATAGAAACGGGAAAGAGACCCGGAACGGACAGCGAGCGGGAACGGAAAAGCAAGCGTGAGCGGGAATGGGAGAGCAAACGTGAGCGGGAATGGGAGAGCAAACGTGAGCGGGAACGGGACAGCGATCGGGAACGGGAAATCGACCGGGAGCGGGAAAGCGACCGGGAGCGGGAAAGCGACCGGGAGCGGGAAAGCGACCGGCAGCGGGAAAACGACCAAAAACGGGAAAGCGAACAGGAGTGGGAAAGCAGGTGGGAAAGGAAACGGGAGAGAAAGAGACAAACATTAGAAAAACCTCTAAAAAACCTGGGCAACGCCGGGTATCTCCGCTAGTACATACATAAACACACACACAGACACACATACATGCACATACACATACATACATACACACATACATACGCACATACATATATATATAGTTCCCGCTCGCTCACCCGCTCCGCTCCGCTCATTTTGTGACGGATTTCAAAATTTTTTTTTTATTTTTGATTTCCATTGACTCTCAAGGTTGTGTGAAAATTTCATTACGATCGGATGAATGGTGTAGCAATGCATAAAGGACATTAACATATAAACATATAAACATATATACAAACATTCATTTTTATATATATAGATGAATATTCATGGAACCAAAAAGACTCTAAATCGTTTTAGGGAGGCCATCTTGGCATCTCACTCAAAACTTGCTCATCTCCGATATACCTATTCTATATATATATGGTACAGAGTTCAACTGGTAGGAATCATGGTGAGGGACCGTCTCAGAGAAGAAGCACGTTCACTATGACAGGTTCTAGGAAGTAGGAAGGATGGCAAAGGAGAGAAACCATGACCACAGTTCTGGGAATGATATCTTTGGTGGTGACGAACTCTTAGTACAGAGTGCAGATCTAATACATTTTAAGGGACATTCAGGTTTGTGCTCCACAGGGGGCACAGGGGCAACATCAGCTGGGTGAAAAGGCAAACGAAGACTGTATGGAGTATGCTGGCCTGGAAACTTTCATAGTCTTTGGTGATGAGCTCCTAGTGCAGAGGTCAGATGCAATAGATTTTCTGAGACGCTGCTTCGTGGTCAATGGAGGATGAAGAAGTGCAGGCAGGTAGATGAAAGAGAGAACCAGGACTGTACTGAGTTTCATTAGTTGGGATGGGGCGTCGTGGAGAAAAACGTTCACTATGGTTGTTATAAGCGACAATTCTAGGGTGTAAAATGGATGAGGAAGGGGAAGAACCAAGATTATGGTCTTGAGAGCGAGATCTTTGGCGGGGAACCTTCGTAGTTCTCGACTTTTCGGTATAAAACTCGCTGTTCGAGACTACAATTAGTCAAAAACTTTTTCTTTAAACTTTTATTGTCAGACTGACGGACCGTTTCAGCTATGTCAGCCATCATCAGGGTCAAAAGTAAACAAACAGAAAGAACCGAAATTATCAAAGAATTAGCACACCAATAAAAGAGTAAACACTCCACCTGTCAAATCAAAGAATACGAGGCTCAACAAAAAGAACATGAGTAAAACAAAATTCCATAGTGTTTCCGACCGGAATCATAAACTAATGAAATCACAGAGACTATAACATTTATACTATTGGAATACACCATCAATTTTTGCGCTTTCGCTGTGTTATATTAGAAGAGACCAGAATTTCCTCAGATACATTACAATGAGATTCATCAGGAGCAGCCTCAACAGCCAAAGTATTTGTGTCAGAGGACGAGTCAGAAGTATCATCATTTATGTTATCCTCGTCGTTAGAAGGAATACAGGGTAACCAATGCATATTACTTTCCTTGACACCAAACAAGTAGAGAATCTGTGGAAATTTATTAAATTGCTTATTAATCGCAGGTCTCATTAATAAGATATAGAGAGCCTCTTTAATTTCAGCCGGAAAGAGTCGGTTTCACTTGTTAAAATCGAAACACCTTCAAGTTCTTTGCGTGTTAGCTTTTTCAAATGAATACATTCATAATGATTAAGAATACTCCCGAACTGGAGTATATATATATATATATATATATATATATATAAGCCTATGGATATTTGAAGCCCTTCCTATCGTCTAAGTCAAGTTATCTAAATTTTGCATACCTTCTTGCTTCTGAAGCATATATATATATATATATATATACACACATATATATATATACACACATATATATATATATATATATATATATATATATATATATATATATATATATATATTAGGGATGTCACGGGTAGTACTTTTTGGAGTTTTCGGGTTCGGGTTTGTGAAACTAGAGTTTTCGGGTTCGGGTTTGTGAAACTAGAGTTTTCGGGTTCGGGTTTGTGAAACTAGAGTTTTCGGGTTCAGGTTCGGGTTTGTAAAACTCGAGTTTTCGGGTTCGGGTTTGTGAAACTCAGGTTTTCGGGTTCGGGTTTGTAGTTTTTAAAAAACCGGGTTCGGGTTCGGGTACTGGCTTATGGTTTCAAATTCCTGGATTGATTTTAAATTTACCTAGTGTATATACATATACAAACGAGAGCGATCAATTCATCCATTCGACATTACACGTATTGAATAAACTCTAACAAGTTATTTTTTTAGCTTTCCAAATAATGTGATTTCTTTGGCCGAAGAAGGCTTAATTGTTTTAGTTCGTTCGTGGCTCGGTCCGGCCAGATAATCAGGCGGATTAGTGGTCTAGCTTACACACTCACCAATAAAATGACCTATTTGTGTTATTTGTTACGCAAAGGTGATAATACAAAACTTGTATGGCTTGCGATTAGTTTAATACGTTACCTCTTAAATTATACTAATTTATTAATTTTTTTCGCGGCTTGGTCCGGTCGGCGTATTTACAATCACTGTATGAGCACCGGACGGACCGATAATTATTCATGTTTACGCTTTTTCTTGCACTGTGATTGGCTGAAAACATTGACGCGAATGTGCCACATGCTAGATCGCACAGTAGTGGACTAATTTAAATAATTAAATTGTGTTACTTGTAACATAACATTTGGTTTTTTTAAACTTTACTTGTAAAATAACAATTTTGCATTTTATGATTTTACTTGTAGCAATGTTTTCTGGATAACTTTCATGAAATAAAATTATATACTCTAACTTTGAAACCAATTTAACTGAAAAAACCAGTCGATAAATAATGAATTTGCATCAACAACGTGATATTAGTGTATTGTTATATCACAACTTTGGTTGTTCTTAGCCAAAGCATAAAATTGTTTTTTTTTTAATTTTAGTGGGATTTAACAGCGCTATTAACTTCACGAGTTGCAGGAAAGAATCTGTTGAATGACTCGTGTATGAATTGAATAAAAAAGAGTTGATACAAATTTAGAATTCAACGGGCTCCATCGAGATCTGACAAAATTATTTTCAAAGCAATTGTAAGGCAGTGACTGGGAATCGAACCGTGATGCTCTCACATTCAAGGCTAACACCCTACCAACTCAGCTAACCTAGAACTTGCATGTACTTAGCAATTGGATCTAGTTATGACTGTATGTACTGAAAAATTTTAAGATAATTTATTTTAGAATATTTTTTCTAAACTTTTCTTAAAAAAGTTATATTTTTAATTGAACAACATTGAAAGTAAACTTCTAATAAATATCAAAAATCCCTTCAATGTTTTCAGCCAATCACAACGCAAGAAAGAGCGTAAACATGAATAATTATCGGGTCCGTCCTGTGCTCATACAGGGATTGTAAATACGCGTCCGGTCGGGTAATCAGGCGGATTAGTGTTCTAGCTTACACATTTGCCAATAAAATGACTGTGACGCATAGATCATTTATAGACTTTGCCAGTTAAAGTTTAGGATTATGCAAGATTATCTTTATAACAAAGGGTCTTTGTTATATCAAAAAAACTTTGAGTATATGAATGAATAAACATAAGAATATATAACTGAAGTAAAAAGTTTAGAGTCATGGCTATCCGCGATTTCTTCGACCAAAGAAGGCTTAATTATTTTAGTTCGTTCGCGGCTCGGTCCGCCTGATAATCAAACGGATTAGTGGTCTAGCTTACACAATCACTAATAAATCGGTTCCTAATACTATTTCATTTTTGATAAACTAGAAATGTTATGAAAACTCTGTTTGTGTTGCTATTTTTAAAACTGGAATAAATATTTATTTACTAAAAAAATTTATTTTTTCACAAATCTGAGTTCGGGTATTAGGCTTATGAATTTTCGGGTTCGAGTTCGGGTATCAAGTTTTCACATTTTCGGGTTCGAGTTCGGGTTCGGGTATCAAGTTTTCTCATTTTCGGGTTCGGGTTCGGGTATCAAGTTTTCACATTTTCGGGTTCGGGTATCAAATTTTCACACTTTCGGGTTCGAGTTCGGGTATCAGAAAAAGACCGGGTAGTACCGAACTCGGGTTCGGGTTCAGGTACCCGTGACATCCCTAATATATATATATATATATATATATATATATATATATATATATATATATATATATATATATATATATATATATATATATATATATATATATATATATATATATATATATATATATATATATACCCTTGGACTAACATGAAGACAAGAAAGCAAGTTGAGAAAAATGTGGTCAATAAAAACACATGTTTCATCATTTTGAAAATTGTCTAACTTTGATTTACTTCATTTTTAATTTGATAAACTTTATTAACGACATCATAGGGATCATCTAAAATTCGTGAATTAACTCCATACTAGGGTTGTTACAGTTATGAAAAAAGATTCAGTTTCAGTTAAAGTAACTGAAACTTTACAAAGATTCAGTTTCAGTAAACTGAACTTTAAAGGTTCAGTTTCAGTTACAGTTAGATTCAGTTTTTTTTTTTTTTTTTTTTCAAATTTTTTAGGTAAACAACCAAGAAGAAATTTACAATAAAAAACACTTTGCAACACAGACATGTTTAAAAAATTTATTTAGCTTAAAAATTCCTTGTTGAATTTATAAAAGACTTCAGCTTCCAATTTGTCGTCACCCAAATTATGCCGACATCTACTAAGAGCAAAGCCAGCTCTGCTAAAAACTCGTTCACATGGAGCAGATGTTGCCGGGACTGAGAGTACATCAACAGCTATATTATAAACATTTGGAAATTTTATAGAATTTTTAATCCAAAATTCAAAAAGATCTTGTGTTGGTTTGTGTTCCATTATCATATTACAATAAGATGCTATTTTAACATCTATCGAAGCAACTCCTTTGTTTGGTGTTTCTAATAGCTTCCTTTGTTCAATTTTTGCCCTAGCAGCAGCCAGAATATCGAACGCATCCGCTGGATTTTGCTCTCCTTGATTGGAATTGTAAACTACATTTACAGCCGTTGAATGGCTGCTGAAAGACTGGTTAGAAATGCCTGGCATTCCAGACACAAGAACCTACAACAAAATATAACATCATTCCCCTGATTTTGAGTGTTTTTAAATTTTATTACCAAACCTACCAAACGTTTGAGCTCGCATTTGGCGTTTTCCAATAATTCACCTTCAATGAACAAAGCATAACGTGGGTCCAGAAATGTTGCCAACACATATATTGGATCAAAATCCAAACTACCTGGTTTTACTATTTTCGAGAAACGTTGACTTATTCTACAATGCTTTTATCTACTCGTCGTCTCTGTTTGTCTGTTTCTCTGTCTGCTTCAAATCTTGCAATCAATTTTTTAGTCACTTCCTGATGATAGATTTTTTCAAATTTTGCATACATGCTCAAAATAGAAGACAATGCAATATTCAATTATTAGTTTTACAATAAGTCAATTAATTTAGTTAATTTTAATTAATTTCATTTTTATATGGGAAGAAAAAATTATAATAATTATAATTATTATAAATTATAAATTATTATAAATAATATAAATTATAAATTATTATAAAATTATAAATAATTATAATTAAATAATTATAATTATAAGAAAAAATTGATTGCAAAATTTGTGTTTTAATTACATATAAAAGCATTGGGTTTTAAAAATTCGTTTTTAATTTACTTGTTTCATGTAATAAGATTTGAACAGATTTCAAAACAGGTTGAAAACTGTTATCACTCTGAAACTAAAAAGAAACATTACTTAGCAAAAAAACTCCAAAAAAAATTTTTTAACGGAAATAATTTAAAGTCAAGATTTTTGCATAGACGAGCATCATTACAGCAAATAAATATACTACTTTTCTTAAACTGTCTTTTCTTTAATTAGAGTAAAGAGACTTTCTCTTGAATATAAGAAACAGTTACATTAATCATTAATGTAATCAAATAAGCAAGTAAAAAAAGTATACAAAAATTTAATCCTTACTTGAATGCTCAGATGACATTGGAGCCATTATCTGTAACTATACATAGAATTTTTGATTCCTCAATTTTCCATTCTTGAATAATTGCACTGTATAAGTTAAAAATCTTATCTCCTCTCCTGTATGGGGTTGCATAATTGTTCTACAAGCCAGAAGAGCTCTTCTTATTTTATTGATGTTTCGATCAAAATAATAGCAAGTTATTCCCATCATTGCCGATGAATAACTTGGCAGAGACCACAAATCTGTTGTGATCGACACATACTTAGCTGAATTCAATGATAATTCAACAGATCGTTTTAATTCTTTTACTAATTCGGACACTTTTGTGGATATATCGTGTCGGTTCGGCAAGGTTAGTAAACGACCTTCCGACACATATTTTTAATAGAAGGTTCTTCGATCAAAAGAAATGGCAAACTGTTTGCAGCAAATGCCGAGGCGATAGCATGGACTGCCTTATTATAGGCATAGGAGCCTTTTTTAATGTCATTTTTGCATTCTTTAACAACAAAACAGTTTTTAATTGTTGCCTGGTTTTTTTACAACTGAAAAGGGCCGTTTAATAGACTTACTATGTGTTTTCGATTTCATAGCTTCTTTTTCCTCTAAATACTCTGCGTATTCTATTTCATGCTTCCTCAAGTGAGACTCTAAATTTGTCCCATTCTTACCTTTCAAAAGTAAAGAACAAATATTGCACTTACTATCTGATCCAACTCCTGTAAACCTTTTATGTGCCGGGTTAGTAATAGGTCTTGTTTTATTGAATCTAGCTTTTTTGTTGGAGGTCCTAAAGCAGATTCCGATTCATTTTGTTGAATCAACGATACTTCTTCCTCGGTAGATTCGTTGATGACAATGTTATTACTAACACAAGTATCTTCCATTTTGGTATTTTCTAAAAACTTGAAAATCTTCAAAAACAACGCATGCAACACAACACTAACATGAAACAAAAAGAAAGAACTGTTCGTAAATAGTTTTCGACTGTGCCATAATATCAAAACATTTAACCACAAACATAAAAATAATACAAAAAATGATAAAAAATTCATTTTAAAAGATTCAGTTTCAGTTGAAGTTACTGAATCTAAAAAGATTCAGTTAACTGAATGTTTCAGTTTTAGATTCAGTAACTGTAACAACCCTACTCCATACACAGTGGATTGTGAGTTTAGTTGTAATTATTGACTTTAAAAACCAATTTGAAATATGTCAAATAATAGTTCAAACAGAAAATTTTTCAAGAAACTCAGTATTTACTTTATGGCATCTGTATCATAAAGAAATATAATAACAGAATGACTGACTCGACTGCTATCATAAAGAAAAATATTTTGAGTAATTTAAGTTAACTTTTTTTATAATTAAGAAACAAGATGGTTAAGTAGTTAGGAAATATAACGTTACCATCTTCTCCATGGTCGAATGACTGTTTAGTGTTGATGGGCAAATAGAAACTGCTGGGCTTAATAGAGTGTCAGAGCTACAACAGTCATAATAATATAACTGAAAATAACCTACTTTGTTCAATATTTTATGTATAATTGATATTAGTTACATTTCTTAAACATTATAGAAATATATTTTTAAGCTTTTCTTTCTGTAGATTGAGTTGACTCAAATAATAAATGATTTCATTCCTTCAAAGTTTAATTATTTGAGTTTCAGTTTAACCTTATTCTGGTTAATTCATTTTCTGTATGAATTTCCCAGCATTGGTTCTAGCGTTTTATTTTGTCTAACTTGGTTTTTTGTTTTCAAAAAGTTATAAAGTATCGCTTATTTAAATCAAGTATGAAAATCTATCACAGGACTTAAAGAAGGCTTCACTACTTGTGTATGCCAACAAACAAGATTTGAAAGGGGCTATGACAGCAGCTGAGATATCTCACCAGCTGAACTTAACTTCTATTAAAGAGCAGGGGTGGCACATCCAGGGCTGTTGTGCACTTACTGGAGAAGGGTAATTTTTATTTTGTTTGTGTTGTGACTGATTACACAAGTAATACTTGTGTATAATGAAATTGATGAATGAAAGTGTAGAAATAAGTTAATTATAGAGAAATTTTCACAAGAAGTTTGGTTTATATTAGGGATGGACCGAAACTCGTCTTGGCAACTCGGACTCGGCTGATTTGGTGGTACTCGGCAAAACCTCGGACTCGGCAAAAAAGGAGTCGCCGAGGCCGAGTTAAAAAAGTTCCTTTCTACAATTCAGAATATTACATATATATGTTAATATATATGTGTTTCTCTGTTTTTTGTTATATAAATGAATTTAAAACCAAAATTGGAATTATGGAAATATTGTCCTATTGGTAACTTCAAACTTTACACCAAAGTTTACACTAAAAATGTCTCAGAAGTCTAGTAAAGTCTGGGATTTTTATATTGTGGTTGCCATCGACAAAAGCAAGGCAAACTGCTTGATATGTCATGACAAAATAACGCATGGTGGAAAAATGCACGAACATACTGCCGTCAATGATAACTCATCTGCGGACAAAGCATCCAGTGATATTCAAAGAATATGGAGCAGGGCAAGAGCAAATTAAGAAACGATAGCGCGAAGAGGAAATAAATATGTCACCAAGTTTGAAGAAAGTTAAATTGTTTAAAGTTAATCATTCACGGCATCTTGCAATCACTAACAAAATTGCGGAGATGATTAGTGTTGATATGCTGCCTTTTCAAGTAGTGAAGATGCTGGATTTAATAATTTAATGCATGAACTTGAATCTCAATAATTGTTGCCATCCAGGAAACATTTCTCGCGCACCTTAGTTCCGGACATGTTTTCTCGTATACAGAATCGTTTACAAGTCATGGTCGATGATGCAAGTTATATAAGTTCACCATCGATGTCTGGACGAGCACAAAAAATTTGGATGCTTTCCTCAGTTTGACTGGGCACTGGATAGACACCAATTGGCATAGGATATCCTTTCTTCTACAACTTCAGCCATTGGAAGGTAGGCACACTGGAAAATTGAGTTTGAATCATCTAAAATCCATTATTGCAGATTGGAATATCAATGGGGCTAAGAAAGGCATTTTAGTCAGACAATGGCACCAGTATGAAACTAGCAACTCGTCTTCAGAATTAGACGACTTGGGATGCTATATTCACATGATTCAACTAGTGGTGTTTGAAGCATGTATATCTGTCTAGAAGCAAGCAGGGTTGTTAAGAGCGGTAGCGCCGCGCTACCGCTATTGTGGCGGCGCTATTTTTAAGGTAGCGGTAGCGGTGCTACTATTGGCTGACAAGATCGCTGATGGTAGCGCCACTACATTTTTTAGCTGTTTTCAGCGCTATTCGCTACCGTTACTTTTATTCAAAAGCAAAATATGTTTTTTATATCAATTAAGCGATTTCCAATGTATTTAGTTTGTATTTGAAGTTTGCATGAAATCTGAATCTGATTGATTTATCGACGAGCGTAGGCGTTTCTTTGAAATGTGGAACCTTTCCTGACCTTGCTAAAGCGAGCGTGTGCGTCTCTTTGAAGCGTGGCAGAAGGGGTTTACCAAGTGTTAGTGATATTTTGAGGTGTATTGTATCTGGCTGTTTGAGTGTGTATATACCTACAGTTTGTACGAACAGTTCAATGCAGTTTTTTAAACTTTTTAATCAATTGTCTTTTGCTCGTTTGATCTTGACGTTATTTCTTGTCCAGTTGTGTTATTTACTGTATGTGACAAATAAAATTGTTGTATATTACAACCATGTCTTCTACAAACATGTTGATTGCTCGAGGCATGAGTGTTTTTGAAGCGTGGCCCCTTATTGTTAAATGGCCGTTGCCAGATTTGACATAGGCATGCGTGATGTTTTGACGTGCTTGTGGCCTTTGGTGAATGTGTACATATAAGGTTTACTAGAACAGTAGAAAATAGTTTTTCTGGTGCTGTTTCAACTTTTTTTCGTTATCGCATGCTTGCTCGAACTTGAAATCTATAAGTAAGAACAAGCAAAATAGATCTATAATGTCAGCAAATGCAATCAAGACGGTGCTGGGAATTTTACTAAGTACTCGTGGCGATGCCCGTTAGAATTCTTATTACGACGCAGTGGCACGAGTGCTCACAATCTTGACCAACCTTGAACTGGAGCCAAAATGTGACTAATGTGCGACGATTTGAAAATCAAGCGTTTACTGCCAAGACAAAAAAAATTGATCTGCGAGTACGTTTTGGTAATGAAACCTGTTATTATATTATAAGTCTATGAGCAAACTAGACTCATTGTTCCAGGTTGATAACAAAAATGCTGCTCAATGTGCGTGAGCCCTTTGATGTTGATAATGATGATATTGAAAATAGTCAGTTTATTAACTTCGAAGTGAACAAAAATTTGTGTTATTATTGAATGCAACAAAATCAGTAATACTGTTGATGTCATATAAAAATCATAAACGGGTTGTTAGTGCTACTTTGTAACTTTGTACAAGTCTTCAGCAGAGTAGCGGTAACGGTAGCGGTAGCGACGCTACTTCTAAATTTTAGTAGCGGTAGAGGTAGCGCCGCTACTAATAAGACCGGTAGCGAAGAGCGGCGCTGCTTTGAAAAAGTAACGATAACAACTCTGGAAGCAAGCTATAATTAAACTTTAAGTGTAATAAGATGAAAATTGAAATTTTAAAGCCAAAGGTCCATTCAGCACTAGTCTCCCCTATATATTATTTTATATATACATAAACTCGGACTCGGTGAAAAATGACTCCAAAAACTCGGTGCTCGGCATCGGCGCCAAATTTGCTGCTCAGTCCATCTCTAGTTTATATACAAGAGTTGAGATGCAATGGTATAGTGGTAAGGTCTGATTATTATGTGTGGCTTCTGGGTTCTATTATCGTGTTGGAAAAATCTCACATCTAATAATTTACTTGAGCAAGAAGAATACTCTTATTTTTGGCTAGCTTCGGTCAACTCAGCCTTTCATCTACCTGTGGTAGGTAATCATATAAGTACCAGTGTTTCTAGTGGAGATAGATCAAGCAAGGTGCTGATTAAAATTACTTAAAGTGGTTTTTCACTTGATTGGTTAATCATTACTATAATATTTTCAAACTTTATCTTTTTTGCATGTTACTATCCTTCACTTCTGCTCTGGCATCATTCTTAATAAATTTGTATAATAAAGTGACTGTTTGCATATCAAGCATAATGCACATTCATCTAAAATTGTGTTGTGTGAATATAAAATTTTCTCTCTCTGTTTAAATTTCAATTAATTGTTATTCTTGAAAGTTGAAGTGCTATATCATTTGTATTGCAGGTTATATCAAGGCCTTGATTGGATTGGCAACAGAATAAAAAGGTAACATGAAGAAGCACTAAAGAACTCAATCATTGTCACATTTATTATTTTTCATCTATGTTTTTATGTTGTACATAATTGTAATCTAATAGGTTATGTCTATTATGGAAGAAGGAAAGTTGGAGATTAGAATTACTGGTATCTATGATACTATGATTAATGTTAAATAAATTCATATTGTAACATGCCTTCATTTTTGTTTTTCTCTGTCTACAGCCATAAAAAATATAATGTTACCTTATATGTGATTATAAGCATTATGCCTCTGAATCCACATTCGCACTGTGGTTTGACACACGAATAACTTTTACTTGGTACTCGAAAAGATATCAAAAGACAAAGAAATGAATCATCATATCGTGCCTCTCAGCAAATGATGACACGACGAATCACTTATCGCTTTGTGATTCATGACTCGCTCATAAAGAACAAGAAAATAGCAAACGATGAACCATTCCTTGCTTCTCGTTTCGAGACGCAATGGCAATTAGATGTTGTACGACTAGTCTAAGAATAACCGTCGTCTTGTGCTTCACGGCTAAGTACATCACTTTCAATGTTTAAGAGAGATAGGCTGTTTAGTCTCTTTTGAGTCTGTGTTGACCTCAGAGCAGATTTGATGCGTTTGAGGTGGCAGAAAGATCGCTCATCTGCACAGTTCGGGTAGGCTGTACTGAAATCATTCTGCGGCATCAATTTCAGCATCTTGGGTGGTGGGCAGAAAGTAATCTTGAGATTCTTTAGTAGTGATTTTCACTGGAACCATTCATTCTCAACTTGGCCCAGACTTTCCAAATCTCTTGAGTAGAAATCTACCACTCCATTGAGAGAAACGTGTGCTTTCACAGCAATGTGCCGCAAGAGCGAGAACAGCTTGTCTACCTTTGAGTGGTGCTAGGTTAGCTGAGTTGGTAGAGCGTTAGCCTTGAATGTGAGAGCTTCACGGTTCGACTCCCACTCACTGCCTAGTAGCCCATGTCAACGGAAAACTTAGCGGGTAAAATCGTTCTCTCCGTGGGGCATGTAAAAGAACAGCGCCTTTGAAAAAAGCGGAAAAGGCGCTCAATGAATTATCAAACATTTACATTTATTTGAGTAGACTTTGATTTGCTTGTTTAGGTCGAAAAGAAAGGAGTCAATAATCAACAGGAAAGTGGATATTCTGAATTCTTCAGAGCAAGACAAAGTGACACCTTCAGCACTTAGGTCATCTGCTGTTCGTCGGAAGTACTTTTATCGTTTCTCAGTGAACTGTAAAGTTCCAGATAGTTTCTTTCCTAGTTCAACAAACCCATCAAACTAGTTTTGTTCACGTAGCATTCCGACAAACTCACTCAGACTGTAGAAGACTCACTGAAGATGCCACATCGGCTTTTTCAGACTGGAGAAGCTTACTGGTCATGTTTATTCTCTTCAGAACACAGCTCCAAAATGCTGTCAAAAAGCCTGCTTCCAGCCAGAGGCGTGGATTGGGGAGGGCTGAGGGGAGCCACGGCCCCCCTCAAGATTTTTTTACCAAATAGATAAAATATCTTTTCTAGCTCACCCATGAATGAGTATTTAGATTAGTTGATAACAAGTAAAGGAAAAAACGAGTTTTTTAACACAAACTTTGATTTCAAATACACTCAATGTGTGTCTGTGTGTATGTGTGTATGTATACGAAAAATTACGGTTTTTTTAATTGAATCATGTATTGTCATCCAATATAAAGATATGCTAAAAGTTTCAGCTTCCTAGCTAGTCAAAAAGCTGGTTAAATTTTACTTGCAAGATTTGCGTACAGAGAAAGCCACACACACACAGAGAGATTGTAATCTAAATAAAAGTTTGTAAAAACAGTATTTATCAAACTTTTTGAATTATATCTACTTATAATCTACCTACAGCTATTATTTTCCATTCTTTTAGTGCTTAGTTTCTCGCACTTTTTACTTTTCTCATATTTCTCCATCTCTTGTTCTTCTTCACTGGCTTTCTCTTAAATATAGGGTGACTTTTAAACTGTGCTTACTAATGTTTAAAATTAAAAATTGCTCTTCTCCATTCTATCTAACTAACTTCATAAAAATCCCTCCTAAGTCTGGTCTTCGATCTTTCTCTCTTAGCCACTTTCGTATTATTTCTGTTAAGCATTCTTTTCCTAAACGTTCTTTTTCATACTCGGGTCCCTTTCTCTGGAACTCTCTTCCTACTTCTCTTACTAAATCTACTTCTCTCGCTGTTTAATAAGTTTGTGTCCAAGCGCTATTGAACGCCACGGAAAAGGCGCTATAGAAATTTAATCTATTGATTGCTTGCTTGCTTGCTTTTGGTCCATCCGATCGAACTCGTATGAAATTTAGACTTGTGTATCTGTCTTAGCTTGACAAACAATTAGCATATTCTTATCCTACCCGATTGCTTGAGCTCTCCTGACTCCTACCAAGATTTTTCCAATTCATTTTAAATTATTTTTATTAGCTCACACACGATTGAGTATTTAGATTAGTTGATGAAAGCAGTATTTATCATACTTGTTGATTAATATCCAATTAGTTAAATTTCTGCTATTCATTTCCAATCTTTTATTAGTAGGTTCCTTTAGCCTATTTGATCTTGATGATTTAGTGGACAGTTTTGTAGAAATGAAAGAACGTCGATACCCTTTGTTACATTCATAATTTAAACGCTTTTTGTCTGCATTCAATATTAAATAAAAGTTAACTTTTTTCAAACTGTTTTTTTAACTAATATGATGATTTACATGAAAATACAACATACAAATGTATATTGGGATGGTCATGTTTGTTTGAAGTTTTTCTGGGTTAAAGTTAAAAAATCTTCGCCCCCCTCAACATTTTGCTGAATCCACGCCTCTGCTTCCAGCTTCGCCAAAGTTTTAGTGATAGATTGAACTTCAGCTTGAGTAGCCTTATTCTGCAAAGGATCTCAAGCAATCTGTTGCAAAACTTTAATGTACACACTTTAGTTCGATATCAAACTGTTCAGCGCATCAGCACGTGCAGACCAACGAGTTTCATTTAGCCGCTTTGGAACAGTTCATGATCCTTCACTAGTTTTTAATACTTTTTAACTTGTCCGTCAGTACAAGCCACCGTGAAGTAGAGGAAGATAGAAACACGTACAGTTTCTGCACAACTGAGAAGAAGGTAACGGCTTGGACACATGACTCAGCTGCAGCATTTCCAGAAAGATTTAGAAAATGAGTCATGCAAGAAATAAAAGATGCCCTTGGGTTGTCATGGAGCACTCGAGCTTGGACTCCATTGTATATTCCGGAAATGTTTGATGCGTTGTCGTATGTCTGACTAATATATAGAGAATGACGAAAGTAGACTAGCAGGAGAACAAAAAGTTCTGTTTATTTTTGTTTCCACGGCAATACAAACAAGCATAAAAACACAGTGGCGTACCTAGGGTCTTCTGCGCCCGGGGACAAAACACAAAATCTGCGCCCCCCTACATAAAATCTGTCGAACTACATAAAATATAATAACTGTCGTACTCAGTATTTGCATGTAGACTACAGTCTCTGGCGCCTATATACATGCATTTCAGGGTATTTAAATTTCTATATGCATATTGAGCTGAGTTTTAAACAAAATTTATTTTTCTTGCTTTTACTGCAGCAAACTGGTTAATTATATCATCAAAATCAATCTGTTCAAGAACTTCCCTCTCCACACTCATTAGGGCCAGATCGCTAAGTCTATCTTGTCCCATGGATGCTCGAAGGTAGGAAAGAATTATTTTTAATTTACTGAAGGATCGCTCACAGCTGGCAATCGAGACAGCTATGGTAAGAAGGATTTGTAGAGCAACACGCAAATTTGGAAAAACATCTTCTCCGTAACTAACAATGAACGACAAGAGTTCTGTAGGAGTCTTTGGTGCAGAATCCTGCCGGGTCTCAAGGAGCATTCTGCAGTCACATACTTCATTTAATAACTCAATTCCTTCAACATCCGAGTCATGAAAATTTCCAAATTCAATACAATGATGACGGAGACTGTCAAGATCTTTGTCATTCAAAAGTTTGTCTACATCAAGTAAGAATCCGAATTTGAAGTTCAGATCTTTGAGACGAGTAAACCTTGTTGTCATCTCCTGTTGAAGTCGATCTAAAATGCTCTTCATGATCCGAACAATTTCTTCTTCTGCCGAAAGTCCTGCATCTCGGGCAAGTTCTCCAGGCATCCTTCTCCGTCGCCTGATTCTACTTTCTACAGCAACACCCCATAGCTCACATCTTTCCTTTGCTTTTAGCACTGAATCATGGCATATGTCTTCACGGATTCTTGTAATATCCATGTGCAGAGATTCAATATCCAAAGACGCTTCGTGAAAATTCATTGTTGGATCTTGAAGTCTTTTCTGAACACGGTCGATTTTTTTGAGTATGTCATGCCAGAAAGGAAGGAAAACTAAGAAGTTGAAACTCAGAATATTTTGTAACAGAATTACAGCATCGCCTCTAGTTTCTTGTGTTTCAGTTGTATCTTCAGACATTTTTTCCAGTAGACTAACTATATTATCAAGTCCATCATGGATTGATTTAACACATTCTGCTCTAGCACTCCATCGTGTTTCTGATTCACGTTTGACTGTGATGGTAACTGCTTCTTTAAGTTTGTGAACTTCTGAAAAGATCCTCAACAAATTTAAATTTTTTTAAATTATTTACAAAATTTGGTCACTGATATTGCGCCCCCTCCAGCCCTGCGCCCGGGGACAACTGTCCCCCCTGCCCCCCCTCGGTACGCCACTGTGAGGCAATTCTAAATGCTGTCCGATGTTCAAATTTTTTGTGGGGTATTTACGAAGCAAAAGGAACATAAAAATGCAAGTGCCTCTAAGATATGAAATCATTTTATTTTCTGAACCACGCTAAAACATACATGCAAACATTGCATTTTATATATAAGATATATATATATATATATATATATATATATATATATATATATATATATGAAAAGTCTGAAGTTGAGACATTTATATTTGCGTTATTTCGTGGTGGATTGTAATCCATCCAAGTTTCTGATATATGTGGCTCGTAAAAACATATCAACGCTATGTTTCCTGATAATATATATTACAAAACATATATCTTCGATAGCTATTAAATTAGCTAGTGACGGATTGTAAGCCGCACAACTTATATATACTATCGAGCATTGATTCGTACCCATTCATAGTCGAGTGTTGTGTTCAACATACCCCAACAAAAGCGCTTAACAACCCCGGTTTTTTGGCGGTGGAAGTGGCGCAGATGGTAAGGTAGTTGGCATGATGCGAGGCGGTGTTGCCGATCCAACAGTCGTGGGTTCGAGTCTGAAGTTGAGACATTCATATTTGCGTTATTTCGTGGTGGATTGTAAGCCATCCAAGTTTCTGATATATGTGGCTAGTAAAAACATATCAACGCTATGCACAGCCGTCGTAATATACAGAACTGTGATCATCTCTGAGAGTTTTTTCAGACATTTTTCAGATCTCCTTGACAGAATCTCTGACTTAAATGAAAATGACGTCGTTTCTGGAGATTTTAACATCAGACTTGTTCGAGTTGATGATGTGAACTTTCGTATATTTGACAGTGTTCTTACTGACCAAGGTTTTACGCAACACGTTGATCGGCCGACCCACGAGAAGGGAATATTCTTGACGCTGTCGCCATCCGTTCATCATCTCCGGCTCCTTTTATTGAAACAATTAATACTGGTTTTTCAGACCACTTCTTTCTCCGTTGGGCTTCCATGATGACGCGATCTCATCCCGTCTACAAAACTTCTCTACGGCGCTGCTGGAAGATTTTCAACTTTATTATTTTTCTTAAGCAACTATGAACATCTCCTTTTGTCTGCAATGCCTTTGATGACTTAAATACTGCTGTTGATATGTAAAACACTGAGCTGCTCACCTGACTCGATCGCCAGCTTCCATTAAAACTTACACGATCCTGTGCTCGCCCGTCAGACCCGTGGTTCGATTATGACTGTCACGAGACTAAGAAAAAAACACGACGCTTCGAAAGAATCGCAATAAGGACGTCTCGACCTGACGACATTTCCAGATGGAAAACGCAGCATGGCGACTACAGGGCTGCTTAGACAAAAGCGTGAAGGTTTCTGGAAAGAAAAGCTTTAATCTGAATGTGACTCTAGTCGCGATTTCATTCAACTCAATCATGGCAAGAGTTCGAATCTCTACCAACAATTCAATTTCCTCAGAGAAATTTCTCACGTTATTTCACGACGAAGGTTTAGAGCGTTTGGGCGCTGGCGTCAAAGTACCAGCCCCCGTCGCTCCCCTCAACTACTACAACTACCCTGAGCAACTTTGATCCCACGAGTCTGTAAGAGGTCATGAATCTCATCAATTCTCTCCCAAACAAGCAGTGCTCATTGGATCCAATTCCGACATGGCTTCTGAAAAAAGCAGCACCAATATTAGCACCATTCCTTGTTAAAGTTTTTAACAAATTGATAGCAGACGGTACGCTGTCTCAATCTTTTAAAACCTCCTACATTACGCCAATTCTCAAGAAACCTAATCTCGACGGCAGCGACACCAGCTCTTACCATCCGATCTCTAATCTATCTGTAATCTCTAAACTACTCGAGAAGTTGGTTCTAGCTAGAATCAAAAGGCATCTACAAGACAATAATCTCTTCCCAACATATCAGTAAGTTTCATTCAACGGAGGTGCTGAGGGTATTCTCTGACGATCTGGGCGCGGCCGACAATAGAACATTAACACTGCTGGTCTTACTGGATCTGTCGGCGGCTTTCAACACCGTCGATCATCAAATCCTGCTTCAGCGACTCGCGTTATCCTTTGGATTCGACAGGGCTCCACACTCCTATCTTACTAAACGTTAATGTCAAATAAGGGCTCACGGAACCGCTTCATCTACTTCAATACTAACATGCGGCGTTCCACAGGGATCAGTTCTAGGTCTAACCCTATTCATCATGTATATCGCTGAATTAGAACAGATAGTCACGAAATGCGGGTTGCAATCACATTTGTAGGCTGATGACACAAATCTACGGCTATTGTGATCCAGACGGGGTCGCCGAGCTCTCATCGCTTGTCTCTGCGTACGTCGGTCAGTGGATGCGCTCCAGTCGCCTACAGCTCAACTCAAATAAATCTGAAGTAATCTGGTTCTCAACTCGCCATCGGAATAACAAGCACCCAAAACAAATGAAAGAAAGATAAAAACAGTAAATCAAGAAAAGCCAAAAAAATTAAAAAACCTTGTCCAAACACCGCCTTCTTAATATTTTCCCGACTGACGAATTCTGCCTTTAAAGTTTCATGATAGATCTGAAAATGTTTGCTAATATTTTCCCGACTGACGAATTCCGCCGCTAATCAGTCTGGGTCCGCGTCATTCAAAAAGTTCTGATAAACTGAACACGACAAATTGCTGTTGCGTTCAATCTGGACAAACACACCAGTACGGGATTCGTGCGGGTTAGAGACGGGTTTCACGTTTATCCCAGCTCGCTGGTAGCTATTAATCCTCTCTCCACTTGAAAAAACCGTAATTGTGGAATCGTACCCACATCACAAACAACTAGATGGCCTAGGTGGAGAATAGAAACAATTTTTTTATATTTTTGTGAGTGCTCTCCTTTAAAGTTTCATGATAGATCTGAAAATGTTTGCTATCTAACTAAACATTAAGAAGCCTGAACGATTCATCATATCATATCATATCACCTATGTTTTATCTGATAGCTCCAAACCAGACAGAACTTGCTGAAGTTCACATTTTTACAATATAACACTCCTGTAATATACCTCAACTCACATATCAGAAGCCCAATATGAAAAATACTAAATTGGTGTATCCCAGGACACCCATGAACAGTAAACATTTTTTTAAAATTGAGCATATAAAATGTATTAGAATTTTGAAACAAATTATCCACTAAGTAACTGCTCTCTCTGCATAGTCAATCACTTGATCATTTTTTCTCATTTTTGTAAGCATAATGAAGATCAGCCACATCATCCTGGGAAATCTTTTCCCATCCAGTTGCTTTCATATGATACACTGTCAAACAACATTAAAATATTTAAAATACTAAAAAGAAAAAATAACATAGCAAAATTGTATTTGTTATTGTATTCAGCTTACGTGTAACAATTCCACCACTGTAGGCATCTCTATACGTTGCATGGTATATGGCCCTTCTGCCCAAGTCATATGCTTCTTCATCTGTCAGGTCATTCTTGTAAACACTATCAAGAACACCATAAGCATAAGTAGATCCTGAACCGACACTGAACATTTTGTTGGACAATCTTGTGCCATCACTGTCTACATAATATAGGCCAGGTCCCTGAAAAAAAAGTTAAAGAATTTACTCAAACTAAAGGAGATAAATTTTTTTTTATTGTTTCCAGTCAAAGAGCTTATTTTAGTGACTATAATATGGATAAGCATGCTAAATTATTAAATTAATATCAGAAACAAGCTGAATTCCGATAAGAAATACATCCGGAGTGAACAAATACATGAGATTTCAAAGCTAGTTGAGATAGTAGAATTTAACCCGTTTTAGACCATCGTACGTTTTACGAACACACTTATTTTTGGCGTTGCATAAAATTAAGTTGTAATTTTTTTTCTGTTAAAAGTTTTTTTTTATGTTAAGAAAGCTTCAATACACTGTATAAAATTTTTTAAATAATTTTTTTATTCGTATTAAGTAGTTTAATCTGGGTTAGAATATGAGCATTTTCAAGGTTTTCGACCGATATAACTTTAAAAATTTATTATGCTAATTTCATGAGAGTTATCATAACAAAAGTTTGAAATATCGAAAGAAGATGTACTCAAAAGTAAACAGCAACGTTAATTAAATTTTATTGTGTTTACACTAACCCACAATCTGAACATGTATGAGTCATGCTCATTCTACGATCGTTGGTCGTATAGAGTACTGTATGCGAACGAGTCGAAACTAGTTTATTCAGCTTATAGGTGTGCAGTGGTTGAACTGGTGATAGTGTTTTTTGCAAATTTCATTCTTCGAATGAAATGTTTGTAAAGTTTAAAAATGAAAGGCGTCAAACAGAACGTTTTTTCACGTTGAAAGAAGCTATGTAACTAATTCTTGATGATGATGATAGCATTGAGGTTGACATACTTGTCATTCTTCCGCCCTGCGCATCATAACACGTGACTGATGAATAAGCAAATGAAGAAGAAATGTTATTCTTTGTAATATCCGGGAAGGTAGAAGTTGATTATACTAATGATGGGATGGGATTAGACTGTGTCTGTTCTTTGGGTGAAGAAATTTAGGTCGCAAAAACGGTCAGTTCAATGCCGCGGCATCCAAAACGCCAAAAACGATTGAAATGCACTTGGACCAAAAAGAGTCATTTGAATAGCCACTTTTAAAACAGTATATAACGAGTTTGAAACACCACAATGGTGCTTTGCTTGAAAAACCCCATATAGGCTGTTTAGGTTGTTTTATACCGATGAAATGAATTCATGCACGGTTGAAGAAACAAAACGATAGGGAAGATTCAGCAACTGGCCATGGTCATGATCTGGAAAAGGTGAAAACAGTAGGTCGCTACAAGCTGGAAAATTATGGCAAAACACTGTACATGTGGGCCAAGTGCGGCAAACGACTTCATCGGAATTGTTTTGGTGCTTTCCGCACATCCCGGTTCTGAAACGACTATCATGAACTGCTTGACTGATTTATTGAATGTTAAATTTTTGGATTTTATTGAACTGTGTTACTGATAAAGTCAGAAATGTGTTTTTAGCTTTTCTGTTTATAGCCTAAAATTTATATTATAATTGTTTGCGTTGAGAACAAAAAAAATTGACTTTTAAACATGTTGTCGTTTTCAGTAGTCTATACGACCACCGTTCGAAAAACGAGCATAGTGAATTTTCAAAGTTTTCTTTCAAATAAAAAATAATTAAAAATAAATCTGTTAAAACATAAGCAAGTAACTTAGAAATAACAAAAAAAAATAATAGAAATCTAATTAATAAAGTTTTGGACCTAAACGGGTTAACATGGTAGGCTTTCAGTCTAAAATAACTAATTTGCTCTCACATTTAAATAGAAACATTTTTGCTAAATCAAAAACATTCAGACATACACAATCAAAGTACAAAGATTAGCAAAGATTAACTAAAAAACAAAATGGCGTTAAAATAAAATTTTAATTTTATTGTGTTTGAAGTACAATAACTGCAATAAACTATTTGAAAAACTTACAAGCACTGATTATAACTACTTTGAACATAAAATAGCAGCATTGATTTCTCGGAAAATATTTCTACGTTATGTTCCATTCTGGCAAGATTCAAACTGCTAAACTTGCAGCTTACATGTGAATTCCTCACAACTTTACTGGCAGTCCTTCTATATGGGGTCAACCATATATCACGTAAGCACCAAAAGGGGGCGTGTCCCGAGTAAATGTTTTGCATATGAGTGTGTATGGGGAAGGAGGGAGAGTTCCAGCAAATGCTTATGTATGTAAGGATATAGATCAATACATAATTTCCTCTATGTCTGTATGCTAGAAATTCATGTTACACTGTTTGGTGGTGCAGTAAGTTCCAGCATTTTTACTATCTACATTCTACATACATAATTTCCTATATCGGTATGTATGTATGTAAACAATTTCGCATAATGAGGCGGTCGCAGTGGTCAGCAGTCAATAAAATTAGTGTAATAAAAGTTATTATGCAATTGTACAATGCCTAATATAATATATAATGGGATTTAAAAAATCCATCATTTTTGACTGACTATCTCTAGTTTAAATTTGAAATAGTTCGATTGCTATGTTGTATACAGTGTTGATTTTATATTGTTCTAATTTTTATAATTAGACACCTGTTCTGTCAAATAACGTTATATAAGATGTAAACAAACACATGCAAAATTACCTTTATGCCTCCCCCTTTTAGATTTAAAAAAATTTAGATTCGAGACCACACCTGTTATCTATCATGTTTTTAAAGATACATTGAGTACCTTTCAAAAAAAAATATATAAATTTTTGGCACTCAACTTTTTCTAGGCATTGGCTCTACCCCACACCACACCGCAAAATGGCAACCCTACGCTTCTTATTTACACTGGGAAGATTTTATGTTTTTTTTATACTGGAGGGGTGAAAGGTGCATGTATGCATAGGGAGTGGGGCTTAAAAATGTACAAGGTGCAGCAAGGAGGAGGAAGTGTCTCAATTTGAAGTTTATTACATACATAATATATGAATGACCCCTAAAATGATTATATAGTTTAAAATAATAAATATTTAAAAAACATACCCTTTTATCCCAGCCAACAATCATCGTTCCCTGTCAAAATGTATATCACAATTTACAATCAATTTTATATAACAAATAATTGAAATCCTTACCATGGACAACCCCATTCCTTTGTAACCATATAAAATATTGGCAAGAAGTTTTGATGCAGCAGCAACAGAAATTCTTTCTTTATTTCTCAATTCATACAACCTTAAAACCACATCAAACAAATATATAAAAACTGCACAGTAAAATAACAATGTTTTTTTAATTACCTGCATTTCTCAGCAAGTACTCTCTGCCAAAATGAACAATCTGCAGCACATCCAGCCATTGTTCCCAAAAGGTAGCGATTAATTTCAATGACTTTTTTTACTGATTGAGATGCAATCCAACTGCCAGCTGTTGCCCTGGAATCAACAGCTACTATGACCCCATTCTGATACACAAAAGCCAATGTTGTAGTTCCATGTTCGAACTCAATCTTTACATCTTGACCTTCATTGTCTGATTTTTTGTTAAAGTTTGCAGCAGGCTTAAATTAAACAATTACATAAAATTAAATAATTGAAAGAATAATATTATATTGATATTAAGACATCTAATGGTACTAATCTAAACTCTTATTTCACTTCAGTTTGTTTTATTAAACACTAGCGGGGTTACCCGGGGTTTTTAGAGGTTTTTCTAATGTTTGTCTCACTCGCTCCCGTTCCCTTCTCCACTTTCCCGTTTTCGTAGCGTTCCCGGTCGCTTTTCCGCTCTCGGTCGTTTTCCAGCTCCCGGTCGCTTTCCCGCTCAGAAGTTCTGTTATCGATTTTCTCTCTTGCTCGCGTTTCCTTCCAAGCTTGCTCTCCCGATTCCAGTCGCTTTCCGCGTTCCCGGTCGCTTTCCCGTTTCCGGTCGCTTTCCCGTTCCCGGTCGCTTTCCCGTTCCCGGTCGCTTTCCCGTTCCCGGTCGCTTTCCCGTTCCCGGTCGCTTTCCCGTTCCCGCTCACGCTTGCTCTCCCGTTCCCGGTCATGCTTGCTCTCCCATTCCCGGTAACGGTCGCTCTCCCGTACCCGTTCCCGCTCATTTTCTCTTTTACATTCTTTCATAACTTCTGTTAGCCTATAAAACGCAAAATAGATTTGCTAAGACTATATATATATATGAATGTTTGTGGGTTAGTTTGTCTATTATAGAAACGGGAAAGCGACCCGGAACGGACAGCGAGCGGGAACAGAAAAGCAAGCGTGAGCGGGAATGGGAGAGCAAACGTGAGCGGGAACGGGGCAGCGACCGGGACGGGAAAACGACCGGGAGCGGGAAAGCGACCGGCAGTGGGAAAACGACCGAAAACGGGAAAGCTAACAGGAGTGGGAAAGCAGGTGGGAAAGGAAACGGGAGAGAAAGAGACAAACATTAGAAAAACCTCAAAAAACCTGGGCAACGCCGGGTATCTCCGCTAGTACATACATAAACACACACACAGACACACATACATGCACATACACATACATACATACACACATACATACGCACATACATATATATATAGTTCCCGCTCGCTCACCCGCTCCGCTCCGCTCATTTTGTGACGGATTTCAAAATTTTTTTTTATATTTTTGATTTCAATTGACTCTCAAGGTTGTGTGAAAATTTCATTACGATCGGATGAATGGTGTAGCAATGCATAAAGGACATTAACATACATATATACATATATACAAACATTCATTTTTATATATATAGATATATATGTATACATAAACACAGACACACATACATGCACATACACATACATACATACACACATACATACGCACATACATATATATATAGTTCCCGCTCGCTCACCCGCTCCGCTCCGCTCATTTTGTGACGGATTTCAAAATTTTTTTTTATATTTTTGATTTCAATTGACTCTCAAGGTTGTGTGAAAATTTCATTACGATCGGATGAATGGTGTAGCAATGCATAAAGGACATTAACATACATATATACATATATACAAACATTCATTTTTATATATATAGATATATATGTATACATAAACACAGACACAGACACACATACATGCACATACACATACATACATACACACATACATACGCACATACATATATATATAGTTCCCGCTCGCTCACCCGCTCCGCTCCGCTCATTTTGTGACGGATTTCAAAATTTTTTTTTTTTTTTTTATTTTCATTGACTCTCAAGGTTGTGTGAAAATTTCATTACGATCGGATGAAGGGTGTAGCAATGCATAAAGGACATTAACATACATAAATACATATATACAAACATTCATTTTTATATATATAGATTATCATATATTAGATCGTAGCTTGGTAAAACTTGTAAGTGCCAACACATTTTCTGCTTTTCTGCCTTTTTTAAGCAGAAAAGGGTGATGCAACTAAAGTGATCCTTCACCAAAAGATATACATTTAACTTTTTTTATTATTATATTGTTCCAAATAATAACCCTATGTGCAAATTTAGAAGTGATTGCTGGTTGGGAAAGAAGTGAGATAATCTCCAAGTATTTTAGCCTTCTAAGTAAGTTTTGATAGGAATTAACCAGCACTTTAACGTAATAAACTTACTAAAAGACTAACTTGAACAGAAATAAGTCGAATAAAGAATTGTCAATTTGAACAAAAATAGTCAGCAGCTGAGTGCCAACACACGAACTGATACAATTATTAGCAAGTGCGATGAAATTAAGAGATCAATAATTACTAATTAGCAAAATAAATGGGTAAAGGTAGAAAATAACGTAATAAATTATTTCTGGTATTTTAATAATATTTTCAATTTAATAATTATATATTTATAAATATAATAACATTACCAACTTAATGATCCAAATAGTTTATCTTTTTAGAATTTTTTTTTATTAAAATGGTGATTAAATGCCCAATAACTGTGCATTGTTTTTTTACCGCACTCGTTTGACACACGCTAACACCGATAGCTCCAACAGCTTCAGGCTCACTCCATCTTAAAGTTTAATTCTATCAATCGACACCTACTTCAAGTAGGAGATACTGAGATTAACACCAAGATTCACTAGAGCAAGCAATTTAACAATGCGTCCTAACTGAAAACATGAAAGTACAGTAGCTAATTGATAACGAAAAAAATGGAGTACTGTACTGGTTTATTTATTACGGCCCGGTCTGTGTTAATTTTAGTCCGACCCAGCCTGGCATGTTTTCATAGGCCTAAAGCTCCTTTAATAGGCACAAAAACCTTGGCTTAACCGGACTTGATTTCAAGCTTGGCCCATTTGAAAATCTTAAAATCAAGGCGCAGCCCTGCCGTACTCTAGAAAAAATATGTCACGCATTCTGAAATTAAATTTGTTAGAGAAGAAACGTTGATCTAATTCAGAGAAGACATTATTCATGAAAAGCAATGTGCTTTCTTGTACAATTAATTTCATTCCATTCCACTTTACCTTTTATTAGATTTTCATTTATGATTTTTTTTTAGCTACTACTTGATGGTTTTCTGCTGTTAACTTTTTCTAAATATAAATTTAATAAGGTGCGTGAAGTTAGCCACCGACGAGTTAGCCACGAAAAATTTTTCTATAGTAAAAGGCCTTGCTGATTCGTTTTTAATTTCTAACACCTAAACCAATCGTCTAGTCAAAATGAAACTTACATATTCTGAAACCTTATGATATATCCTATTTACACAAAATAAAGTGTATGTAGGAATTATTTTTTAATCGATATTTGAAGCTTTCGAAGCTATCGAGGAAAAGAACAGTTTGTTAGTTTAAAAGTGAAGCAAAGATAAACTACCATGGTGGTAGGGACTTTAGTATAGGATTTTGGCGTAAACTTCAAAAATCGATTGAAAATAAATTCCTACATACACTTTTTTATTTTTTTATTTATAAATAGGATAAATCATAAGGATTCAGAATATGTCAGTTTTATTTTGACTAGATGATTGGTTTAGCCGTTAGAAATTAAAAACGCATCCGTAGGGACTTTAGTATGGGATTTTGGCGTAAACTTCAAAAATTGAATAGAAATAAATTCCTGCATAAACTTTTTTTATAAATAGGATAAATCATAAGGATTCAGAATATGTGAGTTTCATTTTGACTAGATGATTGGTTTAGGCGTTAGAAATTAAAAACGTATCAGCAAGGCCTTTTACTATAGGAAAATTTTCCACGGCTAACTCGTCGGTGGCTAACTTCACCAGGCTTGCGGAGCCGCCATTTTTTTCCACGGCTCGGCTCCGGCTCCCAAAAATTTGACCGCTCCGGCTCGGCTCCCGCTCCCTATAAAGGGGTGTCACACGAGACAAACTTGCGCAAACTTTTCACTGAAACATTTTTAACTGTTTATACTTACACTTTAATAGTTTATCTACTCTACTTATATGACAATTGTTAAATATTAAAACCGACCATTTTGTTTTTAGTCAATTTTAAATGTATACGAAAGGGTACGTTTTGTTTTTTGGCACAGCAAAAATTTAATTTTAAATGCTTGATAAAATTATTCAGAGTTAAAATATTTTTACTATAAAGTTAACAAAATAATATGCAATTAAAAAATTGTTATTATTTTATAAGAATATAAACACTCATCAAACGAAAGCAAATCTTGAAGCGCATCTCGAGTGTGTATTTGGAACATAATTGTATTAATTTTTAATGCAGTTTTAAAAATTTTGAATAAAATAAAAAAAAGTCCAAAAATAACAATGTAACCAAAAACAGAATTTGGCATGTAAACAAACTAAAACGAAACGAAAACAATTCATTAAAGATTTCTTGTGGCGATGTGCGCTCGCGCTATCATTTGATTGAAGGCTGTTGCTGCTATTGTGACGTTTGTAAAATATTAAAACATTTCAAATTTGAGGGAGATAAACAATCAAATAATTTTAGAATTTCAAAGCTTTTCATCTTGAAAAAAATTCTGCTCATATAAAAAATTTTTGAGAGCCGGACCGCCAGATATTTTCGGCTCTGGCTCCGGCTCCCACAAAAATTAGCGGCTCCGGCTCGGCTCCGCAAGCCTGAACTTCACGCACCTAATTTAATACAGTGATTTATTAGTAATTTATTTTTTTAATTAACTTGTGTGTGTGTGTGTCTTTCTCTGTGCGCAAATTTGGAAAGTAAAATTTAACCATCTTTTTGACTAGCTAAGAAGCTGAAACTTTCAGCATAGCTTGGTAAAGTTCTAGTATAGCGTCATCGGCCGATATCTATATAAACACGGTTTAAAAAACTGTTTAATAGAATAAGCTCAGAAAATACTACGAAAAAGTGTTTTACAGAACAACTTACTAAAAACCGACTTTAAGCAAAAATATCCAAAGGCAATGTTGATACGCGGAAAAATACAATTCAAGGAATGAAAAGTAAGGAAGAGTTAATATAAAAATAAATTAAAAAAATAAAATATTAAAAAAAACAAATAAATTTTAAAGTGTTCAAAATAATTGTTTAATTATTTAATATGCATCTTAAATTTTAAAAAATCAAAGCGCTAAGCGGAAATTTATCCGTGACTAACGTGGTACGCGGCCTTGCCCGGGGTTTTTCAATCGTTTTTTTTCTCGCTCCTGTTTCCTTCCCCGCTTACTCTTACTCTCTTGGTCGCTTTCCCGCTCCCGATCGCTTTCTCGCTCACGCTTGCTCTCCTCTTCCTGGTCGCTTTCTCGTTCGCTCTCCACACGATTCTGGTACCAATCATGACCTCTAAAACTCAGAATTTCTGCTCCAAGAAATATGGTCGAAACCGTAATAAAGACATCCAAGTACTTTTACTTTGATATTATTTTATTTTTTCTTGGTGTTCGGCTGCTAATTTATTATTCTTAATGTTTTTATTGGTCTTAAAGCATATTCATATGGACAAAACCGTCGCATTAAAAGAAACTGTTTTAGATATGGAGCGGGTTACGCAACTAGTACTTCTAAAATAAACTATTATTCTTCAAGTTTTAATTTCCTTAATTTTAATTTTTAATTTCTTTTCCTAAATTGTCTATTTTTATTTTAAATGTGTTTATTTTTATTTTCTTTATTCCAACTGTTCACTTCTATCGCTATAGACAAATAGATCTTCACCGGGAACTACATTAGCTTCGGCAGCAATTTTTAAATGTTCTAAAGTGCTAATTTCTGTTTTTTTAAATTATTTATGTCATAATTGGTCTTTGGTTCTGTTTTAAATATCATTACCGTTAAAACCGGTCATTTTTCACCGAAATCGGCCGATGACGCTATACCAGAACTTGGTAATTATGGAGAATAGCGGCAGAAATTATTTTCGGTGTTTTTAATTATTTTTATAATATAAAATTAATATAATTAGAAACAGAATTAAATTACCAATCAACTGATCCAAATAATTTATTGAAAATATAATTAAAAAAGAAGTTAATGACAGAAAACCGCCAGGTAGTAGGAAAAACTAGGTTCATAAACAGTAAACTAACTAAAGGTGAAGCGAAATGAAATGTCAAATAAATGTATTGTGCGAGTTTTTATAAAACAATTTAAAAAAAAATAACTTATTTTTAAAAAAAAGTATGAATTAATTTGTGTGCCTTAATTGAAAACTATCGCGTTTAACATTCTATGAAGAACAGTTCGGACTTAAATAAACTTACATTTTTTTGTAAATAATGTTATTTTGACTGCGTGAATACTATTTTTGTGTTACTTTTGCTAATAATTTTTTTTTAAGCGCTGTAAATATTTCTTGTCTGCGCTATAAATAGTAATTTCTGTTTGACTTCGCTATTCATAGTTTTTGTTGCTATTCTCTTGCGCGTTTCGTGAGTTTTCCGAGAGAATTTTATTATTAAAAATTAATAAACTGCTTGGACCATTAAATTGGAGTTATTATTGTGATTACAAATATATAATTATTATTACGGAAAAATAATTAAAAACACCGAAAATAATTTCTGCCGCTATTCTCCATAATTACCCAGAACTTAACCCATAGCTTGGTAATCCTGCAGTATAGCGTCCTGAACCGATTTAGATGAAAAATGGCCGGTTTTTTAACGTAAATGATATTTAAAACATAAATAAGGGAAATAAAGACTAATTACAACATAAATAACTGAAAAAAAAACAAAAATTATAGCACTTTAGAACATTTATAAATTACTCCCGAAGTTAACGTAGTTCCCCATGAAGATCTATTTGTCAATAGCGATAGAAGTGAACAGTAGGAATAAAGGTAATAAAAATTAAACACATTTAAAATAAAAATAGACAATTTAGGAAAAAAAATATAAAATATTTTGGAAGTAAAAAATTGAAAAATATTAGTTTGCTTTAGAAGTACGGCGTAACCCGCTCCATGTCTAAAACCGTTTCTTTAAATGCGGCGCTTTATGTCAAATTGCCTTAAGAAAAATTAAAAAAAACATTGAAAACAATAAATTAGCAACAGAACACCAAGAAAAATTAAAATAATATCAAAGTAAAAGTACTTGGCGACCTGGCTGTCTTTGGTACGGTTTCTACCATATTTCTTGGAGCAGAAATTTTGAGTTTTAGAGGTCATGTGGCTAGCAGAATCGTTTGGAGAGCGAAAGAGCGAGCGGGAAAGCGACCAGGAAGAGAAGAGCAATCGGGAGCGGGAATGCGGCCGGGAACGGGAAGGCGATCGGGAGCGGGAAAACTAGCGGGGAAGGAAACGGGAGCGAGAGAAAAATTATGGGAAAACCCCGGGCAACGCTGGATCCATCGCTAGTCATAGATAAATTTCCACTCAGCGCTCTGATTTTTTAAAATTTAAATAATTAAAAATTTATTTGTAACTTTTTAAAATGTATTTGTTATTTTATTATGTTATTTTATTTGAATATTAACTCTTCCTTGCTTTTCATTCCTTGAATTGTATTATTCCGCGTGTCAACATTGCCTTTGGATATTTTTGCTTAAAGTCGGTTTTTAGTAAGTTTTTCTGTAAAATACTTGTTCGTAATATGTTTTGATAATGTTCTATGGTTATTCTATTAAACAGTTTTTTAAACCGTTTTTTCATCGAAATCGGTTCAGGACGCTATTCTGCAGGATTACCCATAGCTTTATATCATATAAAGCTTATATGGGATGATTCAATTAAAAAAACTTAGAAAATCTTTCGTATTTCTAAATCGAGTGTATTTGAAATAAAAGTGTGTTGAAAAACTCGTTTCTTTCCTTTATTTATTTTTACAATAAAAACATTATTAAAAATACGCTATTCTCCACCTTTAATAAATAAAAATAAATTAAAAATGATATTAGGAATTTTCTCACATTAAAACCAATTGGAACTTCAAAACTGCTAGATTTCACTAAGGCATCTTCCAAATCTGCCAAGCCAAAATCAAACGTTGCATTATTCTTGGTCAGCCAGCCAGAATTTCCTTTAACCGCACAAAATGATTCTAAAGCCATAATCAGTCGGACAGTGACTGCGCAAAAAAAACCTGGAGCTTAGGATGCGATAATACACACACCAACATAGACCTAATTTTAACAATAAACAATATTATAGGCAGCATTGAAAACAATGTTTTAATTGTGTTGAAGAAACTGATTCTTTGAAAATATATGTATAAAATTAATTTTTTTATTTAACAAAAACTTGAAACACATGTGCACGTGCAAAGACAATAATTTAATATGACAATTTTGTCATTTCATATATGTAATGTATCTAGGAATTTCGTAAGGGGTCAGAATTTTTTTCAGTTTACAACCCGTTTTAAAATATCTTGAATTTTTTTTATTCAAAAACTAGCGGGGGTGCCCGGCGTTGCCCGGGTTTTTAGAGGGTTTTCTAATGTTTGTCTCTCTCGCTCAGGTTTCCTTCCCCGCTTGCTTTCCCGTTCCCGTTTGTTAGAAGCTGTGTGGCTTGCTGGTTGTGTACTTAATTTGTATTTTAGTGAGACTTTGGCTGAACGCGTCGACACTTGTTTACTCACTGAAAGCGTGTTTATTAATACTCGGCTACTTTTATTGATTTTAGTCTAATTCTGCATGTATTGAAAACAAACTAACTGCTGTTTAATTAACTTTATTATTATAATTTGAGAAAGAGTTTTTTCGATTTTAATATATACCGTTTTATTATTATAAATGAAGCTCTGAAGATGGTTAAATTAACCGAAACTGGCCAGTCAGCTGGAAAAAATAAAGATTTTAAAACGTTGCTTGGTGTAGTTTCGGAAAGGAAAGATATTGTGTTTTGCAAGGTTTATTGACTATTCTCTCTAACTTTGTGCTTTCTTTGCTATGGGGATGTTTAACTTCTGGTCTTCTGTTGAGCGTTTAACTGTAATTAAAATGAGCCTTTCGGTTGTTCCTAATTTTACTTTTGAAGACGTAGAAAGATTTTTCAAAATGAAAAATACATGTCTTGTATCAAAGGATATGGTTAAAGGATATAAATATTTTGTGGAAGAGTATATTCACGACATCATCGCCTATCAAACTAAATGCCGTATAACTCACGACAAACAACTCCGATTTTTATAGAATTTAGAATGCTAAGTTCCTACCACTATTTTACACCAAATCTTAAAATTCACACTTCCAATGCAACAAAATTTCCCACGTTATGACTAGATCGGTAAGCTCGAGACTGCTGTCAACACTAAACCGGAAATGATGTGTACCCGTTTTATAGCTAGAGCAAAGAAATCTCAAAGTTAGAGAGAATAGTCAATACAAGAAACTGTTGAATGCAAAATGGGCGACAAAGTTCAATGAAACTTGCTTGCGGGAAAATATATATATATATATATATATATATATATATATATATATATATATATATATATATATATATATATATATATATATATATATATATATATATATATATATATATATATATATATATATATATATATATATATATATATATATATATATGCTACACCATTCATCCGATCGTAATAAAATTTTCACACAACCTTGAGAGTCAAGGGGAATCAAATATAGAGAAAAAAATTGAAATCCGACACAAATGAGCGGGTGAGCGAGCGGGAACTATATATATATATATATATTGCGAATAAACTGTGGAATCAATTTATCTTTGAGACACGCTCCAAGAAACACAACCTGCCATTTGGCAGAAACAACTTTTCGAGCCAAAGTCTCGACCTTTCGGCACAAAACTCTCTGTTCGAGACTTCAATTAGCAAAAAACTTTTCCATTAAACTTTTATTGTCAGACCGACGGACCGTTTCAGCTAGGTCAGCCATCCTCAGGGTCAAAAGTAAAACGAGAAAAGTAAACAAACAGAAAGAACCGAAATTATCAAAGAATTAGCACACTAACAAAAGAAGAAACGAAAAAACACTCTACCTATCAAATCAAAAGAATATAAAATTTATACTATTGGAAATCAATTTTTGCGCTTTCGCTGTGTTATATAAGAAGAGACAAGAATTTCCTCAGATACATTACAATGAGATTCGTCAGGAGCAGCCTCAACAGCCAAAGTATTTGTGTCAGAGGACGAGTCAGAAGTATCATCATTTATGTTATCCTCGTCGTTAGAAGGAATACAGGGTAACCGATGCATATTGCTTTCTTTGACACCGAATAAGTGGAGAATCTGTGGAAATTTATCAAATTGTTTATTAATTGCGGGTCTCATTAATAAGATATAGAGAGTGTAAGATGAAGATGATTCATCTTACGTATTTTCATAGTATTTGTTTATTTTATTTTATTATGTGTGCATATTTTGGTTGTGTTGAAACAATAGTCATTTATGTATGAATGTATCTGTGTGTATATGTGTGTATATGTGTGTATATATGTGTATATATAATGTATATGTATGTATATATGTATATTTGTGCTCCTGTGACATTGTGTGTGCGTATAATTTTTGTATCATTAATGTATATATATGTATATGTGTGTTTGAGTGTATATATACATGGATGGATGTATGTATATGTATATATATATATGTATATATATATATATATGTATATATATGTGTGTATATATATATAATTGGTATTGGTCCTTTTCCTTTTTGTGGTCCTCAATAGAAAAAAGTAAGGTTGTAGAGGAGAGAGAAATTGGAAGTATCAAAAGATTTGTCAGAACCGGGTTAACTTCTGCAAAGTGAGATAATTCAGTTTAGAGTCAAGAAAAGGATTATATTCAAGGAAGAATAATAAAGTTAAAATAAATTCGAGAAATATTGTGTTATAAATAACTTCGACTTTAACGTTACGAATCGCTAGAAAGCATATTCCTCTACGTTTACATTGGTGACCTCGACGTATTTACGAAATTTCATCCGTAAATATAATTTCTGAAGTTGTTTGATCACAAGTGACCGAATTTTTTTTCTTTTGTGAAAGATGTCTGACGAGAAATTTATTGCGATGGGACAGGCTCTCGGCTATTCCGGAGTGGATTTAAGGAGTTATGTCAAAGAGTTGAAGGATGAAGAAAGGGTTAAGAGAGTGGAGGAACGGGAAGAAAAAAAGGCTCAGCAAGAGCGGGAAGAGCGGGAACGTGAACGGGAAGAACGAGAACTTCAACGAGAGCATGAGCGCCAACAACGTCAACATGAATTAGAATTGAAAAAGCTGGAATTAGAGGCCCTAACGAAAAAAGAGCCAAAGATAGAGGTAACAAAGATTCCTTATCCAAAGTTCTCGGAAGGTGACGACGTGGACGCATTTCTGCTCCGTTTTGAGGCATTGGCCACTGCAAATGATCATCCAAAAAAGGGTTGGGGAATGCTTCTGGGTTCCTTGCTCAGTGCTAAAACATTGGAAGTGTTTGGCCAACTCAGCGATAGTCAGATGCAGGATTACGAGTCGGTAAAAGAGGCACTCCTTCGCCGTTTTGGGAAGTCGGCAGAAGACTACCGCATAAAGTTTCGAGAGTCAAAGCTTGAACCAGAAGAGACTTGGGAACAGTATCTGGTGCGACTGGATAGTTACCTCAGGCGCTGGGTGGATCTCGCGGGTACAAAAAACTATTTGTTTTTATTTTTAAAAGAGCAGTTCTTTGGAAAGTGTCCGTCGGGAATGGCTGAGTATTTGTTGGAGAAAGAAAGCGATGACGTCAATGAGTTGAGTCGCTGGGTCAACAAGTACAATCAAGCTCACCCAGTCAAAAGCTTGGCAAAGGTCGAGAACACAAGCAGGATTAGCGGAAATCGTGGTCAACCAGACTCTGACTCGGGAGTGGTTGGACCACGCTGTTACAATTGCAATAAGCTGGGCCATATGGCAAAGGATTGTCATCACGCTGGACAGATCGCGAGGGACTACAGTCAAGGCACTCAAGCAACTCCAGTCATGTGCCAAGCGCGTAGGGAGGCCAACTTGACACCACCATGCAAAGATTCTGGAGTAGTGAATGCATGCGCGGTCATGGTGTTGGATGGTAAATTGAATGAGGTCCAATTAAAATGTGGATGCTTTTCACCGGTAATAGCGGATGGTTGTTTTCACTCAGGAGAAAAGTTTAAATTAACCAGAGGGTTTGTGAACAGAAAACCGGTGAGGGTTTTGAGGGACACTGGCTGTACTGCCATAATGGTAAAGGAATCATTAGTGCACCCGCGTCAGATGACCGGAAGAACAAGACCCTGTGTTTTGATCGACGGCACAGTTCGGGTAGCTCCAACAGCAGTGGTAAAAATCAAAACAGACTGGTTCAGAGGAACCAGAGAGGTGGTGTGCATGAAAAACCTACTTTGCGATCTCGTGCTGGGAAATGTCGAAGGAGTAAGAGGTTTGGATGCAATGGCTGCAGGAAAACGCTTTGGTCGGAAAGCACAGAAATCCGCTTCCAACTACGACAGCACTCAGAGGAATGATCGGGTAAATTTTATAAAATCGTCGGCTAACTCGGAGCTGTATCAAAGTAAGGAAAGAAACACGTCTGCCATTTCAAAAGTAGGAAATAAAGTTGAGGCAAAAGTTCAGGCTTTGAATCCGCCAAAAGAAAGACCAAGGCTCAATCTGCTGCCTAGAGGCCAACATGGAGGGGTGGGGAAAGATGGAAAGTTGAATTCTGCAATCTTCGGAGATGCCCGTCCTGTTGACATAGCACGCAGAGAGATAGAGATTGAGAATAAGTTGAAAGTAAACTATTTCAAAGGCAAGGAGAACATCGGTGCTGACTTTCTTAGTCATAAAGAGAGTGACGATGTAATCAAGAAACACTGACGCGTTTCTTTTTTCGAAGAGGGGGGATATGTAAGATGAAGATGATTCATCTTACGTATTTTCATAGTATTTGTTTATTTTATTTTATTATGTGTGCATATTTTGGTTGTGTTGAAACAATAGTCATTTATGTATGAATGTATCTGTGTGTATATGTGTGTATATGTGTGTATATATGTGTATATATAATGTATATGTATGTATATATGTATATTTGTGCTCCTGTGACATTGTGTGTGCGTATAATTTTTGTATCATTAATGTATATATATGTATATGTGTGTTTGAGTGTATATATACATGGATGGATGTATGTATATGTATATATATATATGTATATATATATATGTATATATATGTGTGTATATATATATAATTGGTATTGGTCCTTTTCCTTTTTGTGGTCCTCAATAGAAAAAAGTAAGGTTGTAGAGGAGAGAGAAATTGGAAGTATCAAAAGATTTGTCAGAACCGGGTTAACTTCTGCAAAGTGAGATAATTCAGTTTAGAGTCAAGAAAAGGATTATATTCAAGGAAGAATAATAAAGTTAAAATAAATTCGAGAAATATTGTGTTATAAATAACTTCGACTTTAACGTTACGAATCGCTAGAAAGCATATTCCTCTACGTTTACAGAGAGCCTCTTTAATTTTCAGCCGGAAAGAGTCGGATTCACTTGTTAAAATCGAAACACCTTCTTCAAGTTCTTTGCGTGTTAGCTTTTTCAAATGAATACATTCATAATGATTAAGAATACTCCCAAACTGGAGATGCATCGTGAGTCTCCTTGACAACGTAGTGGTAGTGTGACCAATGTATGTATCCACCTTACAATGTGGAATAGAACATTTGAAATGGTATACCACGTGACTTTGTTGCAACGGGTCAGTGATACTTGTTCTATCATTCTTGATGACCAAATTGAAAAGTTTCAAGTTTTTGTAATAAATATATAAACCAAGTTTATTCCTGACGGGGTCTATAACAGCAACTTCCTTTTTTATTATCTTCTTTATAATACTTTCATCAATTCTGTAATTGAGATTTATTTGATTTTTGTAGAACACGGGAAACTCCTGGCGTACATCACGACCCTTGTCAGCGTCAGACCCAGCCGAACTCACAGAAGTTTTCATTTTGGTTACAAAGTTGTTAATAAAACCGTCGACAAAGCTATTAGAATATTGTTGTTAACCAATAACTGCTTGATTCTAACTATTTCTTTATGGAAATCTGACCAGGTTTCGGAAAAACGATAAGCTCTGAGGAGATAACTATTAATAACACTTCTTTTATATCTTTTATACAATTATTCCCGGGAACGCGAGGGGAACGGGATACCGGAGAAGGAAACGGGAGCGAGAGAGACAAACATTAGAAAAAACTCTAAAATCCCCCGGGCAACGCCCCCGCTAGTGAATGAATGAATGAATGAATGAATGAATGAATGAATGAATGAATGAATGAATGAATGAATGAATGAATGAATGAATGAATGAATGAATGAATGAATGAATGAATGAATGAATGAATGAATGAATGAATGAATGAATGAATGAATGAATGAATGAATGAATGAATGAATGAATGAATGAATGAATGAATGAATGAATGAATGAATGAATGAATGAATGAATGAATGAATGAATGAATGAATGAATGAATGAATGAATGAATGAATGAATGAATGAATGAATGAATGAATGAATGAATGAATGAATGAATGAATGAATGAATGAATGAATGAATGAATGAATGAATGAATGAATGAATGAATGAATGAATGAATGAATGAATGAATGAATGAATGAATGAATGAATGAATGAATGAATGAATGAATGAATGAATGAATGAATGAATGAATGAATGAATGAATGAATGAATGAATGAATGAATGAATGAATGAATGAATGAATGAATGAATGAATGAATGAATGAATGAATGAATGAATGAATGAATGAATGAATGAATGAATGAATGAATGAATGAATGAATGAATGAATAAACAAACAAACAAACAAACAAACAAACAAACAAACAAACAAATAAATAAATAAATAATTAATAAACTTATAATTATTCAAAACAAGGGAACGCAAAAACAAAGTTTTTTAAAAACACACTTTTCTGTGGAAGTGAAAAGTGAAGAGATATCGACGATCTTGGGGTCGGATGAGTAATCGACGATGCATTGAGTGGTAGTATGGTCTGGGGGAGTGGAAGGTGAAGAGATAGCGACGATCGTGGCGTCAGGGTCAGAAGCAGGTATCGGAGGGTGCGAAGGAAGCGTGGTGGGAAGCTGACGCCACGATTCGTCGCTATCTCTTCACCTTCCACTCCCCCAGACGTTACTACCACTCAATGCATCGTCGATTACTCATCCGACCCCACAATCGTCGATATCTCTTCACTTTTCACTTCCACAGAACAAACTACCACTCAATGTATTGTCGATTATTCACTCGTTTCCGCGAGCACAAGCTCTCCTAATACACATATCTCTTCTGACATTATTAATAATCCTAACATTACTTCGCGTCGTAATCGACACAAATAAAACATTATTTCTTACCACACACATACTGTTACTCTTTCCTATTTATACTTCATTAGTTTGTACACCGCCCGCGCCATACACCATTTGTACACCTATAAATTCCACCAATTCTACCTACACGACGTTTCCTGTACACTATCTCCTCTTCCCATATTCGTACACACACCTACAACTACAGTTATTCACCTTGTCTAGCTCTCTCACCTTTCAGTTGTCGCGTTCGTGCCTTATCGCTCACTCGTTTACTTAATTTGAAGTAATCTCGTTTTCGTTTTCCTTTTGCACTCTAATGGAATTTAATTTGTTTCGAACTCTAATGGAATTTAATTTAATTTAACTTGTTTTGATTCGTCTTGCTTCAGTTTCTTATTTTACGCTGACTTTTAGTTTATTACTTTCGGCTCTGAAGATGGAAAAGGATTTCCGAAACTGCAGTAAGCCAAATTACCGCAAAATCGAGGGCACCATAAAAAATTGATAAACGCCAAGTGGGCCATAGTTTTTAACGGAGTGTGCTTAAAAGAATATAAGAATATATATATATATATATATATATATATATATATATATATATATATATATATATATATATATATATATATATATATATATATATATATATATATATATATATATATATATATATATATATATATATATATATATATATATTAGGAATCGAACCCACGTGTCTACGGCAACACCGCCTCGCCTAAATGCAAGCGCTCTTACCAACTGAGCCACCGACCATCCCCAAAAAAGGATGGCTAGAAGTCTCAGTCTTTCGGAGCTACTTAACATTAGACTACGACTATGATAGGTTCAGAACTCCTTACTTCGGCTCGACAGCTTAGTCTGCTGCCAGATAGATAATTTATGAAGTGAAACATTGCGTTGAAATGTTTCAAGAGCCTACAAATAGGATGACTTAACTGTCACCACAAGTAACGCAAATATTTATAAGACTCTGAGCCACCGACTCATATATATATATATATATATATATATATATATATATATATATATATATATATATATATATATATATATATATATATATATATATATATATATATATATATATATATATATATATATATATATATATATATATATATATATATATATATATATATATATATATATATATATATATATATTGTTACGATATCACCAAATCGTATGCCGTTTATTGGAAAATAATAAATAAAGCTTTGTTACGGCTATTATATCTTCAAATCTCTTAATAAACCCTATTAATCTCTATCAATGGGAAACTGATCGTAAAACCATCGATTTTACATGATTACCCCCTTCTTAATTCTGTTCGTCCCGAACAGCATAGTCGCTTTTGAGAAATGCGACTCGGCCACAAACACAAAATAACTTGATCTTTACTCGTGGCTTTGACCGCAATTCGCAAACAACATGGTCAAGTCTCTCTTGACCGTTTGATGCAGTTTCTTCCAGTCCTTCTTTGGCTCATCAACAGAGTCTTTCTTTGGCTCATCAACAGAGTCTTTCTTTGGCTCATCAACAGAGTCTTTCTTTGGCTCATCAACAAAGTCTTTCTTTGGCTCATCAACAGAGTCTTTCTTTGGCTCATCAACAGAGTCTTTCTTTGGCTCATCAACAGAGTCTTTTCTTTGGCTCATCAACAGAGTCTTTTCTTTGGCTCATCAACAGAGTCTTTCTTTGGCTCATCAACAGAATCTTTTTTTGGCTCATCAACAGAGTCTTTCTTTGGCTCATCAACAGAGTCTTTCTTGGGCTCATCAACAGAGTCTTTCTTTGGCTCATCAACAGAGTCTTTCTTTGGCTCATCGTCGCTATTTCTGCACGGTTCATCACAGCCTTTTTTGCATGCCTCGTCCTGAACATCTTTGCACGGTTTATCGGAATTGTCTGCTTTTTCTTCTTCCTTCACATCTTTTAGATCTTTTTCAAGAAACTCTTCAAAAGGTTTTTCAAAAACACGTTCCATAAATCCAATAAATCACTTCATCAAACTGTTATTTGATTTTACAATGACTTTTAGTCTATCTGATCTAGAATCCTTTGTGGATTCATCTGATTTAGAACCCTCGGTACCGTTCTCTGTTCTTGGCTAATCTTTTTCAGAATTTTTGCTTGCTGCATTGCTATTGTAGTTTTGGAGAAGTTCATCGCCGTCATGTTTGTTTTCTTCCAAGCTACAATCGAACGTTTTCTTTTCACATTCCAACTCGGCTTTTTCGTCGGTGTCAACCTTCGTATCGACCAGCGGATCTTTCTTAAAATTATTGCCATCGTCTTTCAAATCAGTACCACTGTCACCATCTTTGCATGGTTCATCCTGAGCATCTTTGCAAGGATCCTTATTATGACCGTCTTTGACAGGCTCATCATCATGACCCACCTGATTTGTGCAGTCTGTACGGCCGTCATCCGTCACATGCTCTGAGACACAGCTGGTGGACTCCCGCTCAAATTGGGTTTCGCCGCAGCAACCCACATAGCAACCCGCTGGTACAGAACCGTGTCCACCACTGCCTCAGCCAACTCTGCGATCAAACTCTTAACAGTTGTACCGGCTGCTGCTACTTTGTTTTCGTAGCCAAGAATCATTCTTTCTCCTGTCTTCCCCTGTGCTGCCATGTTTTCTCTCGCTTGTTGTCTTTCTTCTTCCAGCAATTGGTTTTTCAATTTTCTCCGCCTAACCACAGCTTCCTCGTCAATATCAAACAAATATTCATCGTCGTCAGGCCATAGCCTTCATTTACTAACGCGGCTAAGAGGCGTTCCATAAGTTCGTCCTTTTTACCAATGCTTTTATTAACTCGTCGTCTCTGTTTCTCTGTCTGTCTGTTTGTTTCTCTGTCTGTTTCAAATCTTGCAATCAATTTTTGAGTCACTTCCTGATGATAGATTTTTTTCAAATTTTGCATACATGCTCAAAATAGAAGACAATGCAATATTCAATTATTAGTTTTACAATAAGTCACTTAATTTAGTTAATTTTAATTAATTTCGATATTTCGATATAATTAAGATATTTCGACTTTAATATAAAATTAAAGAGTAATATAAGAAAAAATTGATTGCAAAATTTGTGTTTTAATTACATATAAGAGCATTGGTTTTAAAAATTCGTTTTTAATTTACTTGTTACCTGTATCGCTCAGGCCACGTTTTTCCAGCTCGTCTTTCATTTCACTCGCCCAAAGCTCATCCAACGATTTCAAAACCATTCTTGTATCCCAATTCTGACACCAATGTTACGATATCACCAAATCCTATACCGGGCTCAATAGAATGGTTTTGCCTTTATTGGAAAATAATAAATGAAGCTTTGTTACGGCTATTATATCTTCAAATCTCTTAATAATCCTATTGATCTCTATCAATGGGAAACTGATCGTAAAACCATCGATTTTACATGAATATGAATGTTTGTATGTATGTATGTATGTATGTATGTATGTATGTATGTATGTATGTATGTATGTATGTATGTATGTATGTATGTATGTATGTATGTATGTATGTATGTATGTATGTATGTATGTATGTATGTATGTATGTATGTATGTATGTATGTATGTATGTATGTATGTATGTATGTATGTATGTATGTATGTATGTATGTATGTATGTATGTATGTATGTATGTATGTATGTATGTATGTATGTATGTATGTATGTATGTATGTATGTATGTATGTATGTATGTATGTATGTATGTATGTATGTATGTATGTATGTATGTATGTATGTATGTATGTATGTATGTATGTATGTATGTATGTATGTATGTATGTATGTATGTATGTATGTATGTATGTATGTATGTATGTATGTATGTATGTATGTATGTATGCATGCATGCATGCATGCATGTATGTATGTATGTATGTCCTTTATGCATTGCTACACCATTCATCCGATCGTAATGAAATTTTCACACAACCTTGAGAGTCAAGGGAAATCAAATATAGTGAGAAAAATTTTAAACCCGTCACAAAATGAGCGGACCGGAGCGGACCGGAGCGGGTGAGTGAGCGGGAACTACATACATATATATATATATACATACATATACATAAATGAGCAAAAACGGGAACGGGAAGCCAACCGAGAGCAAAAGATAGAGCGGGAAAGGGAAAGCGACTGAGAACGAGAAAGCAACCGAGAGCGGGAAAGTGACCGAAGCTTAAAAACGATCAAGAGCGGGAGAGCGACCAGGAGCGGGAGAGCGACCAGGAGCGGGAGAGCGACCAGGAGCGGAAAAGCGATCGGGAACGCGACGGGAACGGGAAACCGGAGAAGGAAACGGGAGCGAGAGAGACAAACATTAGAAAAACCTCTAAAAACCCCGGGCAACGCCGGGTGCCCCGGCTAGTGAATATATATATAAATCTTAGTGCAAGACTCTTGTTTTGTTTTAGATTTAATAAATAATAATATTCTCAATACTAACTGACCCAGCAAACGTTGTTTTGCCTAATAAATTATTTTGTTTTTCTTATTTAAAGTTTGTACAAAATTATGACAATTTAGAAAAAATCAATATCACTTCTTCCCCGCTTGCTCTCTCGTTCCCGCTTGCTCTTCTGTTCCCGCCTGCTCTTCCGTTCCCGCTTGCTCTCCCGCTTGGTCTTCTTTTTTTTTCTTTTTTTTTTTATAATAGTTTATAGTCCTTTACACCAGGTGTTTTAAGACTAATGGCTGTATGTAGGGAGCACTTATGTACTTCCTGTCGTGGATCAGAATTTGATCCTTTTTACTTTTCCCTCCTCCTTTCTCCAGGATTGGGACTGGCTCGCAATTAGCGAGGCGGAGTTCCGCTTGGTCTTCCGCTCCCGCTTGCTGAGGTAGAATAAAGAGAAATGCAAATATATATATATATATATATATATATATATATATATATATATATATATATATATATATATATATATATATATATATATATATATATATATATATATATATATATATATATATATATATATATATATATATATATATATATATATATATGATTATTTGTGAGACTGTCTGTTTGTAAGTTTGTCCTATATATTATATATAAACTCTTCCGAAACCATTAACTCCGCCTCGCTAATTGCGGGCCAGTCCCAAGCCTGGATAAAGGAGGAGAGACAGCTAAAAGGACCAAACTTTGATCCACGACAGGAAACACTTAGGTGCTTCCTACATACAGCTATTTCAGTCTTAAAACACTTGGTGTAAAGGACTATAAACTATTATAAAAAAAAAATCCGAAACAATTGAACCGATTTTTATGAACTTTTTGTGTACATATCCTCAGACCTACCAAACGTACACAAAAAATTTCATAAAAATCGTTCAGCCGTTTTGGAGGAGTTTGAACACAAACACTATCACGAGCTTTTATATACATACTAGCTGAGTTACCCGGCGTTGCCCGGAAATTTGAGTGGGTTTTATCATTTTTCTCTCTGGCTCCCGTTTCTTTAACCGCTAGCTCTCTCTCTCGGCTGCTTTCCCGTTCCCGGTCGCATTCCCGTTCCCGGTTGCTTTTACGCTTTCCCGCTCCAGCTTGCTCTCTTTTTCCTGTTCACTCTTTTCGGTCACAGTCGCTTTTCCGTTCCTTTATTAAATTTCAGAGCCTTCCCAATGTGGCTTAGATAGATGAGAGATCCTTCTCAACTTTGCGCAGACTCAAATCTTATCTATGCACCACAATGGGCCAGACAAGACTGAATTGGCTTGCCCAGATGACTATCTATCGCGACCTTCACATTGATGAAGAAGCCGTCATCGACATTTTTCCGCAGAAAAAACGTCGACTGAATTTGATATTTTAATAAACTTTTCAATTTAAATCTCTTATGGTTTGTTGCCCGCATAAGGGAAACAAGGGAGGCACTTGCCCACCCCATGGATTAATTGATTAAATTTTTTACACAAAAAATAAACAAGCAATTTATAATTAAAACATTTATAAATAATGTTAACAACTGTAACTCCTTCCATTGTCATAACGATATCATCATCATCATTATTATCTTTGGGGATGAATCCCCCCGATGTTCTACTTTTTACTCCATTCACGTTTCTCTAAACACTATGATGCGTGAAAATTATCTAGAATCACTGATCCACCACTAGTTAAAAGGTTTATTCTAAGTATAATATTTATTCCAGCTTGTATTAGTTAATAAGCTCATGTGTAGTTGTTATCCCAGCTTGTATTACTTAATAAGCTCATGTATAGTTGTTGGCAGCTGCGTAAATGGGCCTCAAAGAAACATTAGTGTTGTCTTTTACTAGTGAATGACTGCTTTTGTTTGTCTCCTCTCATTTTCATACATTTTTTCGTATCTCTTTCTGCAAAGCCTTAAAGATACACAAATTTCTATCCAATAATGACAGGTTGGCTGTGTTGGACATATAAACCTCTTCAAATAAGGCAATTTTAGAATTTTCAGCGTGTTTTTAAAACAATTTTAATTTTTATTATGATTTGAAATAAAATAAAGTTAACCGAAAATTTTACTCTATATACCCAATTTTAAACAAAAAATGTCTAAATCCCACACAATTTTGAAAAGAAAAAAACGGGTAAAAGAATATTAGAGAAGAACGAGGAGAGAAAAATAAGAAGCTTGCCCCCTGCAAAAATTCCTGTGGGCGCCCATGGTCTTACATTTTTTAGATAACTCCTTATTAATCATTCTCTCCCGTACCGCCGCCCCCCCCCCAGAAAAAATTTCTGGCTGCGCCGCTGAGGTGGTCGTTACCTCACTAAAATTCTACTGGCAATGTTCCGAACATTTCCATTGTGCTATAATGATTGATAGGAATATAGAGGTGGAAAATATACACTAAAGTTCGAGAAAACAGACGCCAAAAGTGATCGTTTAGCTGCGAGCAACACACGTAATACGACAAAGCGCCAAAAACAATCGGTAAACTGCGATAAGGTCTCTCACGTGATCTTTTTCGGCGATCCAATCGAAGTGTATTTTCGCAAAAAATTCGCGGTTTAACCTTTCGCCCATTCGCAGCTCACTCGCATTTTTCAATTCGCGAATTACCCATAACGAATACGAAAGTTATCTCTGTTTTTGTTTATTATTACGTGAGCGATAATGTGTCAAAATATATTGAATTTTAACAAATTTCCGTGGTGTAGTGTGAAATAACCGTTTTGAGTTTTGGAAGTTTTTTTTAACTTGTTGTGAAGTAAAAATGTTTAAGACGATTTTTATTTTTTATAAATTTTCTGAGTGAATCCTACTGAAAATGAGGGATGCCTTGAACTTGAAATCTCAATACTATGGGGAGAGGATTAACTTAGTTGGAAACCATTCAAATAACATTGGTTTCTTTGTATGGCTTAGACATCCTTACAAAGGCTTGCCATATTTATTGGGTTCAATTTTGTTCATGCTTATTTCGTCTATTTGCTTGTTCCATTACTACCTGTCAAACTATAACTTAACTGCAGAACGGCAAAAATTGTCTAGTCAAGATTCATTAATTATAGCTGGAGGAAGTATAAGAAAGCTTGAAAAATTTGGTGATGTTCATGCAAATTCAGAAATGGCTCTCAGAATTGATGAGCTGAAAAATATCCGTGAATCAGTCAATAAGGAACTCCTAATGCTAGAAAAGAAAAGACAACAGTTATTAATGGAGATTACAAATTATAATATAAATCTTGAAAATTTGAAATTAGCACATGATAATGAAAATCAGGAGATAGAGAAAGTGCGGCTCAACCTCAATAATCTTAAATTAGAATTTGAAGATATGAAAAAAAATAATCAGCCTAATGTAGAAGCTCCTTTACAAATAAATCCATTATTTGCAGTTAATGAAAATGAAAAAACATATGTGGACTACAAAAGCTTAAAAAAAAATTATTATGAAAATATTGACAGATGGCTATCTTTTTCTTGTACCATGAGTACTTGCTTTGATTATTCCAGATGTTCAGTATTTTCTCAATTTCCTGTGTATTTATATAATATATCAAATGTTAAAACTTCATATGAAAAAAGATTGTGTACAACATTTTATTCTAGTAGATATAGGACATCAGATCCTAAAGTTGCTTGTGTATACATTTATATTGTAAGTCTAAAGTATAATGATCTAGATGAATTATTTTTTGAAAATGTCAAATCTCTTCCTTTTTGGGGTATAAAAGATGAGTCTATTGGAACAAATCATATGATTATAAATCTAGATTCCATGTCCATTGAAAGTCTTAAAGGAAATAATACCTCCTTATATACTAGTAAAATTAGAAAATTTGTAAGTTCACTTGGAAAAGCTCTTCTTGTCCAGTCTACGTTTGCTAGAAATGTCTACAGAAAAGGTTTTGATATTGTCCTGCCTGATGTTGAAAGCATTTTGTCTTTGGAAGATGCATCTTTGCTTCCTATGATGGTGCCTGTCAGAAGAAAATATTTGATAACATTCTATGGGGATCTATCTTATCTTGCATCGAGTAATGATTATGAAGGTCCTGCAGAGAGTTTCCAGAATGACGATGAAACAGACAGCATGACGAAGCTTCACTTTACTTCACACAAAGTTTTAGAAAAAGTTTTAAATACACTTAAGACTATACAGATTGATTTTCAAAATGATGGGTTTCTTTTCAACTTTGTATGCAAGAAAGGCAAAGAGGACATTTTATATGAAGATACTGGAGATATTCCACTTTGTGGCACACAATCTGAGAGGCTGATTCAGTTAGAAGAATCTACTTTTAACTTGATTCTCATGGAGGATCATCTAATACAAAAAACAAATTTTTTTGTGTCAACAAGAAATTTTCAAATTAGGCTTCTTGAAGCTTTGAGAAGTGGAGCAATTCCTGTTATTTTGGGAGTTAAAGGTGAAATAGTTTTGCCTCTTGAAGACATTATTGATTGGCATGGAGCTGTTCTATGGATTCCTCTACCAAGAGTCACTGAACTGCATTTTATTATTAAGTCAATCAGTCAGTATTTATTCTAGTTTCATATATACATATATATATATATATATATATATATATATATATATATATATATATATATATATATATATATATATATATATATATATATATCGAAGGAGAAGAAAAGGGGTAGTAACACTAAATAATATAAACTAAAAAGAAACTGGATTTAAAATAAATTAAATTAAATTAAATAATGGTTCAAATTATAAACAGAAAAAATCAAATTAAACTAATACAGACAAACTACAATACATTCAAAACTTTCGCCACCGCTCACGTCCGACTGTGGTATTATTAAGAACAGTTGAACAGATAAAATCAAATTAAACTAATACAGATAGACTACATTACATTCGAAACTTTTGCTACCGCTTACGTCTGACAGTGATATTATCACTGTTAAGCACAGTTGTTAATCGAGTCAGAATGAGATCATCATCCTTCATATCATCACTCAAAACATCTTGACTAGTCGCACAACTAAAATTGTCAAGGACGCTATACCCTTCATGATCAGGGGGGTCACAAACATCATTGACACTCAGCAAATCAACTTTACAATCAACATATTCAACCAATGCATCATCTCCTTCATCATCAACTTCTTTCGAAGCAACACCCGACGAAGTTTTATATTATTTAGTGTTACTACCCCTTTTCTTCTCCTTCGGTTTTTATTTTGGGGTTTACTTTTACTCTGTTTATAAACTTGTGTACGTTGTCCGGTTAAAATATATGTATATATATATATATATATATATATATATATAAATATTTATGTATGTTTGTGTCTGTGTATGCGTGTACGTCTTATGAGTTTACACGTTTTTGTTATTACCTTTTTTTATATAAATTTTTATTAATAGCCTTTAAGCCAGTCTCCGTATACTATTTAAGTTATAGGTCATCCATAAGCGGGACTAAATCCATTCGGATGGATCTTTTGGATAATTGTATTACAATAGCTGTTTAATTTTTCAATATTTTTTTGTTGTCTATATATATTTAAAAATTACTGTCTGTTTGTCCTTTATGCATTGCTAAGCTATTCATGCGATCGTAATGCAATGTTCACACAACCTTGAGAGATAATAGAGGAAGGTTTTTGTGAAAAAAAAATAGGATCAGTCACAATATATAGAGCGAGCGGAAACGAGAACTGGAGAATGATCGTGAATGGAAAGCAAGCAGGAATGGAAAAGCGACCAGGGCGAAAGGCGAGCGTGAAAGGGAAAGCGACTGGGATTGGGGGAGCAAGCAGGAGCGGGAAAGCGACAGGGAACAGGAGAGCAAGTGCAAAAGCGGACTGGAATGGGAGAGCAAGCGGGAATGAGAGTGGGGAAGGAAACGGGAGCAAGAGAGAAAAACAATAGAAAAACCCCGAGCAACACCGGGTACTAATAAAAGAATGAATCATGTTTGAGAAATATTGATATTTATAAAATTCTTAATTTTGTTTTTTCATATTTGAATGTTTTTTGTCCATTAGGTGATTCAGATATTTTGGAAGTTCGGCGTCGTGGAAGATTGATTTATGAAACACACTTTTCTTCTTCATCAATTTTTGTGGAATCACTCCTTTCACTTATACGATTGAGATTACAGATCCCTGCACTGCCTGCAACTGACACTGTATCGGAAAATTACTTCAACAAAACATTTCCTATTTTTGAACAACTAGCTTCTGATTCTCCTGATACAGAAGAAGTTTTAGGACCCCTAGAACCTCCTCTGGATTCCCCAGCTTTTCAAAGAAATTTTTCTTCTTTATTTCTAAAGCTTCATCCGTTTGAGAACTTGATTGATGTTTTCAATCTTTATCCTTACAATCCTTTCAGTCCAGCTCTTTCTGGTGATTCAAAATTTATTGGTATGTATAGCATTTTATGTATATTTTCAATTAATAAATCATAATATGTATCGTATCTTTTTGCATATAATGCACACTCTTACATGCCTGGAAAAGTCATAAAAAAGAATGTTGCTCTATAAATTAGAAAATGTAAATACGTTAAATATATTTTCAATTTTCAATCTAGGTATCTAGGTATATATATAAAAATGACTGTCTGTAACATTTGATTGAGTTTCTTTTATAGGAAACAGTCAATTTAAATCAAAGATAAAAATAACATATATATATATATATATATATATATATATATATATATATATATATATATATATATATATATATATATGTGTGTGTGTGTGTGTGTGTGTGTGTGTGTGTGTGTGTGTGTGTGTGTATATATAGCCGAAACTTGCAAGTTAAAAAGTAATAAAGATTTTTATAATTTGGCGTTCTTTGAACAACTTCGTGGGCGAATTAAATTACGTGAACTATCTCATATAATAGAAAAAGTTTGCAACAAAACTTGGTCTACAAAATTTAACCAAGCCTGTATCGACGAAAAACTAACACCTGATTATTTGAATAATATATATATAATATATATATATATATCCACATATATATATATATATATTATATATATATATATATATATATATATATATATATATATATATATATATATATATATATATATATATATATATATATATATATATATATATTTGTATATATATAATTATATATACCTATATTATAGTAGTTCACGTCACTCACTCACTGATTCTGTCACGCTTACGTAATTAGATGACATCGATGTGCACGTAAGAATTTATTGCGCACAGGCGTGTAATAAAAGTTATTATGCAATTGTACCTATATACACTCTCAGTCCTAGAGATCAAAAGAAGTGGCGCTGCAATCGAAAAATATTATATGATGAGATTTAAAAAATTCTCAGAAGCAAGGACCACTTCTCAACAATGGCCGTCAATTCACAAGAAATGTCGTGTATACTGAAGTTCTTTAATAACTAATTATTGCACTCTTTAATTCCACAACCTTTGAATTTACATGAAATACTTTAGTATATTGAAAACTTAAACAAAATAAAAAATTTCATTAAATTTGCTTATATAGACAAAAAAATTGTTATGGTCATCAAATGTCATTTTGTTTTTGTTGACTATTTTTTATAAAATGTATCCAATGTACATCGTAATTTTAAAACATCCGTCCTTGGGACAGGCAAAACCACTATGTATGTATGTATGTAAGCAATTACACAGGGGTCAGCAATCAGCAGTTGATAACAATTAGTGAGCGCAGGCGTGTAATAAAAGTTATTACGCAAGTGTACAATGACAGTCTCAAAGATAAAAAAAGGTGGTACTGCAATTAGAAAAGAACATATAATTAAATTTTTGGCGGGCTAACTCTAGTAGTTATATAACGATATATATAACTATTTATCATTAATAAATATATATATATATATATATATATATATATATATATATATATATATATATATATATATACTAGTGGTTTTTTTACGATGAACATTGGACATATTTTATGGATTATAATAAGTTAATTAAATATTTTATTTATTTATTTATAATAACTGGTTTTGCCAGTCCCAAGGACGGATGTTTTAATATTACGATGAACATTGGATATATTTTATGGATTATAATAAGTTAATTAAATATTTTATTTATTTATAATATTACAATTAAAATTTAAATATAAATGGAGTCAATTTGAATGAAGAAAAAGTTTTTTAATTTTTTAATAAGTTTTCCTAAGGTTTTTGAAAAATTTCGCGATAGACAATATTTTGCGTGAATGTCTTATTCTTCAAAAGATTTTCCTGAATATGTGAATCCTTAATGAAGATTTTCAAATACTGGGGATTTTTATATCTTGAGAGGCCAAGAAAAGACACTGGTTTATTTAAATAAATCCCAATATATTCAAAGGTCTGACCTTGTGATTCGTTTATTGTCATCGCGTAAGCAGGAATGAAGGAAAATTGACAACGCTTAAGTATGAATGGAAGATTGACGTCACTGGGAGCTAAATCAATTCTGGGAATGAACACTGTGTCACCGCGATTACATTCCGAAACAATTTCAGCAGTGATGAAATTATGCTGCAATGACCGAACGATCAGGCGAGTTCCATTGCAGAGTCCTTTCTGGGGTTGAGATTGCGTAGAAGCATAATTATTACTCCACACTTCAAAGCTAAGATATGTGGAGGCATTCCTGATGGTGTTAGATTGTGCAGAAATTCCGAAGGATAGTTCAGTTCATTGACTGCGTTCTCGGAAATTAATTTATCGGCACTATAATAGAGATGAAAATCACCTGGCATCTGAGCGATTACTTTTCTGTTCATTTCTAATGTTTCCTTGTTTGTTGGAGCTAAAATCGCACATTTTGAAAGTATATATATAACTCACGATAACTGAATCGAACTGAGCGATAATACTCTCTCGTTACAATTTTGTTTCTGAAATGGCAGTACAGCAACCGATGTTTCTACCTGGAATATCTCTGCCGTCAGCGTTAGAGTTGGAGCCTGCAGAGTCAAGAACAGAGAACTGGAAGCTGTTCAAGCAGCAGTGGAAAAACTTCAAGATCGTTGCACGCCTTGACACGACGGATAATCGCTATCTAGTTGCCTTGTTCCTGTCGTGTAACAGGAAAGAATCACTTAAGCTGTACAATGCATTTCAGTTTACTGCTGACGAAGAACAAACGATCGACGTGGTGATTAGAAAATTTGACGAAATCATCATTGGTGAAGTCAACGAGACATACGAGCGATATGTTTTCACTTTGTGCTTACAACAGAATGAGAGTATTGATGCATGTTAGAGAAGACATGTAGTTTCTGTGATTGCTTGAAAGACACATTGTTGCGCGACAGGATTGTTGTCGGTATTCGAGAAACAGTTGGAAAAAATTACTTCAGACACTAGTACTAACATTGCACAGGTGTATCGACATCTGCAGTGCAGAGCAGCTGAGGCAACCAACACCTAGCTGAAGACCATGGCAAGTGCAGACACAGTGCACAAGGTGTCAACGCATAAGAACTTTCATGACAGAAATCACAAAGAGAAAACAGAGGTAAAACCCAGTAAGGGATATGGACCGGGCAGTGAGTGTAGGTTCTGCGGACGCAAACACCAGATGGCCAGGGACAATTGCCCAGCCTGGGGTCAGACATGCCATATATGCAAAGGGAAAAATCACTTTGCTGTAAAATGCAGTAGGAAACATAATGTACATGCAACTGCAGACGATGGATCCGACAATGACAAGGTCTACGGCGTATCGTTTGACAATGTGAATGCCGTATGCACCTACAAAGCCATTTATGTCGAGATGCACGTTCAAGGGAGACCCGTGAGGATGCAGATCGACAGCGGGGCCTCAGTCAATCTGTTAAATGAACGTTTAGTCAAGAAGAACGTATTCAACCTAAAGGATCAGTCCTAGTGATGTGGAACCAAACACAGGTGAAACCTATAGGTAGGTGCATGGTTGTTCTTTTCAATCCTAAGAACCACAAGAAACACCCTGTGGATTTCATCGTCGTAAAGGAAAACCTGATGACAGTATTAGGTGCTAAGGACCGCCAGCTGATAGGGTTACTGACAATCCACAGTGAAAAATTCAAGCGTATAGCCGCTGTGAACAGCACTGTTGATGTGATAGATCAGTACAAAAACGTGTTTGTTGATGAGCTAGGATTGCTACCAGGCCGAGTGCACTTGGAGGTAGATCTGATCATCAGTCCACACATCGCGGAATCACACTGGGTTCCTGTATCAATACAAGGACGTGTCAAGGCTGAACTGGATCTGCTGGTAAAACGAGGAGTGCTGAGTCCCGTTGATCGACCTACTGACTGGGTAAGCAACATGGTAGTTACAATGAAGAAGTCAGGTGAACTGAGGATCTGTGTAAACGTTGCCGAATTAGCTCGTTAGCAATTCGTAACGTTAAAGCTTGAAGTTATTTATAGCACAATATTTCTTGAATTATAATTTCGGCTTAGTACTTCTTTCGCGCTGACTCAATCTAATTATATCTCACGTTTCAGAAATCTCTTGATTCTGACAACTCTTTCGATTCTATTAGATAACTTTTGTCAACTTGTTCAACTACAGAGTCTATTCTCTGAAACTCTAAATCTAGATCACACGAACCGACTAATTCTACTGAACTAACTCCTGAGGTTAAAAAATAGGAAAAAGCTTATATATATATATATATATATATATATATATATATATATATATATCTTCTTTTAGACAAGTTTCGTTGAACTTTTTAGTCCATTCTGCATTAACAAGCTTCTTACAAAAGTTTTGAAGAATAACGATTTCTTTTTTATTATTAGGAATACGACTAAAAAGAGATTTAAAACTTTTATTAAATTGGGCTAACTGGCCAGTTTCGGACGTATCCATCTTCAGAGCCCCTAATTTAATTTCATAAATATGAGTTAAAACATATAAAAATAAATTAAGTATTGATATGAACTATTGTATGTTGATACGAAACGTTTAATATTGGTATAAAATATTGAATAATGATATGGAGTGATTCGAAACGTTGAAATATGAAACATTGGATATTAGTATGACACCTTAAATAATGGTACTACCCGGTCTTTTTCTGATACCCGAACATGAACTCGAACCCGAAAGTGTATATATATATATTAGGGATGTCACGGGTACCCGAACCCATGTTCGGTACTACCCGGTCTTTTTCTGATACCCGAACATGAACTCGAACCCGAAAGTGTGAAAATTTGATACCCGAACCCGAAAATGTGAAAACTTGATACCCGAACCCGAAAATGAGAAAACTTGATACCCGAACCCGAACTCGAACCCGAAAATGTGAAAACTTGATACCCGAACTCGAACCCGAACCCGAAAATTTATAAGCCTAATACCCAAACTCGGAGTTGTGAACAAATAAATCTTTATAAAGGCTATGTCTTAGAGATTAATAAATTACAAGTTTTGTTGACGTAACATATTATACTAATCGCGAGCGTAGAAGTTTTGTATTATCACCTTTGCGTAACAAATAACACAAATACGTCATTTTATTAGTGATTGTGTAAACTGGACCACTAATCCGTTTGATTGCCGGGCCGAGCCGCGAACGAACTAAAATAATTAAGCCTCCTTCGGTCGAAGAAATCGCGGATAGCCATGACTCTAAACTTTTTACTTCAGTTATATAACCTTATATTTATTCATTCATATACTCAAAGTTTTTCTGATATAACAAAGACCCTTTGTTATAAAGATAATCTTGCATAATCCTAAACTTTAACTGGCAAAGTCTATAAATGATCTATGCATTACAGTCATTTTATTGGCAAATGTGTAAGCTAGGACACTCATCCGCCTGATTACCCGACCGGACCGAACCGCGAAAAAAATTATTAAATTACAATAATTTAAGAGGTAACGTATTATACTAATCGCAAGCCATGAACGTTTTATATTATCACCTTTGCGTAACAAATAACACAAATAGGTCATTTTATTGGTGAGTGTGTAAGCTAGACCACTAATCCGCCTGATTATCTGGCCGGACCGAGCCACGAACGAACTAAAATAATTAAGCCTCCTTCGGCCAAAGAAATCACATTATTTGGAAAGCTAAAAAAATAACTTGTTAGAGCTTATTCAATACGTGTAATGTCCAATTGACTTGGATGAATTGATCACTCTCGTTTGTATATGTATATACACTAGGTAAATTTAAAATCAATCCAGGAATCTGAAATCATAAGCCAGTACCCGAACCCGAACCCGGTGTTTGGAAAACTACAAACCCGAACCCGAAAACCTGAGTTTCACAAACCCGAACCCGAAAACTCCAGTTTTACAAACCCGAACCCGAAAACTCTAGTTTCACAAACCCGAACCCGAAAACTCCAAAAAGTACTACCCGTGACATCCCTAATATATATATATATATACATATAAACAACAGATATATATTTATATATATAAACAAACACATATATATACATATATATATATATATATATACAAAATACAAATATATATATACATATATATAAAAAAAACATATATATACATATACACGCGACGCACATACATAATACACTAATTAACATAATAAACAGGCGCGGCGCTGGGCGGGGGGGTCCAGGGGTCCGGACCCCCCCAGCTCCGACAGGTGTCACCCGTGGGATTTTTGCAAATCCAAAGACTTTTTTTTAGTGGGGGGGGGGTACTTGAATCTCATTGGGTTAATCACTGTATTTTTAACTGGTTTGAGACTGAGTTTGACTATCTTCAGTTTGCAGTCTTTCTTTTCTTTCATTACTAAATTATTAAAGATACCAAAAAAATACTGCAGACTAAAAATAGTCCAAAAAATTTTTCGCCTGCGGTGGGCTTTCATTTTTCTTTCTTTCTTTTTCAAACTATGTTTTTGCTTCATGGAGTTTCAACTATATTATAGTGGTAATTCTTAAACATTCTGTATAGTTTGATGATGATTCAATGTTTTTTTATGATAGTTCACTGTTTTTTTTACTGTTAAGTACTTTATGATATTATTGAATAATAATTTTATTAGCTTCGTTTTCTGAACTCTTACTTCGTGTTAGTTGAATAAATTTTAATTTTTGAAAAAACTAGTAATGACAACAAATATTTTTCAATTTTTATTTGAACTTTGCTTTGCCATAACAAACCTAGATAAACTAGAAAAAAACAGGACTAAATTGTGATCTGCTAGTGTAAATACTTCAGTATTTATTTCTTACATATTTCTATTTCAGTTTTACAAAAAATGAGCAAAGGACTATAAACTATGTATATGTTTGAGTTTGTTTATTCAGTTATCAATACATACATTCAAAATCACAAAAAAGACAAAAAAAACAATAAGAATTAAATAGTCATTATAATATCATGTATGATTGATGAAGAGGTGCTGCATCAGGCCCCTCTGTGCTGATATATATATATATATATATATATATATATATATATATATATATATATATATATATATATATATATATATATATATATTCCATACATAATTGGGGACAATATTTTCCCGCAAGCAAGTTTCATTGAACTTTGTCGCCCATTTTGCATTCAACAGTTTCTTGTATAAACCTTGCAAAACAACAATATCTTTCCTTTCTGAAACTACACCAAGCAACGTTTTAAAATCTTTATTTTTTCCAGCTGACTGGCCAGTTTCGGTTAATTTAACCATCTTCAGAGCATATATAACAATAAAACGGCATATATTAAAATGGAAAAAACACTTTCTCAAATTATAATAATAAAGTTAATTAAACAGCAGTTAGTTTGTTTTCAATACATGCAGAATTAGACGTAAAATCAATAAAAGTAGCCGAGTATTAATAAACACGCTTTCAGTGAGTAAACAAGTGTCGACGCGTTCAGCCAAAGTCTCACTAAAATACAAATTAAGTACACAACCAGCAAGCCACACAGCTGATTTCACGCTCACTTTTCCCGTAGTTTTTGTTTTCTACTTTCTTCTTTTTATATTAATGTTTGGATTGCAAAGTAAATGTTCAAACACCGCAGGTGTCTCAGCCTCACCAGCACTATTAATCAAAACATTCTCAATTTCTCCGATTAGTGTAGTTCCACAATATTTAGCCGCATCGCCATCAACCTCGACTTCACTACCTTCACAGTTACAGAAAACATCTTCATCGTCGACATTATTACTACTTTTATATTTTTCTTCCAAGACATTTTCTTTTCCTTCAATCATTTCATCTGTGTGGAAACTATCAAGAGAGAGTGATTCTGGCTCCGTATTTTTAGAGCCACAGCTTTTAAAACAAACAGGCATTTCTCTAGTTAGATCTCCCTCAGCATCCACAGACCTTTCATAATTCTTGACAGGTGTAGTTTCCTTCTGGTTAGTGAGATTTTCCATGACGGTATCCTCTATGTCTTTGATGTTGAGTATATCTTCATCGGTCACCATATCAATTTCTTTCTCGCAGCAATCACTTTGTTCTCTTCTTTCGGACAAATCATTTTCAAATTTCACGCTCGTTTTATTTTTTTATTCTTGTTGAGATTATCGTAGAGGAGTGGTTTGGGCTCTAGAATTTTAGAGTCACAAAATATATATATATATATATATATATATATATATATATATATATATATATATATATATATATATATATATATATATATATATATATATATATATATATATATATATACTTCAACTTGTCCTTGGACATTTTGGACCCCCCCAGAACAAAATTCCTGGCGCCGCCCCTGATAATAAAAGACAATAAAATAAGCTATTTACACAAATATACGTAAGATGTGACATCTACATCTTACAATCTGTTTAGACCCAAAGCATTAATTGAAACGTGAACATTTCCAGTTACCGATTCTCGATGACGTTCATTTTTACCTTTATTTATTGCATGTTACTTGCTGGTTAAATTGTTAGCCTATTGTATAAAACTTCAACTTATTTTAAAACTTTTTTTAGTTCCATTTTATATTGTTTATGGGTCTCAATAAACAACAGTATTTTTTTGTGAACTACCCATTTTATAAAATAGAGATTGTATTTGTCTGTTCAATATTTGTTTGTAAGGTTTTTATTTTGAATGTTACGAGGTGGTATAAAAGTAGCTTAACCTCTGGGTTTATATGTTTAAGGATCATCATATGGATTCCGGCCAATAGGAGATGGGGTAGGAGGATCAGGAAAGGAATTTAAAGAGGCTCTTGGAGGGGATTTTCCAAGAGAGCAGTTTACAAGTAAGCAAATTTTTATGATGATTTATTTTTTATCCTTTTTATGTGGCCCAGTCTCATCGGGGTGTGGCGTATATTGGGCATAATATAACTAGTGGAACTTTAGGACGGGAGAGATTAACTTTAGGTAAAATAAACCGCATAGATGGACAAAAGATAATGTTAAAAGTTTCATTAGCTATTCAGTTTTACTTATTAATAGGAATTGCTTTTTCACAATGGTGGAAATCTAGCAATCCCATAATGATGAGATTGTCCATTTTCCTGCAATGGTTTATTACACATCACTGTTATAAAAGGTATAGTGACATCAAGGTTAATATTTGATGATGGAAGTTGGTAGAGGATCTAGCAAACAAGACTTTGGTTTAATGTGTTTCATTAATGGTCGAATCCCATCAAAGCCATAGGATCTAAAAGTGCAGGTCTAAAATGCAGATGAAAATAGTAGTGTTGTGGATTCAGAGCCAACAGTTAAATCTCGAATGTAAGCAATCTTCTTATTAAAGAAATGACCATGGAGTGTAGTGAATAATCAGGATTTAGTTTATTTGTTGATATTTGCAGCACGGGTTCCAGATTTACATCTTTTTTTCATGTGTTACTGAAATTCACATTTATTATTCTCCATTTCTGAAAATAACACAATTTCATTTCTGAGATTCCATATGCTATTCAACATCATACCATATTTAACCAGTACACACTGTTGTGATAAAGCAGATCAGAATATTCACATTCCTGGTTGGCCAACATAGTTTAGAATTTATGATTATCTGTGATTTAGAACTCACAATTATCCATGTTAACTACCGTAGCAATTATAAAATTAGGCACCAATTTGGAAAAGCTTTCTTGGAGCAGAATGCAGTAAATTAACAGTTTTTCATGGCCTGCAGTTTGACTTTTATGTTATCCAAAAGATTATTTAGTCAAAATGCTTACCTGTTAGAGCAGATGCCGTCTCAGTTGTTATACTGGCCAGCTTATTTTATGGTGGGCCCATTTTCTCGAACCAGTTTTGTGAACAATCAAATAAATCTTGACCAGTAACCACTCTTTTCTAAATTTCATTGAGAGTAATTCTTCAGTAATAATAAACAGCTCATTTACTCATAATAAGTGACTGCACTGTTTCTTGGATGTCCATACTTTGTCCAAAGCTACCGAAAACTGCTGAAATGACCTAATGAAGTTGCATAGTTGAATTTGTAAGATTTTGTTGTGGTTCCAAACATTTAGTTTTTTTTGTTCTTCTCCTGGTATCTTTAGTCCTGGTTTCTCCCATTGAGTTTCGCTTCTGTTCTGAAATTCCTAATATTATTATTATTATAATAATATTATTATTATTATTATTATTATTAATTGAATAAGGCGTAAGGCACATTGCCTTCTTGCCTCTCAATTTCAAATTCAAACAACCGCTGCACGATCAAAATTTCAAAAATGTGTGATTTCACTGTAGGCTTGGAAACAACCATCAGCATTCACTTTTATATTGTTACTCAACAATTTCCTATTGCCAGTAATGTTAATTTCCTATGATATTTGACAAGTTTTCTCATTTACTGACTTCTCAGCAATTGCTATGTTAAGCTGCTTTATTGGTTTGTCTTGTTTGGCAATTCATAAATAGTGATCCAAGATAGAATCTTTAAAAATGATAAATTTACTCATCTTTTTAAAAAAAAAATTATTATGTGTTTAAATGTTTTTTTAAAAATAAATCCCTGTCCCTGAACTGATTTGCTTGAAATTTAGTAAACTTGAGGCTTGAGGGCAGGGTTGTTAACGCTACCTTTACAAAGTAGCGCCCCTCTTTGCTACCGCTACCAGTCTTAATAGCGGCGCTACCGCTACTGAAATTTATAAGTAGCGTTACTACTGCTATTATGCTGAGGACTCGTAAAAAGTTTCAAAGTAGCACTAACAACCCGTAATTTTTATATGACATCAACAGTATTACTTGTGAGAAATTTGCTTTCCGGTCATATTGCGTCCAGGCTTGCGAAGCCGCCATATTTTTTCGTGGCTCGGCTCCGGTTCCCGAAAATTTGACGGCTCGGCTCCGGCTCCCTATGAAAGGGGTGTCACACGAGACAAATTTGCGCAATTTCGTTTTTAGTTGATTTTAAATGTGTTCGAAAAGGTGAATTTTGTTTTTCGGCGCAGCAAAAACTTAATTTTAAATGCTTGATAAAATTATTCTACGAAATTAAAATGTTTTTAATATAAATTTAACAAAATAATATGCAATTTAAAAAATTGTAATTATTTTATAAGAATACTAGCGGGGTTACCCGGCGTTGCCCGGGGTTTTTAGAGGTTTTTCTAATGTTTGTCTCTCTCGCTCCCGTTTCCTTCTCCACTTTCCCGTTTTCGTCGCGTTCCCGGTCGCTTTTCCGCTCTCGGTCGTTTTCCAGCTCCCGGTCGCTTTCCCGCTCAGAAGTTTTGTTATCGATTTTCTCTCTTGCTCGCGTTTCCTTCCAAGCTTGCTCTCCCGATTCCAGTCGCTTTCCGCGTTCCCGGTCGCTTTCCGCGTTCCCGGTCGCTTTCCCGTTCCCGGTCGCTTTCCCGTTCCCGGTCGCTTTTGCATATTCACTTCCAGTCTTAACTTGGCATCTTCGGTTCCTTGAACTTCCTTTTCGAGCTCTTCGATCATCTGCTTCTGGGCTTCCACCTGAGTTTCAAGAGCTTTCTTGTCTTTTTCTAATTCGTCAACATTCTTTTCGATGTCATCTTTAGAAGAAACCAGGTCATCAAGTTCTCTCTGCAGTTGACTTCTCGCTCTGTTTGATTCGGTCAAATCTTCGTTCAGCCCATCAACTTGTCGAGTCAGGTTGAGAATTTTTGTTTCTTTTTCTCTGAGATCCTTTTCCAAGTTATCTCTTGCAATTGTCAACCTCTGAGAGATGGCTTTTTCTTCGGCCAGGCTTTGATCGAATTTTCTTTGCTTTTTGTCAATTACTGAGAACTTTGACCTTTCGTTGTCCAGAAGAACAGTGATGTCATCGAACTCATATTGCAGTTTCTTCTTAGATTTACTTAGTTTATCGTTTTTTTCAACTAATTGTGCGATCCTCTCTTGAAAGGTTTCAACCTCTTGCGACCATTTCTTTTTTGATTCTTCAAGGACATCGTTCAATGCATCTTGTTCGTCAGCTTTAAGCTTGTATTTTTTGTCAATTACTGAAAACTTTGACCTTTCGTTGTCCAGAAGAACAGTGATGCTATCAAACTCATATTGCAGTTTCTTCTTAGATTTATTGAGCTTATATCGTTTTCTTCAACCAATTGTGCGATCCTCTCTTGAAAAGTTTCAACCTCTCGCGTCCATTTCTTTTTCGATTCTTCAAGGACGTCGTTCAATGCATTGTGTTCGTCAGCTTTAAGCTTGTATTCTTGCAGCTGTGTAGCCATGCTTCCCGATCGAGTTTCGACGGTTCTCTGAACTATTATTTGTTCGCGTTCTTCCATTTTCCGTCGCTTTGTGTCTTCCCTGTCTCTTTCAGCTCGTTCCTCCCTCCTTCTCACCTCTTCTAATTCTAGCCATCTTAGTCTTCTATTTTCTCGTTTTTCTTCTAACATCCTCTCTTCTAATTTCAACTTCCTTTCTCGAAACGATCTATCTATTAATTGATTCTCCAATTGTCTTTCTATTTCCAACTTTTTCCTCCTTTCTTCGCCGTCCAACATACCACTACGTTTTTGTTTTTCGTGACGTTCTCCTTGTCGATCTCCCCATGTCGGATCTTCGCTAAACCCATCAGAGTCTTTCTTTTCAATGTTCCCCGCATCCTCCCAATTTTCTGGAGACACATTCCCTCCAGGTAATTGCGCTGGATTTTCACAACCCTCAACACCGGACGACTTACTATCCATCTTCAACCAGATAAGTATCAATATAAAAGACCTACTTATCTAAACTCAGACCGGCGGGAAAACTTGAAAAGAAACTAAAACCTTGAGCACGGATGGGTCGGCCTATTTTAGCCACGGAAAGTCTCGTAACTGGTTAGCTGATCCCGAAAACGTCTGGCGAGTCTTGGTCACAAGGAGAACTTCATCGGCAAGAGAGATCTTCCCGAACTTGCTTGTCGCACTTCTTTCTTCCTGCTACTTGATCCCACCGCTGCCACCAAAATGTCACAGTCTTCTCTGCTGGAATGCCGTGAACACCAGGAAGAAAAAGGCAACACAACAACACGACAACAACAACTTTAATAAAGCGCAAATCAAATATAAAAACGAGCAGGACTTCGCCTGATACTAAATAGCTAGACTGTACTGGCGGGGTTCAAAGCGCTATATATATAGCCTCAGGAAACACGTCAACAAAGAACAAGAAAACAAACGTCTGCCAATTAATGTCTAGGTTCCTGTCTAGACTGAGAGTCTAGACAGGTCGACGGGTGCAAGATACACTTGTCAGGAGGTCCGGTAGAGCGACCCCTGACATGCTTCTTCAAATTAAATCTCAACTTGTTGCCAGACGAAATTTTCTTTCCCTGTGTACCGGTTGGACAATGCAGACAACGATATAGAGAACTTCCCTCCATTTTGCCTTTGCCGGTGTAGACAAAATAATCCGGTGATACACAAGTCTGTTCTACACGATCAATTTCACTAGACTTTTAGTATTATCCCCACTTGGTTTTTTGGTTTTTGACATCTTGTACGTTCTATGTGGTAAGATACAGGCTTTTTATCAAAACCACTAAACCCAAGACCAAGATTTTTATTTGCAAGGCTAGATCAAGACCAAGACATATTGAGAAAAGACAGAGTTTAAGGCCAAGACTTTTTAATCATTCAAAATGAAGACGTCTTAATAAACTTTTTCAACTAAGAAACTGAAGCATGAAAAAGTCAATGACTAAATTAATATACTGTTTAAAATTTAAATTGTTATTATTTTAAATGCTTATTGCATTTAGTAAACACAAGTTCAGATAACAATGTTTGTCCTAAACGAGCTCGATTTGGTCTCATGAATAGACCTCCATGACTAAATATCTGCTCCACTGGCGCTGAAGTTGCTGGTACACATAATATCTTTTCAAATAACGAGCCCAAATCTTTCAATCTGTCATAATTTTTTATTTTTAGCCAGCAGTTCCCACTACATGCTGCTTCAGAGTAAAGCACTGGTAGCATTTCCACATATAACATCAGTGTTGCTGTAGCTGATGTTTTTCAGGTTCTTTTACATTTTCTTGTGAGAAAACTACCTTTTTGCCAAATTCTATCAAGATCGCTCCAGCGGTTCAGATCTCTATAAAGGACAAACTGACAGACAAACACTCATTTTTTTATATATAGATAAGCATTGTTGTAAACCAATGGCAAAAGTGGTAAAGAAGTGATTATTGTTGCCAGCAAAGTGTTGTAAACAAATCATTTGAATCTTTGTATCATGTTGTTTTATTTTTTTTTATTTATTTGTTTAACCAAAAAGAGGGTCACAAATGACCACTAACACAAAGTGGTGAACGAAAACATTAAAGTGATCAGCATTAGTTGGGAATGGCAAAATGATTTAAGTACCATGCTAACAAAACACAACAGACATCTGTTCCTATGCAGCTTAATGATGAATAAGAGTGGAAAGTTAGGCAAAATCGTGATTAACTGCAAATTACTATCGCCAATATCTTTCTTCGTTTGTTATACACATTTTAATGGTTGAATTAAATGTTCAATTGAAATTAAGTCAGAATCTTTCAAACAGCAAAATCAGACTTGTTGTCCTTGTTAAGGTCTCGGACTTGATATTGGACCGAGACTTTTGAGTCCAAGTCCAAGATCAAGTCCGAGACCTTAACACACAAGATCGAGATCAAGACTAAGATCTAAAAAACGAACTCGAGTGCACTCGAGTTCAAGACCAAAGTCTCGAGGACAACAAGTCTGGTGAGATAACAACTTTTTTCCCACTAATGATAAAATAAAACAACTCGGCAAGAAATAAAATAACTTAAAGATTTTAAGTTCGAGCCAGCATGCGATAACAAAGGAAAAGTTGAAAGTTGAAACAGCACCAGAAAAACTATATTCTACTGTTCTCGTAAATCGTATATGTACACATTCACCAGAGGCCACACACACGTCAAAGCATCACGCATGCCTGCTATGTCAAATCTGGCATCGGTCATTTAACAATAAGCAGCCATGCTTCAAAGACACATGCCTCGAGCAATCAACAATCTTTTCAGTTTTAGTTTCAGTTGAGTTTTAGGATTTTCTTTTCAGTTTCAGTTTAGTTTGAATTTTAAATTCTTTTCAGTTTTAGTTTCAGTTTAGTTTTCAAAAACATTTTTCAGTTTCAGTTTCAGTTTAGTTTTGAAAAATTCAATTTTCAGTTTTAAATGCCTATATAAGTCAATCAACATATGATTTACTTTAAAAATGACTGTAAATGATATTCTAATTTTATTTTGTTATTTTTTATTGATATGTACACACAAGGAATACTAGAATTTTTAATTATAATCTCAATAGAGAAATCAAAATAAATGAAAATAAAATTAACTCAGTCTTTTATTAAGTTTTAAAAAATCTCTAATTTCCAATGACTTCTTCATAAGATTTCAAAATAAAGCGGGATAACAAAGAATAGATTCGGTTACAACGAGCATAGATATTTAACATTTAGATGTATGCTTAACTAGGCAAAATCGAAATAAAGCACTTTTGACAACTAATCGAAGTGCATTTTAGTGATTTGAAATTGTTATATTTAAGTTTCAAAAATCATTTCCGTTTCAGTTTCAGTTTAGTTTTAGGATTTTCTTTTGAGTTCCAGTTTAGTTTGAGTTTTAAATTCTTTTTCAGTTTCAGTTTTAGTTTCAGTTAACTTATTGAAAAATTAAGAGTTTTGACTAATTTCAGTTTCAGTTAACTTGAATAACACTGGTTGTAATATACAACAGTTTTATTCGTCATGTACAATAAATAACACAACTGGACAAGAAATAACGTCAAGATCAAACGAGCAAAAGACAATTGATTAAAAAGTTTAAAAAACTGCATTGAACTGTTCGAACAAACTGTAGGTATATACACACTCAAACAGCTAGATACAATACACCTTAAAATATCACTAACACTTGGTAAACCCCTTCTGCCACGCTTCAAAGAGACGCACACGCTCGCTTTAGCAAAGTCAAAGAGACGCTTACGCTCGTAGATCAATCAACCAGATTCAGATTTCATGCATACTTTAAATAAAAACTAAATACATGGAAAATCACTTAATTGATATAAAAAACACATTTTGTTTTTGAACAAAAGTAGCGGTAGCGAATATTGCTGAGAACAGCTAAAAAATGTAACAGCGCTACCATCAACGATCTTGTCAGCTAATAGTAGCGCTGCTATCACTGCCTTAAAAATAGCGCCGCTACAGTAGCGGTAGCGGTGCTACCACTCTTAACAACGCTGCTGGAGGGCATGGCCAGGGGTTGGCTTGAGCTATATTACACATCTGCTGGAGTTTTGCTGATGTCCGGCGATTGTACTATTTGTGAGAGATTAAATGACAAATAACTAAAAATATTAAACTTTTGTTATGGTATTTTTAGTAAAAATATCTCAATTCATGGTTGCAGTTTTAATTTTAACCTATGAGAGGGAAGCAGTATTGATCAGTGCATTATCAAGGTTCAAGGGATTGCCACATCTGAACAAGGTTGTCATTGTATGGAACAGTAATAATCCACCAAATCCTGACATGAAATGGCCCGATATTGGAGTCAAAATTGAGGTTTTAATCATTATCATTTTTTATTTTGAAATATATTTTTTGTTTACAAGTATATTCTATCACAGGTAAGCCACGTTTGTCCATACACCACTAAACTCAGAATTAGCTGCATTCATTGATAAATTGCTGAATTTAAATAATTTATTCTTATTATTGTTATTATATTATTCATGAAGTTATTTTTATTTGGGCTGTTCTGAATATACATTTGTATTTGCTTCAATAGTAGAACGCAAACCGAATATGAATAGTTGTCACAACATTTAATTCTGACTGCTATAAATGCATTGTTTAATGCCTATAAGGGATGTCACGAGTACCCGACACAAACTCAAAGTTCAGTACTGCTCAATCTGTTACCGCTACCCTAATCTTAGAAAATTTAAACCAGAACCAGGACTGGTGAACAATTAAATCTTGAACTCTTGAAAAGAAAACCTAAACCCCGAGCTATGAAAAAATTAGAACATGAACACAGTTTTTTTTTTACAGTTTGGTACATTGGTAGTTTAAAAAAATATCAGAAAATTGTATTTTTTAAGCAACAACTTTTCTGCAGTCTGCCCTGAAAATAATCAATTGTGTTGTGATTTTTCAATAATTGCAGCACTGCTGAACAGATGGTCAGGTGGAATGCTGGTTGCTGGGGCAGTGAAGTAGAGCTAATGAATCAAAAACACATTTGTCCGATAAGTACTTAGCCTCAACGCCGGATGGCGCAATAATTGCAAGAAAAATGTAATATTGTAATAATCGAACTCGTGGTTTTTTTTTTATTTTGTGCGGATTTTAAAAAATGGAGAAAGAGCAGTATCGGTCAGTGAATCGATTCTTGTTTTCGGAAGGGAAATCGCGCAGCGAAATTAAAGAACGCTTGGATGCTGTCTACGGTGACTCTTCTTAAGGCCACTGTCAAAAATTGGTTCAACAAGTTTCAACGTGGTTGCACATCGGTTTTTGATGACCCACGCCCAGGTCCCCCGAAAACGGCTACCACGGAAGATAACGTCACAAAAATCCACTATCTTGTATTGGCAGACCGCCGATTGAAGGTGCGCGAGATAGCTGAGACAGTCGGCATCTCAAAAACTGTGTGGGTTCTATCTTGCAAAAAATTTTGGGCATGAGAAAGCTGTCTGCGCGATTGGTGCCACGTTTGCTCACTCCGACAACAAGAGAAACCGTGAAACCACTTCAGAGCAGTGTTTGACGCGGTTTAAGCGCAATCCGAAGGAGTTTCTGTGTCGTTTCGTGACCGTCGACGAAACATGGATCCACTGGTACACACCAGAGACCAAAGAACAGTCAAAACAGTGGACTTCACCAAGCGAACGTGCTCCAAAGAAGGCGAAGATGGTTCTATCGGCCGGAAAGGTGATGGCCACCGTTTTCTGGCATTTGAAAGGTGTGATCTTCATCAACTATCTGGAGAAGGGGAAAACGATCACAGGGCTGTACTATGCCGAGTTATTGGGCCGATTCGACGCCGAAATGAAGTAAAAGCGGCCCTATTTGGCGAAGAAAAAAGTGCTTTTCCAGCATGACAACGCACCGGCTCACACCTCCGCCCTCGCCACAGCCAAATTTATAGAATTGGGCTACGAACTGCTGCCCCATCCACTGTATTTTCCAGATTTGGCCCCGTGCGACTTCTTTTTTGTTTGTAAACTTGAAAAAGTCACTCGCCGGGCAGAAATTTAAATCAAATGAGGAGGTAATCTTTGCCACGGAGGCCCACTTTGCTGACCTTGAGAAAATATATTTTTCAGATGGGTTAAAGAAGTTGGAACATCGCTGGGTCAAGTGTATTGAGCTAAAAGGAGATTGCGTTGAAAAATCAATCATCACTTTTTCAAAATTTTCATTATTTCTTTTGTAGGCTAAGTATTTATCGGACCACCCTCGTATAATAAACTAGCGGGGTTGTCCGGGTTTTTTTTATCATTTTTCTCTCGCTCTTGTTTTCTTTCTTGCTTGCTTTTCCACTTGCTCTCCTACTCCCACTGGCTTTCTCATTCCCGCTCGCTCTCCTGTTCGCTGTCACTTTCCTATTATTGCTCCTGCTGCTCTCCTGTTCCACGTGCTCTCCCATTCGCATATTTCAAAATGGTAGTATCTATTTATCAGAGGTCGACTAGCAGCCTAAGAAGGATATGACTAGAGGCTCTGCTATTCTTATAATAGTCCAATTTTCTTGATTTTTTATTAAGTGACGTGATATTATTTACATGCATTTATATGCTTGTCGGTTAATTAATGCAAATTAATGGATTCACTTTTAAGATAAAAAGCGTAAACATTTAGCAGGTCTAATAAAAAGCTTTATCTGTGAGAATCTGTAGTCTTGTGGCTAGAAAGTTGGCTCGGCACCAGAAACTTATAGGTTCGATTAGGTACGATTTTGTTGTAATAACAATTTTTTACAGTTACTTGTTTAGTGTTTATAAAATTTATAATTATGACCTTATAAGTGTTGTATATAGATACATGAAACACAGTAAAGCATAGTTTAGTAGCTAGACATTGTTGTTAAAATCTGTCAATTAAAAAATCAACACGACACAAGATAATCATATTATTACTAGAGATAACCCATAACAAATTATGGATTTTTATTAATTTTATTGAGCTGTCAATTTTTTAATAAAAAAATTTTTCTTTCTCTACAATTATTATAGAATAATAATGAATAATAATAAAAAATAAAAATAATAAAAACCCATTGTTGTTTAATCAAGTCAGAATTTCAATTACTGTAAAGGATTTAATTTAGTATTAGTAAGATTTGCTTGCTCTACTTGTTTAGCAATTTGAAAAAAATTAATGCTTTGATTGAACCTATCAGTTTTATAAACACTAAAAAAATTATTGTAGTTTTAAAACTTTTGGGAATCGAACCTATAGGTTGCCACTTGCATAGCAAGCCTACTAACCACAACATCAGAGACTCTCAAGGTTAACGCTTTTCCATAGACATACTAAATATTTATGCTTTTTATCTTCAAAGTGAATGCATTATTTTTATTAACCGACAAGCATATAAATGCACGTAAATTATTATTTATTCATTATTATTCTCACAGATAAAGCTGTTTATTAGACCTGCTAAATGTTTACGCTTTTTATCTTAAAAGTGAATCCATTAATTTGCATTAATTAACCGACAAGCATATAAATGCATGTAAATAATATCACATCACTTAATAAAAAATCAAGATATGCATGCCAAAATGTGGACTATTATAAGAATAGCAGAGCTTCCAGCATATCTTGGACTGCAAGTCGTCCTCTGGAACCTAATATTTAGAAATGAGCCTCCCATTTCCGCTCGCTTTCCCAATCCCACTCCTTTTTCCACTCCTCCCGCTTGCTTTCCTCCTCCAGTTCCTTTTCTTTCTTTCACTCTTTCCTAACTTCTTTTTGCTGATAAAACAAACAAGTGAAGCAAAAATGAGTACCAGTTTCACGACTGGGGTGTAATAGGGTTCGGCACATTCCGATTTCGGAGACACGTGCGGGTGGCAGGTAATACTGTGTGATCCCATATGCACGAGTCGTTCCCGGCGCTTCTAATCGATCCTATTATTATTATTATTATTATAACAAAGTTTTTTTAAAACACACTTTTATATTTTTACACTATTCAAGTGATCATTTTCATCTTCTGGTAGTTGATGTTGTACAATTGATCCAAAAATAATATATGTTACATAATCAATGAGCATATTAGCATAGACAATAAATAGTTCGACGAAAATATCACAAATAATTATTTCATCAAATTTTGTCCAATCGATCCAAAAATTTGATAGAATGCATTGTTAATCAGTTCGGAGGTATGTTTAAATTTTTAAGTCTCTAGCTCATCGGGAAGTTAGTTTAAAATCGATTGCAAAATTTGTGACGAACAGACAGAGAAGTAAAAGTGTGTAAAAATAGATTTGCTAAAAGTTGATTGAAACCTTCAAACTTTGTTACATAAACTAAATTTGAATTTTGTTACACAATAACCTTTGAGGTTCGTAAATAAGCACTTTTGGCATGAAAAGTTTTTTGGTTATAAAATTTTAAAAATTGTTTTTTTAATTACAAATACCCTACGACCTTCTACTATTTGAAGTCTACCTCTATACCAAATTTGCTTAAAATTGGTCCAGCGATTTGCATAAAAAAACAGACAAACAAACAGTCATTTATATATATGTGTAGATATAAGTCATTTATTAAACAAAATTTTCAAAATTTTAGATTAGAAATACAATGACTAAATATTATAATTAGCATATCAATGAACACATCTGGGATTGAAGCTCAAAGGAAAAAAGTATATTCAATATAATTCTATTAAAAAGAGATATACCACTAGAACATGTCTAGCATTTACAAATGTACATTGCATACACTTCAAAAGTAAAAGAAAATTACTGAGCCAAAAAACTTTATGATTAACAACAAAGTAAGTAATAAAACAGTTCTATGTCTCTAATATTAGTTTTATCTTTGTGTTATTATTATTCAATATGAGAACTTGAGAAGTCATTTTTGCTTTTTACTATGCCACCCTCAAACTTGCTAGCTGACAATCCTAAAGTTAAACTACCCTTAAGTTCAAAATTAAGTGCTAATGTTGTATAGCATCCATGTTGTCTAATATTTTAGTATTATTACAGAATAAAAATCTTATCGCTCTGCTACTAATTGGGGAGGCATTATTGAATTTTGGCACAAAAATCATGTACATACTCATTTTCAAAGAAAGGTACTTGTTACTACTTGACCCAAACCCGGAATTCTGTCATTTTAAAACTTTAACCTGGTTTTAAAAAAATCATAAATCTGAACCCGAGTCCTCAAAATTCCCAGACTGAAAAACCCAAAAAGTCAAACCCGTGACAACCCTAATACCTATGAATTATTTGTAAGACAATCTTTCTAAAAAAACCTTCAGTTTTTATTTTTTTAATATGCTCTTGACTTTAAACAATGTTTCTGGTGAGAAGGAGAACATCAAGAAGACAGTCAGCAAGCTTACTTATTTAGGAGATTTTCAGGCTTGCATGATAATAGCTAGTACACGTTGTAATGGTAAAGGTTGTATCATTAGAGTGCCACTTCATGAAGTACACCTCAGCAGCGCTAGGATTGGCTTGTGCATGGGATCACACATTTTAACTGTTACACGCACGTTTATCCAAAATCGGGATGTACTGCCAAACTGGTACTCATTTATCGACTAATGAAGGATGAAAGGCTGAGTTGGCCTGAGCAGTGTGAGTGAATTCCTTGCTCAATGGAATTACGCCTCGCTGCTACTGAGATTTGAACCCACAATGGCAGGATGATAGCATAACTACCTCACTGTGCTACGGCGTTGGCTTGAGTCCTTGCTTCAACCTACTCTTTTTGATCACAGCTCATCATTGGGATCAGTGAACTAGAAGCTATCTTAATGCTGAAAACTTTGTGTCACTGGTGTTTCTATAAGCTAATGCAGCATTGATGCATTAACAATAAATGCACGATTATATATTCTTATTCAATAAATTTTTCAGACCAAATTATTATTATTATTATTATTATTATTATTATTATTATTATTATTATTATTATTATTATTATTATTAAACATTTGATAACACAATATGTTGAACTATTAATTAATATTTGACCGAATAGTGAAAAATCCCATTTTCTTGATATGGTCCTAATTTCCATCATGTGTAGCTGTTTTTATGCAATTACCAGCTGTATTACATTAATACTTATATTTTAAAACTTTTCTATGTTGAAAATTTTGAATTGTAATTTTTTTATTTCATGTTCATCATCATCATCATCATCATTTATTTTTGAAACGTCCCTATTCCACGCTATGCTAGGGTTGGACGTTTTTTCCATATCAGGCCCCTCCACAAGTCACAATCCAGCGCAGACTGTCGCTTCAGGCCGAGCTCATAAATTCTTCTTCAAGCCCATAGCTAACTTTTCACATCCGTCTAGGCCCAGTAGGAAGCGCGGACCTTGTCGACCTTGTTTGATCAGGCGACGTTCGAGCCGGCATGAAATTCTTTGTTTTGTTACCCATATGGAATTTGGAGCAAAGTTTTACCCGGATGCCCTTCCTGCGAACCTCCCTTTAGTCGCCTTTTACGACACGCATAGGAGGATACACGGTGGTTCTATTCTATCGGCCCGAACCACAAAGCAACTCATTGGAGCTACCGCATAAATCTGAACTTCTATGAAATGTTATGAGGTGGCTTTATGAATAAATCTGAATCTTACATATATTAAACTTTTTGACTGAGGGACTATTGAAGCTTGTAGTTATGCATTAAAAATTATTTTAATGTTAATTAAGAATAGTCAAATTACACCAGTTATTGTTTATCCAGGCTATAAAGGCTTCTGCGAACAGCTTGAACAACAGATTTCTTCCATATAAAGCTATTAAAACAGAAGCAGTTCTTTCTATTGATGATGATGTTCATCTTCGACATGACGAAATTATATTTGCATTCAGGTAAGCAGTAGTATTTTTGGCTTTCAATTCACACACGTTCAGACTGCTTGTAAATTTTTTGAGGGCCAGGTTTGAAATTAAAAAAAAATATTCAAGTTGTGTTAAAAGCAGTATATATTGAAATTTGAAAAATATTTTTTAAGCCATTCTGGTGTTCCACACAATATATATATATATATATATATATATATATATATGTATATATAATAGGCCATGTCTTTGTAAGACGTTTTTGTGTGACGATCTGCTATGGCAAATTAGTTTATATATAACTAGCAGTGCCCGTAGCGGCTTCGCTCGCATGAAATTAGAGAAGTTGAACCGTGCATCCATAGGTGTCGGCTCAGCCCGTCGACAACTTGTCCCAGCCCGTTTCAAAACCAAAATTCCTGGCCCGGCACGGCCCGTCTAATTTGGGCCCGGTCCGTTTTTACAGGCCTAGAAATTCTATATACTTGATGAAAAACTTCGGCCCGTCCCACCTTGACTTCAGGTTTGGCCCGGCCTGTCTGAAGACCCTAAAATCACTAAAATATCTATATGCTTAGTGAAAAACCTCGGCCCGTACCACCTTGATTTAAGGTTTAGCCTGGCCCGTAAAAAGACCCTAAAGTAACGGCTTGGCCCGACCGGTGATAAACTGGACTCAGCTACTTTTATCCGGCACAAAACTTCTAAATTTACTTATTTACTTTACTGCCCAGTTTCCAAATACTAAGTTTTATATCTGTAATGCTTGCAGTTTTTTATTTATTTTTATTTATTTCTCTTTCACAACGCCTTTTCCAAGACAAGTCTTGCTCGAAGGCGAGAAAGGGTACTTGCAGAGGCAGCCATTTATAGGTGCCTACCATTTTAGCAATGCGAGTGAACTCCTTGCTTAAGGGAGTTACGCTGGTGACGCCGGCGAGGTTCGAACTGCCGACCTTAACGATCGACAGGCGAGCGCTCTACCGCTCTGCCACCAGCGCCTCAGTTGTTGAGTAGCAGTTATTTTAAAATCAAATAACCCTTATTTTGACTCCACATTTGAAGTCATGGAAACAAAAGTTTTAAAAAATGGTGATACACGTATATCTTTATTTTTAGAATAGAAACTAAATACTAATTTTTACATCTGTGGTATTTACAGTTTTTGAGTAGCAGTTACTTTAAAAAACAAATAACCCTATTTTCCACCCCACATTGGAAGTCCTGGAAACCAAATTTAAAAAAAATGCTAAAACACATATTTCATTATTTTTGGAGTAAAAATTAATACTAATTTTTACTCCTGTAGCATTCACATTTTTGAGTAGCAGCTACTTTAACAACCAAATAACCCAATTTTCCAACCCACATTTGAGGTCCTGGAAACCGAATTTTCAAAAAATGGTGAAACGTGTATCTTTTTATTTTTCAAGAAGAAT